>CM073775.1:63652592-64223404 GCA_037158775.1 Hetaerina titia | reverse complement strand
ATGTAGTCAATAATTTAATTTCAACTTGGTTTCCTAAATTCGCGTTGAATTCGGTTCCCTATATTCGTCTTTTGTATGAAGGATTCCCTATTAATGGAAAAATAAATTGTTGAATTTTGCCAGGAAGTCGACATAGGAGAATTCAATGCCTGTTTACATTAGGATCCTTCTTGAAGTAATTTAATTAGGTGTGAGAAATCTTTTAATCCGTGTTCCAAGTAATATTTTTGACACTCCCATAAACTTGCTAAACACAGGTTCGATATTTTCAGCAATACGATATTTCTAATAGATTGGAAATTAGGTAATAATTTGGTAATTATTCCTATGACTTTAACTTCCTTCTTTTACGGAACCTGTATGTTTTCCAGGCCGCGCAATTGCGGTTAGTAAATGGAAAATCAGGATAAACTGTGCTGGGTAGGGGAGTATGATATTGAGGTCCATTATCAAATGTTCTTTCCAAAATGATCAAGAGGAAATGATAAGAAAGGGATGAGCTCGAGTGAAAGCAGTTAGGGGGCTCATTAAATCAGTTATATTTAAGTGCTATCCAGCGTTAGCCAGCCATTCAGTCAAAGTAATTCTAAAGATATCTAAAAATCATTAGCTAGCATATTTCAGGATTGGTTTCATAGGTAAGGTTTGAGAAATAATAGTAACAAACAAAACGAAGGCGATGAGAATATCATGAAATATGAAGATTAAGATAAGCGTGAAGCGTGGTTGTTGTTGCAAAAAATTAGGGTAGGCTTGAGGTAATTGAGACACGAATGTGGATAAGAATGGATAAATTAATTAAATGGAAAGGAAAGCAAAGAATGAGGCTATAGACATGGTAATGAAAGAGAGACGGCTGTTTGAAGGAATTCGGAGAACGCAGGACATCAAGATTCTGGAAATATGCTGAGAGGCAATGAAATATGTGAAAATGACGACAATGGTGGGGCGATGCTGGGGAAGTGAAGCAGAGTGAGGAAACGTATAGACATTTTTAATTGAGCGAAGAGGGATAGAAAGTGTTCAGATTTAATTATAAGTTACTATTTGTTATCAAATGGTGTTTATGGATATTTAAGGTCTTGTTAATTAGGGTTTAGGAGTAGAGCAGTTTGCAGTGCCCGGCTCTATCAAAAACTTAAAATTACTACTGCTAATAATGTGTACTTCATCATAATGAAAAATAATTGTGACATTTTATTTTTTATGGCTTTGGGTTAAATTAATTTTGTTAGTTAGCAATTTGAACTGGTATTTCTGAATTGGTGTAGCCAGAAGGTATAATACTACCAGAAAAGTTTTTAAAATCATTTGTTTTCGGTGTTAATTCACCAAATCTGCATATTTCAGATGTTTCACCAACCTCTAAGTTGCCGTACTCCGATCAACACTCAAATGCTTCTTTATTTTTCCCATTCACGTTGCATCGTACATCGGCATTATATCTGCGAAGCTGTGTGCTTGCGGCTGGCGCATGTTTATAAATATTATCAGTAAGCTACCGGTTACGGTAGGTTTTGCATGGACACAAGCTACCAAACGGCAAAGCGACAATTGCCTTATCTCTCTTAATTAAAAACAACTGGAACTCCAACCTTACAATAGGCTCCTCTTCAATTCTGCGTACTTCCTTTCTCACTTTATTCCGCCCAAAATCTTGTACCATTCCTGCCCTTTCCTCGCTTGCCTAATATTCTCCCTTTTATCACAGTCTTCAATATCCCATTGTCAATCAAAACGTTCTGCATTCATATTTCCTAGCTCTTTTTGATTTTTCCCAAAAATCCCCTCGTACTTAGCACTTCATCATTTGTTTTCTTTTCTCTCCACTTCACCTTCTCCATCTTTCTCTACATCCGGAAAAGCCTCAATAAACACCTTTTATCCTTCTTCAATGACCATGTTTTCGCGCCGTACATTCCATATCAAAGTTTTTACGTCTTTTCTTAACATGTTTACTCAACGTCCCTCTCATCAACTCCCTCATCCTGGTGAAAGCTTCATTGCCAAACAGAATCGGCCCAAAATATCAGAAGAAAATTTTCAATATTTTTTATCGAAGATATTGAAGTAATGCCTTCGCCGCGGAGTGTCCCTTACGAGATGACGGATAGCGATGTTTCTGGAGGTACATACATATACTCACGCAAGTCGAAAAATAGAAAAAAAATTTAAACAGCAAAAGTATGACCTTTATTTCCCTCACTTCCATCTCAGATCCTCTGTCAAGGTGCCTTCCTTCCTTGTGGAATCAAATGTGGGATTTATTTAAAAATTTACGATAAACTATATACCTGTATTATTGTACAGAAATGTTCTATTCTTTATCTGCTTTCACACTTGGTTAAGTAGATTTCGCGTGTGATTATTTTCAAGAATAAATTTCCATTGATTGAAAATTATTTTCAGCGTATAGAAGTCTCTCAATTTCGAAAAAAGAACGATATATTTCACTTTGCCATAATTTGTTGAGTAAATTTCACCTTATAATAAACTCTAAATTAACTTGTATATTAATGTACGTATGACGTATGTCCATACTTTTTAAGTATATTTTTAGCAACTGGAATACATAGTGTAAAAACTTAGCGGAAAACTACTGGCATTTCATTCGTTTGTTCAATAGTTATGACTGTGGGAGGTAGAAATATAAAAAGTGTGCCTACTATAATATTTCTGGCCATCTTTGAATAACTGTCCAGCAATAATATCTGACCTATCGTGTAAGTATACATGTATTTATTTCATTCTTCTGCTGAAATATTATTCCCAGCGTCGTAATATCTTTCTATATCTGCATAAATTTCTCAACCGGGCTTGTGACTTAAGCATGGAAAGGGAGCACTTATCTCTGAAATGTGTTCAGAATATTTTTATATATGATCCGCGGATGCACCGGTGATCTATCTGTTTTTAACTTTTCCTATGAACCTCGCAAAGCTGCGTAGACTTGTCCGCGGAAGTCATTTCGTTTTGCAATTTTCAAACTATTCGAAAGAAATAAATGCTTTTGCTGGGAGAAATCTCGCCTCCCAGAGAGCCTCGTCGTATGCCATCTCTCCGCCACTTTAATTTTCCCCACTACATTTCCCGTATTCCCGTCTCCTCCACTCAATCCATTGCGTTTTTCTTTCCCTTCCACGGCCTCCCCACCACCATTCACCTGGTCCGCCTCCCACGTCTTATCAAATCGATCAATCAGTCCCAAGGGTGGGTAATTCGCCCCCTCCGTTCCCATTTGAGAGGCCGCCCGGGAAGGGTTTATAATAACGGGGAAGACCACTCAATCGAATTTTGATGATTGACTGCCATCATCCCTCCCCCCCCCACTTTCCTTCAATCTTTCTCATTCCATTGCTCCCTTTCCTCACCCAATCCTCTCCATTCCCCTCGCTCTTTTTAACTCTTCCTTTTTCGCTTTTGAATTTCGCGTCGCTTGACTTTTCGCGTGGATTGATTCTTTTCGGCGTTCCTTTGCGTGCCAAAGGGCCCACGCCTCCGCATCCGTCGTGTTATTGCGACCGCGTTCTCGGGGCATTCGTTTCTGAAAGCCGGTGGCCGCCCTTAAAAGCGGTTCCATAGGGTTGCGGCACGAGAAT
The DNA here is from genome assembly GCA_037158775.1 of Hetaerina titia. Lineage (NCBI taxonomy): Eukaryota > Metazoa > Arthropoda > Insecta > Odonata > Calopterygidae > Hetaerina > Hetaerina titia. Next base: position 64,219,805 of record CM073775.1, on the reverse strand, counting down.
TGGTCGGCTTCGTCACGCGCGATATCCGCTCTGCTGAAACTAAGATGTTTCCCGAATATTAAGTATGTCCAATGCAAATTACTTGCTATCAATGCAAATCAGGGCTTAATTCCGTGGTCGTTTCTCGTGCTTTGGAAAAGAAAATATCCTTGACTCTGGGTTTCAAACTTTCAATGAAGTGCTTAGGTGTCGAACGATGTAATTTTATTTCATAATAAATTTAAATTTTGTCTTCGAATTCATGTCAATTTTGTCAGACCTTTTGAATTATTTCAAAAATTTTATTTCATTCAATTTGTCGAGTGTTCATTTTGGGAGGAATTATTTTATTATGTGAATATTTACAGCATTGGGCTCACAATAAACTGGAAAATTTTGTCCCCATCAGAGCAAGCTCTTAAAAAACACCTGCAATTCCTTTGTGCATCCATATCTCATTTGTGCTCGAGGAGAAACCTGTGCCCACCGAGAGGGATCGTCTGACAGCGTCTTAGCCAGAATCATTTACCATGATTCCCGTATATATTCCCGATTTCCGATATAATTGACCAAAATATATTTCGTGCATATTCTGTACGGTCAATAAAAATCTTAAGACAGTGAACCTTTTCTTGTACTAATTACGTGAACGGTTTCTGAAAATCACTTTTTCAATTTATGATAGTCGATGAGTGTATAGCCATCCAATGCTTTTCTGTGGCTTCATAGTTTTCGCCGATATTAATTTCTATAGTTCTAGACAAAAACTTAGATGGAGTCGAATGGATAAATATTATACTTTATGAGTAAGGGATCACTTATGAAGATCCGCCGCTATTACCCGGGAGTTTTTCATATTTGGCCTTATATTCATTGTTTCGTCATGGAATTATTTTGAGTTCTTACTCCACTTAAGTAATCACATGCTACGTCATGAATATTATGGTATTCTATTCTATTTATTTGTGTTATAAATCATGTTCTTTCGAGTTATAAGAAATATTAACATAGGAAATGGAGACGCCTCAATTTCAAGACAGAAGGTAAAAAAGCGAAGGGAATAAGGACATAGCATGTGTTGGGCCAAAATGCGTTATTAGGCGTAAATAATTGATAGATTTATAGAGTAATTACTTGGCTTTTATAGTATATTTCAATATTTCTTGGAAAGGTGATGTATTTCTACCTCGTTGATTGAGGGTGATTGTTCACAGTAAAATGATCTTCATGTAACAAGAAATTAAAAACTCAGTTTATCAATGGGTTAGGTATTTATGAGTCTGTGGTTACCATGACTTCGGAGTATTTCAACATCATCCTAGTAAATAAATAGAAAAAACAAGAAGTTCGTCTAAATTGTTGCCATGTACGAAAATTTCCGAAAATTAGGATGATAATCTTTCCAAGAATGTGGTAATTAACTAGGCAAAGATAATCTCGAAGAAAGTAAATTATTATGTTTAATTTTATACCACAACGAAGAAACATTTTTTACGGACTAATTATAATCGAATCAATCAAAGTGGCCCAAATATAGACATGGTAATAGCTAGCGAGCTAAGCAAGGTGACCCGCCACAAATCACAGCTTCCTCCTAATTAATTCTTACGTAAATGGTAATTTATCCTGATAAAAATTTTCAATTTTACATAGAAACTTTAAAGTGTATTCAAAATCATAAGAATTTCATTCATATGATTTTGTGGCGCGGTACTAGATTTTTTAGCAAAATGTGTAACTTGATCATTCCATTCAGTGAAAAGCGAGGAGGTCTCTAATAACTATGTGTTACGAATTACGAGAGGTTTTTTTTAACTACTGCGCGTCATTCCCTTCTTCAATTCTTTGTACCTTCTACCTGTACCTTCATCTATCCGGCTTACCTTTACCTAATATTCTCCCTATACTTGTAGGCTTTCATTTTCCACTTCCTACAAAAATTTCTCCAACTACTTCATCTGTCATCTTCAGGTTTCACTTAGTCCCTTCCTCTCCCCCCATGAATATTTAAAACTCCATCGTTAGTCTTCCACTCATCCCAAATGCCATTCTACATCCTCCCTCCATAACTCATGCTGCTCTCAAATGCCAATCTTCTGTAATATTATATGAAACTACATTGCAACAATTTCAGAGAGTAAAAATCATTCACCTTGACCGGGATTCGAACCAGGATCCCTCGATATCCGGCCCAGTGCTTTAGCCAGTTAGTTAAGCTACCGAGGCGTCCTCTTAAACTCTGAAATTTTTTGGGCTTTTTAAAGGAAAAAGATGTTGTGACGAAATGCCGTGCATACAATGTCACAGGCATTAGTAGTCGTTCGCGAGGCGCCACATCCACGAGGTTAAAGCCAATTTGAAGCACTTAGGCTGTTTATACCTTAGACAAATTTCAAGAAACTGGTCGAAAGAAGCTGGGTTACGAATCCCGGTCAAGCCGAATGATTTTTACTCTCTGAAATTGTTGCAATGGAATGCATGTTAGCGGATGACTTCGTTAAAAGTTACTGTTGCAGCATCTCCCGCAGTTTCTTGATATATGAAACTAGCTCATCGCTCCATGTAAAAGTTTTAACTTGTCTTTCATTTTCATCATTTACCTTGACCATGCAAATGCATGTTTTTGCTTTCGCAACAATTTTCCTAACATTTCATTTTCCATGCCCATTTTCCTCCAAATTGATACCAGAAAAGTGAATTCTGCTACCTGCGTGAGTACGAGTAGAGTACCTCCTGTATTAATGTTCACTTTTCCTTTCAAATTCTTGACTATCTCATTATTATGGTTTCCTAGTGGAAAATCCTTATTCTACACTTCTCGTATTGACTCTATAATGTACTTTTTGTGCGTAGCTACAGCAGCGGACTTCCCTGAGCACTTCCGCTTGATTATCTTCAATTGTAATTTTAGTGACCTAATTTGGTAATTGTAATGCACTGAACGTATTGAAAAACGCAATCTTACTGCTCACTTTCTATTAAACTCTTCTTCCACCCCGCGTTCTCTCTTTCCGCATTCACTTCATCTAACATGACTAATCTTTTCCTCTCTCTCTATCTCGCTTATCCAGCATTTTTCCTTCTTTCGCCGTCTTCAACATTTCCACTTTCCCTTCATAAACTTTTTCTGCTTTCCTCGAATTTCCCCCAACAACCATTTATCTTTCCATTTCAACTCGTATATCTGCAATAGAATAACCTACTCTTTAACCCTGCATACTTTAAAACAAACAAACACGGCTTCGTAGAAACCAATACAACTGTCGGGGAGTGGGTGGTGGGAGTTGGGGGAAGAGGCATGAAGGACTTCGCATTTCAATAGCAATCCGCACAGTAGTTCATTCCAAACACGTTTTAAGTGGTCCTCGGCACTCCCTCGCGGACGTGTCCCGAGGCATGCTTACGGAGAAAGTCCTCGGGGTCCACCAAATTAACCCATGGTGCCGCAGTAACGCAAACATTCGAGCCGGCCGCGTTGATGAGAGATGCCTTCGTACGAGGCACTCCGCGGCTCTACGGCTCGAATCACTGGCACCCACCGCGATGGAGAGCGCGCGTCAGGGTCTTCGCTCTATGCACCCGAGGATTGAGTGCCCCTTGCACATTTGGGGAGCAATTTTTTCAGCACCCGCATGGTGGGCTTCCGGGCACGCGATGATACAAAATAGTGTGTAGCCGCATCCACGGGAGCCCAATCCCCCCTCGCGATGGGCCCTCTTACCGACCCAGGGGTCCTCAGCTTCCTCCCCCGCTCGGGGACAGTTATCGCGGCGGCGAAATTGCAGGTCGATGCGCTCGGCAAGCGCACTTCCCTAAGCGCGCGGGAATGAACCACTTGATTTGCGTGGATCTGGACTCCGCAGTTGAAAGTTTGCTTCGCCTAGAACATGCTTTGTTGTCGCAAAACTTCAGCAGGTGTCGTTTCCGTGGTGATCGGCGCCGTAATTCATTTCGTCGCCAGGTGTTCAATTCTCTGTAAAAGTCGAAGGGTTTTTAAGAGTATTTCCATGATTTACTTGCCCTGCGGTAAATGTTTTAGGCATTTTGGAATTATCACGCACTTAAACCGAATAATGTACCTAATTACCTCGTATTTCCATGTAATGTGCCATGTTAATAAGTGAGCCCCGATGCCGCTCTTTATCTATAAACATGGATCAATATATGAATCACTAAGGATTTTTCGGAGGCGATGGGATCATAGACTAATGTGTACACTTATCAAATTGCATTGATACTCGTATGTCTCATGATTAGCAAATGTTTTTCTTATAATTTTCTTATGTGTATCGAAAATAAAACGAGGAATATCACCGACTTCGCTGCTTCAGTGGTTGAACGTTATAAAAATAATTCACCCAAGTAAACCTGTGGTGAATGGGTTAATCTACTTCCATTCTTCCTTTTGCATCTAAAATGTCAGTTATATTTTATATACGGTGCAAGATATCAAGAATATTATTATCATGAGGTAATCTACCGGTTAAGGTAGGTTTTTGGATGGACACAACTATCAAATGAACATTTTGTAACTCCAAACAAAACCCAATCCATCAACCTAATCTACATCAGGTCCCTCTTCATCTCTATGTACTTCTTTCCTCCCTTCATCCCTTCGTCCAACATCCCCATCCGGTCACTCCCTTTCCTCGCATGCCCAACATCCTCCACTCTATTACCGTCTTCAACATTCCACTACCGCTCAGTACACCTTTCATCCATTTTTCCTGCCTCCATAGGATTTCTCTCAACAAACCCCTCTCCTCACCCACCATCTCCAGCACTTCCTCATTTGTTTTCCTTTCGGTCCATTTCACCTTGTCCATTCTTCTCCACACCCACATTTCAAAAGCCTCAAATCTACGTGTATCCTCCTGCTTCAGCGACCACGTTTCTGCCCCGTACATAGCTACGCTCCATATCAGAGTTTTTACGAGTCTTGTCTTAACATCCCTACTCAACGTCCCCGTCATCAACTCCCTCCTCCTTGAGAAAGCCTCCTTGCCTAGCGCAATTCTTCTCCGTACGTCCCTACCACTTTGACCGTATTGGTCCAAAACACTTCCGAGATATGTAAACTGTTCTACCTGCTCTATTTTTTCCCCGCCTATTTTAATATTTAGCTTAGCCTTTTTCTTTCTGGAAAATCGCATAACCTTTGTTTTATTAATATTGATTCTCATCCCATATTTATCGCACTGAACCTCCAATTCACTCAGCAATGCTTGCAACCCCTTGGCTTACTGAGCAAGGGGTTGCAAGTATTTATATTTCCTTCCAAATCTTCATCCTCAATCGATCATCCCGGTTCACAATTTGGTGTGTTGTCTTGTTTTAATGCTGCCTTGTGTAAAATCCAATGGAATAAAACAGGAAGTACCGCTAAGGTAATAGATAACAGATGCACTGACCGGGACGAAAAAAATGAGTACCAAAAGTTAGTAGAGAAAAGTAGAAGTGAGGTGGGGGAGGCATGTACAGCAAAAGAAAGATGGGATGATATCGGTTTTTTAAATTATTGGGCAAAGGACAAACAAACCATGGATTACAGACCAGACGATTAGAAAGATGGGAGAAGGAAGTGGAAGAAATTAAACGCAAAATTATGTTTTGAGGGAAGGACACAAACATTAAAAATAGACAGAAGCGGGAAACGAATAGGAGGAAAGGATCGTGGTGTAAGACGAAATGTGAGGATATCGAGACTTGATAAAGGAAGGATGAGAGAGGTACGCTGGGCATTAAGGTCAAGAATTATCAATACGTAAGTAGGGAAAATCCGTTCACTATCAAAGTTACGACAGGAAAATCATTGTTTGAACGGGAAAATATTTAAGAGAGATAAGGAACTTAGAGAGGAAATGAATGGTCTAGACATTAGAAGCGCAATATTAGACATGGAGAGATAAAATTATGTAGATGGGGATACCATATGTCTAGGCATACTTCATTGCGAAATAGAAAGAGCATAAACGGAAATATATCAAGCCCGAGGGGATAGAAAAAAATCCCCGTGGAACTACTTACATATTATTCTGTAATACTAATTAAAAATACCACTCTAGAATAATAACAAACAACTCGTAGATTATGTAATTCTTAGGTAATTCTAGTACTTAGGATTATAAAAGGATGGAGAGGAGATCAAATTCTTATTTACGGGATGATTAGTTTCGGTTCAGGAAGGAAAGAGGTACGCGTGATGACGTAGCAGTAATGAGGTCACTAATAGAAAGGAACATAGATTTGGTTTGTATTTGTTTTTTTTAAGATTTCGAGAAAATGTTTGATAAAGCTATTGGGTAGAATTAATCAGTGTACTTACTAAAGAAGATGGGGCATTTTGGGGAGTTAAACGACTTATCCGCAACCTCTGTCTCATACTGTTCAGGTGCAAGTGACAGATGAGAGTCGATATGGGCAATGTTTGGAAGAGGGGTAAGACAAGGGAGTCCATTATCACCCGTGTTTTTCAGCATATGCAGAAGAAATGGCAAAAAGGCGTCGGAATAATTTGAAATAAGCATGCAAGTCGGTGAGAATTTTATGGAATTAGTCCGATTTGAGGTTGATCAAGCTTTCGTTTGCCAGTTAGCCCAAAGGTATCAGGACTTGATAAACACATTAGGAAATTACTTTGATAGGTATGGGATGAGAATCGATTATGATTACATATTCCATCAACGACTGAATAGTTGCGTGCTATCTCAACCTTGACAGTGTGTATGATAATGAGAAGATGAAATCGAAAAGAGTAATGAGATTTCTGATGTAATATAATTGTGATAGCTGTTTTCATTTTAATGATTTAACCTATTATTTCCCCACAAGTGGGCAGCAAAAGATGCTAAGGATTATTTGACAGATAATATAGTAAGATGTACCCTATTGGTTCATTACTCGTTTTATGACTTTTGTCATATACACGGTTCGTCCAGAAGATAAGTGTATTGATTTTTTCCCGCCGCTCCAGGCGCGCCTAGCACCGCTCTGAAGGGCTGCGATTGGAGGGGGGTATGTTGGCAAGCGACGCTGAAAAAGGCAGTCGGCTCTGAGCTGTGGTGTAGTGAGGAGCTCTGTTAACGCGAACCTCCACGCTCGACCCACGTCACGGAACGCGATGCCGAAGTTTTTGAAGCAGCGTTATTCCATCAAATTTGCGGTAAAGCTTGGGAAATCGTCTACCGAAACTGTCGGTATGATTAACCGGGCTTACGGGAAGTCAGCCATTTCCAGAAACATGATCTTTCGGTGGCACAAGATGTTCGTGGAGGGCAGAGAAGAGGTCGACGACGAACCACGGCCTGGACGCCCATCAACGACACTCACCGACGAAAATGTGCGAAAAGTTCGCGATGTACTGAACTCTGATCGTCGTCTTAGTGTTCGGATGATAGCAGAGCAGTGTAATGTGCCAAAAACAATAGTGCACGAGATTATTAGGGACCAATTACAGATGCAAAAAAAATCACGACAATGCGCCGTCTCACACCGCGCTTGTCGTGTCGGACTTCTTGGCCAAGCACGGCGTGGCAACGCTGCCGCACCCGCCCTACAGCCCGGACTTGGCACCACCGGACTTCTTTCTGTTCCCGAAGATAAAGAGGAGTTTGAAAGGAACGCGATACGGGACTTTGGACGCCGTCAAAGAGGCCGTGACGACGTGTCTTCGAGAGGTTCCCGATGATGCCTTCGCGGGAGCGTTCCAGGAATGGGAATGCCGCTGGAACAAGTGTATCGACTCACAAGGGTCCTATTTTGAGGAATATTAGCTTAAGATATGTAAAAGTGTAATAATTTTTTTTCCTGAGCTCAGTACACTTATTTTCTGGACGAACCATGTACGTATTATGATTTCTATCTAAATAGTTATGGTGCTTGAGGCCGAATCGAGAGATAAGTTCATTTGGTTATTTTTTTGATGGGATATCACTGTCCATCAACTTCTCACCACCTATAATTAGTATGAAGAACAAATAACTAAAAAAAATAACTTGATACATCATAATAATTGAACAGGTTGATAGAACCTTTGAATGCTGTAATTGAGTAACCGAGTATAGGTAGGCGTGTGAGGCCCTCAGTCCAACCCAGAGTCCTTAAGACGTCGTGAATATTTCGAGCGTCTGCGACAGCAATGGATTAGAACCATGATGACTGACTCCGCAGCTTCTGCTCAAATGCAGTGTCGATGGCGTGGGCGATAATGCAAGTCGGGATTTCGTCGGACCTGCAGGCAACGGCGTAACTAATGCCTACTCACCCTCCAGACGCGGGCGCACCAAAGGACGCCGAGCAGAGCTGTGAATGTTGTCTAGCGCGAATTCGGGGAAGATTCCACGGTGAAACATACCGTGAGATAATTTCACAGCACTTTCGCAACGTTGCCCAAGAATATCGCAAGGGAGAAATACGTGAGAACCATGGGAACGCAATTTTACGTCCATTATTCCCGAAACCAGTTAGGTTAAATCCTTTGACGTCGTTCATTATTTATTATTTTTCTTTGTCACTTCTTCTTGAATATATGAAGACGATGAGATTGATTTATTGCAGTTTTCCATGCTGGAATCTCCAGCGAAACAAATCGCACACCTCAGGCAAACCAACTCCGAAGATGTCGTAGCGATGCGTCCTGTACGATATTTTATCTCGAAGGCCGCGGCGAATCGTGTTCCCATAGGATGTGACTGGAAGCTGGTGAAAATTTCGTAAACCGCGGAGCCCTTACGCCTGACTTCGAAAACTTCCTTTCCTGATGTAATTCGGCGAGGAGCAGAGATTTTTTGAATGCTTTCAATGTGATAAACAATATTCATCGCCCATGAATTGGTGTCATTTTGATTTCTTTCGGATTTAATTTTTCACGAATAGGATATTTTTCTTTCATTTCACGTAATATTTTATCAGCTTTGGAAATGGCATCGCCTGTTTTTTTGGGGTTTTCAGTTCGTAACGTACGTGTATTGGTCCTCAAGTAGTAGAGAAGCAAAATATTTAGTTGCAAACAAGTGATACAATCCATTGTTTAGACTTAAACTAACAGTGTTTTGGTACAAAATTGGTGAGGGCATGGGGTGGTGAAGAATTAGCTGAATTAACTCTTTCTTGAACTTCCTTTTGTTGAAAGATCTATAGCTTGTCTCCGACTATCATCTATGGATATTGATTCCTAAGACTCAAAACTTGTTCCTTTGAATAATAATATTATTACAATTAGTAGTAGTCTGGCAATCAGTGGTGGGTATCCATATGGAGTAGATATTTCCAACAACTGTAAATAAAGATAATTATTTTCAGTTACGTAAATATTAATATATAAAATATTTTAAACATAAAATTTACCCTTGTGAGTTGTGGAACTATTTTCTGCGGGAAACCGGACTCGTACAGTATCACGCTTATAAAAATAATTATTCATTACGGCACGTGGTGCAACGGTGCTACCAGCATTAAAACCAAGTATTTTCACGAAATGTGAAATGGAAGGCAAACCTTATCCACTAAAACAAAGACCACTCAGAAGCATTAACCTTGGAAAGCCATTTCCCTCAAATAGCATTCGGAATATTCGGTCCCTATTTCAAAATTCACTCTAAAAGTCACTCTAAAATTCAGTCTAAAACAGAGATAAAGAGAATAAAATTAATGAACAACATTCGTTCCCTATGCGCTTTTCTGCCGACTGGCTGCAAAAACTCGCGACATTACTGGTGGCCACGCTCAGTGAGAATGCGTGGGAAAATAACAGTGTGGAATGATTTAAGGTTCCAGCTAGCCTGTCTGCATGTACACTTTTATCCACCTGCAAATTTTTTTGAAACCCGTAATGGACATTTTAATCCTTTTGTGCAATATCCCCTGTCTCTAAGTGGAAAAAAACATAGGAAGTCGGTGGGGTGGATACATTCACCTATTTACCTATTCATCAGAACGTTAAAAAGTTAAAAAATGGAACCATGGGATTGGTTATTAAAATCAAAGCTTCTAAAAATTAAACTTTAATCCTGTACATCTATCAAAACTGGTAACTTTTCTAATGAAACGACTTTGGTTTGAATTTTATCAGTAGAAAAACCTTTCTAAATATCTGCGGTCATTGCTTTAGGGGAAGAAAGTTACAGTTCAGGAATTAACCGAGTTAGACGAGGACAACTCTCATGTTTCGAAATTTGGAATCAGTGGAAAAGTCATCTGCTACCCTTTGAAGCTTATACACGATGCATTAAAATCGGAAAAGTGAAAGGAAAATGTACATATAATATCTCTAGGGGCGTAGAATATTGATGCGCTTTAACATAATTTCTAATTGTTGACGAAGAGTAAATCCAAACGATTGATATGCAAACATTATTAATCCAAACTTCTGAAGAAAATAAATATAGGAGTGAAGAATAAGGAGCCAACTCTGTCTGACGCTCTACATATGGAACTATTTACGAATGAAGAACAGCGACTTTGTACACTAGCGTCGATTATGCATCAGCATATCTATGTATTAATCTACTTACACAGGCATAAATCACCGGTTATCCCTGGCTTTATAAATTAATCAATCTACGTTAGATTAAGCATTTGATTACAATGGAAATGATTTCTTTCAGAATGGACATTGTAACGTTGTCAGCTTAGAATTTTTGATTGATTTCCAAAGAAGTATATACGAGTCGTATAGTATATTATCTACATCTACATAATACCCCGCAAGCCGTTGCAAGGGCGTGTGGCGGGGGGTGTTTGGTCACCACCCAAAAAAAAGGAAAAAAGAAAAATCGCATTCAAAACTAACACACACATGCAAACCCAAATCCACAGCACACATTCATAGAAAAATTCTATCATTTTACACGCCTGCAAATACACATCTACTTCCCTTCACTCCACAAGCATGCAAGTACATATGCTTAATTATAACAAACAAACAATATCGTATTCTATAGGTAAATATGTACGCATCATGAGCAAAAGGTATGGTAATTAAGAGACAATGCATCGAATTTCAGAATGTATTAGCACTAGCCAGCTGGTTGGAGGTAGGCTTTTTGATGATCCTGGAAAAACTTTTGCATATTTTTTTGGTATCTTAGTTATCTACGTGTGCAACGACAATTTGGTGCTAATAGGTTTTCGATGGACCCAGGGACTTCACTGCAGGACCTAAAGCATGTTATACTTCCAAGCCGCGCATAACACTTCACGAAACATCCCAACAGTGCGCTTCAAGCTAATCACTTTTCAAAAGCATGTGAATTGCCTCCTCCATTCATTTCGTCCGTAATGTTCAACTTTATTTTCTTGTCTTTGAATGAGCCATTATTGGACGATCTCGGTCTTCAACCTCCTTTTGCCTTTCAATAGCACCTTCATTCATTTTCCCTGCTTTCATGGTATTTCTCCCAACAACATCCCCTCTTACTTCTAACATAATGCAATTATTCGGAGGGCGACGTTTGAAATTTTAGGACGGAAATAATCAAATTGGCCAGGGTCAGATCCTGACCATTATTATCTTTTTTTTTCGTGGCAGATTTTCTCTCATCTCTCAGCTTAACTTGGTTTTTTCGGAATATATCACGTACCGTACTGTGATACGTCCATTCTTCTTTCTCTCAAATCTCAGTTACGCGTTCCCCTACCCGTTGATTTGCCTGATAAAATGATCACTAACGACCGTATCATGTAACATCGCCATATCCAGACCGCTGAATTTTCCGCTTGAGGAATTATATTAGATTCGTGAAAGAATAATACGAAAAGTTTAAGGGGAAAGGTCCTGGATTTAGTCTACTTCTCCGTTAAAGTTGTTTGTAACTACGAATCAGAAGTGAGCTTGTCGTGTAGAAATGTTGACTCAGATCAGAAGGGCGCTACAGCGCCAACTGGCCAGGAGGTGATAATAAGCGCTAATGCCACGCAAAGCAAAACAGCTTGATGGTGCTAGATGTTCTTTTAAATATAAATTATATTGCCCATGAGATAATATTTGTGTAAATAAGTGAATTTTATCCTACTAACTTCCAAATTATTTACAAATGAAAAATATATAAATATATTTGAAAGCTCTATTGGCCAATGTCATGCAGAACATTTTATTGATGTTGTATTTCCAATGCCTATTAAGGAGTTGTGAATATATTGATCATTGTTGAAAGTTAAAAGGCGTAAATACAGAGATGCGGGGAATTTCAAAATTAAAAACGCCTAAAAATGTTTTGCTACATGTTATGTTTCAAACTAGATAGTTTGGATTGCGATACCATCGTGCACTATGCCTTTGAGTCAATGAAGACTGGATGTGTGTTATTGTAATTTTATTACCTGTGTTGCAATATCGCAGTCCTGTGTCGAAACAATTATATTGCGTTATATAAATTATATCAGTTATATGTATAGTGCGTATTTAGGTAATGTAAGTTTTTTTAACAATTCTACTCGATCACATCTTTTATTTAATAATATTTTTGATCAAAGGTATGGTTATTCCATTATAGCAATGCGTTCACTAGGTAAATTCCAGCATAGTCATACTAAAATTTCCTATTTTAACTGTCGGTCACCATACAGTACTATATGTTAAATATTGGCTTATTCAAAATGTGTTCGATACTAAACGTCTAATTCAGAGTAAGCAATCTGCCACGAATGAAATAGAGGAATCCCTTCAATCGCGTTTTATTCGCCCAATTTCTTTACAGACTCCCGATGCCTGGGAAGAACGGCGTAAAATCGGAAGACTGTTCAAAACCGTGGCGTTAGACGCGGTCGCGGAACCTTAAAAGAGTGAGTGGGACGGAATTCCAGCGCTCGGATTAGAAAGGGAGAGAGAGGTTCTTCATCTCCCGAGTGATTGGGTCTTCCATTCCCATCGCGTCTAATTTCGGTGCACTCGCCTTTTTTCCGTCCTCTTATCCAACACCCTTTGCTGGAGTGCCCGCGAATCACTCGCACGGATTACCGTCGCTTATACGACGCAGGATGACAAAACCTCACCACCTTAGCCTTAAGCCCATTGCACCCGTGGGGAAAGTTCTCAAGTAATCCCTTGCTCTTGCCGTGACTTGGAAATGATTATATGTGAGAGTAGTAACTAACTTTTTCGGATGGAGATAAAGTAGGAGTATACGCGGAGTTTGAAGACATTTTGAAAATTTGCAAGGTCTAATTGCAGATTTGTCTTTTCTAATGGATTTTTTTCGGATGACGCTTGGACAAGAAGCCATTTGTTTAAAAATTAATTTATCCTTTCCTCTGTAAATCTATTACTCGGAAAGCTAGATCTCTGAACTTTTTACAGAGGTACTGATATGATAAAAATTTGTTTTCCGCATCACTTTGGTAATTTCCAACCACAGTCCATTTCACATCTTCACCGAAAATATTTTGTTTAATCCCCTTTGAAGATTTTAGATGAGCACTTCTTCGCTTATATGTTTTGAACCCTGAATCTCGGTCGTAAAATGGGTTCAGGTTCAGGTTGTCACTCCTCTTTTTTTGTGTTATAGTCGTGTAATAATGTCGCATACCTTATGTAGTGATTGGCTCAACGTAACCAAGCTACTAATCCATACATTTAAGCCGTATGATCGCTTGAGGAGTACGGTGTAGGTTATGTTTATGAATGGAGGTCAGCTTTCCAATTTGTTCATTTACGTTTAGCAATACCTACCGCTTGGCCTTATTTCCATCGAATCCTTTTTTTTTTAGACCGCAGTAAGCTCCGTGAGTGGGACACCGACAAATGATTGGAAAGTACAAATTTTTATAGCGCTAGTTTTAAGGGGCTATTCATTTCTTTCGCCGAAATTCGTCATGGAATTTTCGAAATCGAGGAAAACGAATTGCGTGCCGGTCGATGGAAACAGTTTCACAACGAATATACTTACACGCCTTACACGCAATTCCCACCCTAAAGTTAATGGGTTACGGAGAATCGAATAGACTTTCAATGCTTTAGTTTATGAGATGAGATCTAGGACGCAATTGTGTCCTAATCAGCTAAGTTAATTTAATTGCTCCTAATATTTCTTTAAGCGTACATCCGGGAACGATATCATGAAAAATTTTTTTCGGTTTCCACAGTACAAAAAATTAATTGAATTTTGTTTTTTGCATAAACGTTTCCCTATGTATTTAGAAAATAATTTTCACCCGAAGCTCTGTAACGCACAATGGGTTAATATAAAAGCGACCGTTACTCTTCAAATGTTCAGTGGACTCAGGGATATTGCACTCGAGAGTAGTTTCGCACCACCATTTCAAAGTTCTACAACTCTCGGTAGGTCAGAGAACAACAGACTAATAATTAGTAAAAGGTCGCCTTCATAGGCCGGACGGACCTAAACGCCTGCGTGGCGTTTTCTCTGCCTTGCGAGGCATGGCTGGCCTAGCTGGCAGCTCCAGTTCTCCCAGTGGGAGACTTAGCCAACGGTTTATCTAGCTGCCCAAGCGGGAAGTTCCAGAATCGGCTGGAACGCATGGGGCGCACTTCAGAATTCTGCGATTCTGTATTCTATCGCGTCGATTACATTTTGGTTATGAATAACTTATCCTTTTCATTGTTCTTTCAATTTCATTTACGTCCATACGTTTTGGGATACATATTTCACGAGGTGAAAGGAAAATAAATAGTCCATATAGTCAGAAGGTTTTAAATCCTAGAGAGTGTGTCATACGGTAGGCTTTTATTATTCCGGAATGTTGAAATTTGTTGTTCGAACTAAATGAACTCGTTGAGGAACCTGGCCCTGTAATGCTATGGACCTTTATGAGAATTAAATGTCTATAATCACTCGCATGAAAGGCTAAACAGTTCCGAAAGTAAAAATCTCGCCTTCCTTATCTATTAAGTCATGGGATTTAACAAGATGTGTTCATTATGCGTCGGTAGATTGAAAACTCGCGCAGTCGCAACATTTTATTCGCAAATTTTTCCCTAAAATCATTAATGTTAATGGGTATATGAACTAAAACCTTTATTTATTCTAATATAACTGACCTATAATTATGATTGAATTTTATTCTGCTTGTATGAGTTTTTCGATCAATTAATATACATTCCCTGAAAAATAGTTCTAATAGTCTACAGAAAAAGTCTTTGTGTCGGCATCCCCACAGGAATCTAAACATTGGTTTTGTTTGTTCAGGATACATAGGTTCTAGTTCTATTAAAAGTTTTAGTTACCAGGAAATCACACACGCCAGGAAATTCAAACCTACCTACTGTATGACCTGCCAGTTAGCAGCAGAACGCCGTAATCTCTGGGCTTCCACGTCACCGGGCCATTTATATAATCCATACAACTGAAACTTCTCCATTTATGCACAGTCAAGGCGTATTTTTAAATGGTTAACGTAAATGTTTAAAGTTGTTGGGAATTTTCTAGAAAGTTTGGGAAAGTTGGGAATTTTCTTTAGAAAAGACCATGTTAAAATATAATATGTGTAATATAATGCAACAATTTCAGAGAATAAAAATCATTCGCCTTGACCGGGATTCGAACCCGGTTCCCTCGATATCCGGCCGAGTGCTTTAACCATTTAAGCTACCGAGACGTCCTATTTCGGTCTGAAATTTTGGGGGCTTTAAAGGAACAAGATGTTATGACGAAATACCGTATCTCTGAAATTGTTGCATTATAATGCACACATAGCGGGTGACTCCGTTAAAGTTACTGTTACAGTTTCTTGAAATATGTGTAATAGTTAATTAAACATTTTTTGATTTCGATAGTTTCAATTTTTTATCGTAATAAAACATCTCTTGTTTTAAGGTGTATGATGGGTATTGTTTAAATGAGAAGAAACTGCGGGAGATGCCTCGACAATAACTTTTAGACGGTGTCATCCGCCAATAAGCATTACAATTCAACCATTGCAGAGTGTAAAAATTATTCCCCTGGACCGGTCAAGGCGAATTATCCCGGTCTAACTGTAATTAATGATTTTTACACTCTGTAATTGTTGCATTATATTGTATTGCTTTGGCATCCCTAATTCCTCCATTCGTGGAAGTTTAGTCTTCTACCGATTTTATGATTGAGATCCTACTTTTGAGACCGCCACTATTTAATCTCTTCGTGTGTGAATCAAGTTTGAAATCTCAATCATCGGCATCAGTAAGGAAAACTTTAATACCCCGTTTTTATTAATTACCCAGAGCTAAATTATCAATAATTGAATCTTATGATAATTATTGGTCTTAGGACTCTCCAACACCGGGTCATTTTCTATACCCTTGTCCTAAATCGATTTAAATTAAAAGCCACCTCCTTTTAGGTTCGGGATTTAAAAAAAACCAACACGCTACAGCTCCTGGACCTATTTTCATCCTTAAAATGGCTATTATTCGTGTGGATACGGATTAACTTTATCGGTAAACTAAAAAAAAATGCTTGAAGTTTATTTTCAATTAGGATTGAAGCAGAAATGAATATATTTCGTATTGCTAGATTCAGGTCATTTCACTGGCTTTCCATCAGTCCTCACACACTTGATCGGCAATAATTTCCAATCAATACTTAATTATTATCAATAATTGTAGTAATAAGGTGTAACCACTAACTAGTTTGTTTTTTTTAATATTTATTTGTTATTATATAACAACTTTACCTCTGATAACCGTTTATTTTTTATGTTTATCTGCCTTCAATGATCCAATAAAAATGATAAGTGATCTAACAATGATTTTTGGTGGTTAAGCCATGCCTTACTCATTAATTTAACGCTGGACAGGTCGACTTTCCTTCGTTGGACCTCAGTCCAACCTCAGCATCGGCAAAGATTGCTAACCATTATTCAATTATTAACTACATTAATCAGCAAAGTAACGGATTCACGACTTTGATCGTTGTGATGTAGATTATTTGACCACAAATTTCTATCGATGAACGACGTTAGAAAGTGATCAAAGACGTAATCGAGAAATTAACGGCGACCAAGGATTGACTTGCGACGGCGACGGAGAAATAAACGGTGATCAAGCGCTGATTATTATTATCGATGGGGCTTGCATCTTATTCGGAAACCACTCGACATTTTTGAAATTCGAAAACAAGAAGGTTATTGCCTGCACAACTGTCAATTATTACAAACAAACATAACACGAATGCACCCTGCACTACAATAAATCAACTGCCCTACAACGTAGCATGGTTTCCACGTCTTATCATTCTACATAACAAGCCTGATGTTTTCCTAACTCTACCTCGTAGATCCAACTACACATTTTCCCTTCCATCACTATGGCAGATTCAAGATTCTATTGTTAGTGAACATGTCCTGTAATACATCCTCGTTTGGTAGCTTTACAGTCATTCCTAACACCATTTTCTTCTCCTGAACACGTCTAGGACATTTTGGTTTGTTCTCCTTTCCGTCGAGTCATGCATTCCATCCTTCTCCACACCTACATCTGAAACGCCTCCATTCCATTATTTGCGTAACTTAACGATCAATTTTCCGGATCGTACGTAACAATCGTCCAAGTAAAGGTGTTTACTGGCGTTCTCTTTGCATCTTTAATTAAGATCCTTGACATAAACACAGCCGTCTTTGTATTAGTTTATTTACCTGATGCAATTCCTTTTCTATTCCTATTACCACTTTTTTCACCTTCCTCTTCGAGAGAATGTCTGATCTCAAGACCAAAGGCTCAAGACTCTTGGTCGGTATCGGGGCCTCAACGTTCCAGGCTGGCTGCCTTCGGATCTCGCTGTTCACCAACAGAGGTCCAGCGTGGCGGTACCTCATCCGAGGCAGCCCGAACGGACGTGGCTCGTATTCAACAATCTGACCTGCATAGCTCCAACAAAATTGTGACCGATATATCTTATCCTTGAGTAGAAAACTTTGTAAGGAAACTAATATGGTAAAAGAACCGTGGTGGATAGCGTAGTGCGAAGAATGGTATGGCATGCTTATAAGGGAAGGATGAAACGGGTGCACCGTATAGGTATGTGAAAGAGACAGATAGGTCAATAAAATTGTTAGTTGAACCAGGAAAGATAAACAGATATGAAAGGAATGCGGGGAACTGTATAGTGAAGACATTAGGCACCCAGGCTTAGGTATAGAAAGACAATATGGTAAAGAAGAGGTTACCATTGTCCAGGCAGACTTCATTGCGAGAAAGAAAGGACAGTGAGTGGATTGGTATCAAATAAGTCACTGGGAATAGATTTAAGTCCCGTGGCCTTTTCGTAAACCCACTTAAGGGTTTACGAAAACTTGGGAGAATGAGTTTTTGTTGACTAATTCTGAACATTTATGAGGAAGGAATTTGGCTAAAGATTTCATTATATCAGTTCTAGTTCTTATCGTATTAGTAATTAAGTCACTTACAGAGAGGAACTAACAAATGTAACTGAGGAATACACCCCGGTTATATTTGATTGTTTCGTTGATTTCGAGAGGGCGTTCGATGTATTTATTTGGAATATATAAACGATTGTATTGCAAGAACTAGTGAACAGAAGGGGTAGGAGACTTATCAGCAAAATGAGCATTTCTCAGACTGCTGACGGGTGCGATTGGCACATATAGATTCGGGATGGACGATGTTTGGAATAGGGGCAAGATAGTGCGCCTTTTATCACCCGTACGTTTTCACTTATGAGTGGAGGAAAAGGTTGTTTGGGCATGTGAAGACCTGGAGAAAAGAATGAAAGTGGCTGGGATACCCGTAAAGTCTGATTTGTAGATCCTCAAAGTTTAGTTATACAGCAGTCAAGGGGATGCAGGCTTGGATAATAAAATTATAAAGTCATTGAGATAAGTATGGATGAGAATAAATGTAAATAAAACGAAGCTTTGGACAATTTTGAGAGAGGAAGGCTAAATTATTGAAATTGTAGGTCATGAACTAGAGCAGGCGAAACAATTTACCTGCACCGGAAATTATTTGGACCAAAACGATCAATGAAGTGAGGATATTAAGAAGTGCGTTAGGCAAAAAAGCTTTCCGAAAGAGGCGGGAGTCAATGCTATGTCAATTATTATTAGGTAATCTACCGGTTAAGGTAGGTTTTTGGATGGACACAACTATCAAATAAACATTTTGTGACTCCCCACCTATCAAACTAATCTATATCAGGTCCCTCTTCATCTCGGTGTACTTCTTTCCTCCCTTCATCCCGTCCAACATCCCTATCCTTTTCCTGCCCTTACCTCGCTTGCCCAACATTCTTCCCTCTATTACCTTCTTCAACATTCCACTACCGCTCAATATGCCTTTCATCCATTTTTCCTGCCTCCATAGGATTTCTCTCAACAAAACCCTCTCCTCACCCACCATCTCTAGTACTTCCTCATTTGTTTTCCTTTCGGTCCATTTCACCTTCTCCATTCTTCTCCACACCCACATTTCAAAAGCCTCCAATCTACGCCTATCCTCCTGCTTCAGTGACCACGTTTCCGCGCCGTACATAGCTACGCTCCATATCAGAGTTTTTACGCTATGTCAATAAGTATGTTAAGAAAATACTCGTTCAAACCTTGATATGGAGAGAGTGGTTTTATACGCCATTGAAACATTGTCGGTGAAGAAAGACGATAGGTGCAGATTGGAGTCTTTTGCAATTCAAGTCTGGATAAGGAGAGCAGGAGTAAATTGGACAGGAAAGAAAACAAACGAGGAAGCGCTATGCATAGTTGGGGAAAGGGGTGAAAGTCAAAGGAGGCAGAGAAGATTGATGTATAGCGTTTCCTTTGGCAATGGGGTGTTGAAGACTGTGGCAGAGGGATGAACATTGGGCAAGTAATGAAAGGTGTGGAATAAGAATTGCATGTTGAGGAATGTAAAGAGGAAGAAATAATGTGGCATTGAAAAAGGGTTTATATTAGTGCCGGATGCTAGATTTTGTTTTCTGGAGAGGCTACAAAATGAAGTTACCGTTCCGTTGTATAGTCTGTGTCCATAGTAAGCTCACTTTACCTTAAAAATATTAACAAAAATGTCTGAGGATATTCAAAAAATTCTGGACTTTGTTTTGTTAGGAGTAACAAAATATTTATTTGGCAGTTGTTTTCATTCAAAACCTACCTTATCCGATTGATTACTCAATGATAATAATATAAATAATAGTAAAGATGATGAAAGCCTATTGAAAGGTCGCTCCACTAAATCCACGTAATTCTTCTGAATTTGAAACATCCATTGAGGTTAAATAAACAATAGCTACACTTATAATCATATCGTTTATGAAATGCAATGAAATCCGCACGTGTCTATTTGGATTTCCAATAAAGAGTTGAGCTTCTGAAGGTGGATGAAGTCTAAATGCCTCACCTTAACAGGCATTAAGTCTTTTCGAACCAATGTTCTCACTTTATCACGCAATGTCGCGCTATAGCGAACCTCTCCCTATAATGTAACATTATGAATACTACATTGACTCTAATCACTATTCCCTCTCCCAATCTAAGGACGCCATTTTAGGGCAGCGCATCTAAGCTAGATATTGAAAAAGTTGGAGTAAACAATCGAATAATCTCTGAAAATTATCTGTGAATATCCTTTTGGAATCCACTACAAATATAAAGAAGGGTCGCAAACGACAGCTCTGAGAGGAAGACATGATTAGCTCTAGATCGTACCATTTATCACCGGAAGGTCGAGCACGAATAAACCACAATGGGGACCCAAGTTGAACAATACATAGAAAATTTGTTTCATATGAAAGGTAAAAATGTGAATATTATTGGGGCATTAGAAAAATATTCTCCTTGTTAAATAAATTTTGTGTATAATGTGTGTAAACAGAAACACATGAAAAGATATTTAATGAAAATAATCATCGAATTGTTTTGAATCCCTGTTTTCTGGAGAGAGGATTAACGAAGAGTTGCAGGGTGTTGAGACATAAAATGGGGGTTAATGATTGATGGTATAAACCGGCTGAAGAAGAAAAATTAAGAAAAGCTAGATTGCTTAGTAACAAATAGAATATAAATCAGATAGAAGAAAGTATTGGAACATTTTCGGTTATTTCAGAAGGTAGGCTTGCTTTTAATTGTTAATGAACAAGGAAAGTAATGGGCAAGTCGGTTGACATGATCAGTAGGTTGTTTCAGTTTACGTGGAGAGGAAGCAGAGTGTATTCTGACCGAAACGAATAATAAAAGAAAAAAATTATTCAACTCACAGTCGTCATCGATTGGACTTAATGTTTAAAGGCTAAAGTCCTCTGTCACGCCACATGGACCCTGCTTTAAAAAATAAGTATAAACATCAAAATGTGGGTTGTTTGCAGATCGCAGAAAAAAAAACATAAATGAGGGGACCATTGCATGAACTGCCATTGGATTACACCGTTGGGAAATCAAATCTTTCGCAAAACACTCGGAATAGATACTCAATTATAAAATTCAAGTTCATGTTTGCTTGCATTGACAATTAAGAACCATTGTTCGAATTCATGAAATTCACGCAGAATCAAATTAATCACGTGTGTACCTTCCTGAGCGGGAGCACTAACAAAAATGTATCATGCGCCTATTTCTGCGGCATTCTAAATGCAAGTCGTGAAATATTTAATCGATTTTCAGCATACAATGTACACGTCAACAGCCACGCGATGCAAAGCTTTGGGGGAGAAAATCGGTCGATCACCTAACATTTCTTTTGCATTTGTTTCAATGAGAAACCTTACTATCGGCCGACTAATCTTAATGATATTTCCCAAAAGTATTTTCTCTCTTTCTTTTGAAAGGAATCAGAGATTCGAACCCCCGGCGATGTGTGTGTTCCTGTTTCAATTCGCGCCGTTCTATCTGCTATCGGCCGATTCTGGCGTTACCTTGGATCCCTTCGTTGGAGAGATATGTGATGACATTCAACCCATTCCTCATCGGGCGCGAGAATTGCTCTTGGACGTCACCATTTCGCATCCCTCTACGAATAACGATCGATGGGCAAGGTGGCGAAAGGAATAGAGAGATCCGATACCGAATTCCTCCTTGCTTAAGAGCTTTTTGTTTAACGCGGGCTAAAACTAGCAAAGGCGATCGATTGCCTTTTTTTCTTTTTCTTCCCGCCATCGCCCGGACCCTCTCTATATGGGTAGCGTGACCGTTGACCTCTCAATTCCCGAGAGATAGTGTTCCGATTCCTCCCCTGGGAGTGGGGAAAAATCTGGGGAGTAGCGGGGCTAACATTTTTCAGATTACGGCACATGAGTTTTCGTTACGCTTGGCTTTTCTGTCTCTCTTCTCGCCGATATCATTTCCCCCGAAACAACCGAGACTGTGTATCTGGGAGGGTTCTTTTTTCTCTCAGGTTTCACTGTTACGTCGGTCAAACCTTTTCTGGAATCAGTGACGGGAGAATGGAGGGAGATGGGGAATGCGATTTCTCTGGAAGGTAACGAGAATCAAACTGTCAGAATTTGCAACTGTTAGTGTAATAGATAAAATAATTGCTTTGAAAATTAGTTATGCTTCAGTGGCGAGTGTAATCGGTCGTGCATATTCTAATGCTTTAAGCATTGGTTCCTGATATTGACGAGTTTAAGTTTGAATCGAGCAATAATCGGAGATGGAAGTTAAAAAGTGATCCTTTGGAATAACTTGACAATATTTTTCGCGGTGTGAAAATGATGAATTACTGAATAATCCAGGATAGGAACAAAAAAATATTATCCACATAGATTTAGTTAAATAAATATTTGTTTGTGGCTACACTTATCTTTTTTGGAGCGTAGTTTTTTGCGCCACGGAAACGTGGCCTGATGAACTTCACCTTAATAAATAAAATTTATTGAAGAAAAAATTCGATGCTTGAGGCTTAGTTATCTATGATACTACATAGGAATGAATGAAGTATGTACGAAAATGACGCGTGGACGTTTTGGAGGTATCATTTCAATATTATGTTTAGCGCTGGATGGAAAAGCTTTTTTTTAATAATAAGCACAGTCGACGGTATCTTCGTATCTTATCCGCCAGTAAATCAGCCTTCCCTTGGCTTCTGAACCTGGAATGGGTTTACAAAAATCGCTAGCTATTAAATAATACATTGATAACCGATAAGGCCATCCTGTAAAACCAACCACTACCATGTTTTCCTCTGTTTTTTGTTTAAAATTTATCTGTTTAAAATACATTTATCCTATAAAGCTAGAAAGTATAATGTATGTACACACACACCCCCATGTGTCCTTCTTTTATGTTTCTGTGTGTGTAATATTTATTATCTTAGTATTTGTGTGTTTATATATATATATATATATATATATATATATATATATATATATATATAATTATATATATATATATATATATATATATAATTAAGTAATCTACCGGATAAAGTAGGTTTTAGATGGACACAGTTACCAAATAAATATTTTGTTTCTCCTGACAAAAAACAACCCAACATCCTGCTCTACAAGTTCCTCTTCATCTCTCTGTTCTTCCTCCCTTCATCCCGTCCAACACCCCTATCCTATTCCTGCCCTTTCCTTGTTTGCCTAACATTCTCCCCTCTATTACAGTTTTCAACATCCCACTGCCGCTCAATACGTCTTTCATCCATTGTTTCTGCCTCCATAGGATTTCTCCCAGCAAACCCCTCTCTTCTCCCACCATCCCTAGTATTTCCTCATTTGTTTTCCTTTCGCTCCATTTCACCTTCTCCATTCTTCTCCATATTCACATTTCAAAAACCTCCAATATACTACGTCTATCCTCCTGCTTCAATGACCACGTTTCCGCGCCTTACATAGCTACGCTCCGTATCAAAGTTTTGCAGGGGACTTGCTCCAAGCCGCAAAGGATGACCAATAGTTTTTAAGGAAAGTCATAACCGGTAGATGAGTTATGGGCCTACGGATATGGCCCGGAAACAAAAGCACAGTCTTCCCAACTGTCGGTTGACGAGATGAAGTAGAATGCGACGAAGCAGCTGATGAAAATTCTGAAAGAGGCCTTTGTCGATTGTTTTCAAAAGTGGAAGAGACGCTGTGATAAGTGTGTGGGGGGTCTCAAGGAGAGTACTTGGAAGGGGACTAAGGCGTCATCGTTCTAAGTAGGCTATTTTTCTCAAAATATTGTATGACTAGATAGTTTCCAGACAGACCTCTTATATAATAAGAAAACGACTATTCTTTTCTGCATCGCTGGTTCTTCGAAATTTTTACTAGACAATTGGCCAAGTAGAATTATTTTTTGTTATTTGAATGGCCGCTTTATACCAATGCTTTATCATACAAAAATGTTCATTTTCATGTCCTTCTTTTTGGGCCTCAGTCACTGAAATATATGATCATCACACAATGCTGATTTCATAGTTTAACGTCTTATAAGAAGATTTAATCAATCACCAACAAAACAATTCCTTTCCCGAATAGTATTCATTTTCAAGAACTCCCAAAAAGTTGATGGCTTTGCCTCGCCAACGCCCGTGGTTTATACACATCGTGGCGAATTAAATTGAATTTGACAGTGCATGCTCGCCCCGAGCTCGCAAATACCAGTCCGATGAAAGGCATTAATTGCTCGCATGAATGGACATGATGATTTAAGCCTCATTGTCGACTTTCCTGCACAAAATATTCCAAAAAGCAGGTCACGGAGAGGGAGGGGGGTTTGAGGGAGAGTGGGCGTGGTCACATAATGCTCGCACCACGTTTCGGACGTCCATTGGTCTGAACCAATGAGCAAAAGTTATTGTAATTTCCGCTGGCATTTATTCGAGTCTACGGAATTCATCGCGTCCTTTCTTCTTTTTTTTCTCATCTCTTGCAAAAACGTGGCCTTTCATCTGGGTTCCGTAGGTGCTAATGCGATCTCTTATTGCTACATCTCATATCTGCCCCCTCCCGACCGCAGGATGGGGTCGATTGGCTGGCGTGGGAACAATGCAGTCGCCGCGTGCCTCCCGAGGCCGCCGCCTCGTCCTTCCACCGCTCCCCGCGCAAATCGAACCTCGGCCACGATAAATTGCAATTCCCCTCCCATAACAAATGCCTTGTTTGTACAAGCCGAAATTCCATTGTCGTGAAATCAGTTCCATGACGGTAAATAAACTCTCGCGCAACGGCGTGTACAGGATCTATCTACATGTGCACGGTTTTGTGCTCATGTGTGTACGTACATATATCTGCGCCCTCGTTGCGTATTGGTTGGATGAGTAACGATTTGTTTGGAATATCCATTTCCGCGGATTCCGTTCCCTCTGTTGACCTTCGAAATTTACTGCCGCAAGTTATTGAAAAATGCGTCGGTTATTTATCGTCTCTTGGAGGTGTCGGCAATCTTTATTTCGCACTTTTGGAAAAATAAAAAGATAAAATGCAATTCAATGCCCCATAGTTTTTGGATTCCGTTGTTTATTCTCGAGCAAGAAGGATCCCGTAAATCTGATCACATTATTAACTTTATCGGGTGGTTGTATATTTTTTCAATTTTTTTTAACACTTCAACATAGCTCTGAGTAAACGAACGATGTGGCCGTTGTTTAAAATGCAATATTTTTCTGAAAACTCGACTACATCCGTGAATAATGATCCGGAAAATCATTGGCCAGTTTCATTAAGAAAGGGTTCCATTCGATTTATATTTGTCTCTGCAAATCATTCCCTTGTCGGCGGCTTGATATTACTAACATTAATTAAAGAAGGATTATGGTTGATAGAGTTGTCATGAATGTTGTCTACATGTAGAACGATATTCAATGTATCCTTTGTAGCCACGTATAATCGCAAAACTTTCTTTGAATCATTGAGTGACTTTTAGACATTTTTAATTTGCAACAAGAGTTTCAATGAGATGGTGTAAAGGGGTTTCATGTATAGGTTGCGGATCAGTCTCCTGTCCCTCCAATCTATTCCGTTTTTCTGCAATGTACTCATTATTTTATATATGCATACAAATTAACATATATATATATATATATATATATATATATATATATATATAAAATAAATACAGTAATCAACCCGAAGGTCGGTTTAGTAGGTGATGGTAGAGCTCACCCATGTATCAAGCCCGACGGCGTGTGAATATTCACATATCAGGGTAGCGGGGCCAGTTCCTTTCCCTGTGCCGGTTATAGTTTCCCAGGAAGATCTGGTTCCCGAAAAATTAACTAGCTTGGGGGGAGCTGCAGGTGTCCAGAGTGCCTTGCCCGAGAATAGAACCCGGGACCCTCTGGTAAGTATTCCAACGTTTGCTCTTGCTACTGCTCTATATACCCCCGACCATTTATGAAGCGGATGCGTAAAAATAGCGTAAATACCTAAGCGTAAAAATACCAAGTTCACTAGTTTAGTGATAAATATTTTCGCAAAGCAGCTCCTGAAACCATCGAGCTCAATTGGCATTTGAGTTGCATATGCTCCGAGAAATTTGTGTTGTAATGCTAATAGAAATACTTCATAATTTTTTTTATCAAGCCCCTACCTACTCCTTGATTTTGAGACCCCCTCTAACATAACAGCAACTAATTTCAGAACACCTTAAATGTGTTAAACGTGTTCTGAAATTATGGGTTAAATGGAAGAAGGGACATTTTGGTCTCAATTTTGTCCAAATAAAGACCTCTATTTATCTATAATGTAATCAGGGACTTCAAATAAAAAAGGAACGACAGCAAAAATTATAAATTTGTCTTTCTTCCATAAATTTAAAATTTTCCGACGAAGTTTATTTTTATAACATCGTAAATAAACCTTCCGGCCATAAATTAAAACGGGTTGAATTTCTCCATCTTGGGCATGCTCTAGGTAATATTAGGAGCGTGAGTAGAATCGCGTTAAGCAAAGAAGCTTTCACGGGGACGAATGACAATCATTAGGACGTTGAGTGAGGATGCTAACAAAAGTATATTGAAAACTTTCACATGATACCCAATGCTGTAGAGTTGAGATATAGACTGGGAGAATTAAAGAAAAAGTTAAGTAACTGTCTAGGAGAGTATAAGAATCACTGGACAGTGTACGGGAGGATCGGTCGTTGGTAGAAATCCAATGGAGGCAAGAAGACTTAATAAGCAATGAAATGTCGTAGACTGTGATTGAGTTTAGCGTCAAGCATCGTTAGGCAAGCGTAGGTGAGGTTGAAAATTGGCATATTGGGCGGGATGATTAGAGCATGAAGTACGTGGCATTGAAGAATGGTTTATTGCAGATTCGGGCGTCAGGTTGTGTCTTGTAAGGCGAGGGTCAGAAATGAGGCGGTGGGTGGTCTGCTGTCCATCCAAAACATACATTTAACGAGGTAGAATAATGTGATAGTAACAATCGGCATTTAGGTGAAGAATGCAAAATCATTTTCTAATCTCCCTTCAAAGTATTCAAATACCCCCCGTGGCGGGCATGAACCCTAAGTCTGGAATCACTGACCTACTAATCGGTAGAGTCTCGTGCAGTCAAGTTCGCATCAAAGTCATAATTGTCATGACCACATTTCTTGCTTGTGTCATTGCGAACATCAAGGGGGCTTAGGTGTTGTCTTCCTAGCAGCCGTTGCATTTATTTATTCCCCCTTAACGTGTCAGGGCGCTTTCGGCCCCCCTGCTATGAAGGGAAGGCGGTTACTTCCCATGTTTCTCTCCTCGCCCACGCCTTCCTCCTTCGAACGGTTTTAGACGCGTTGCGTCACCTCGCCGATTGCTTTCGACTCCCGTCACGATCACGGGGGCCTCGACGGCGAGTGAGGGTAAACACACACACACCACCCCTCCCTCCGAGACTTCCTTTCTCCCACCGCCCATTCGGGGAAGGGAGGCGTGCGATCCGGTGGGATGCTGCAGGGAACGGATGCGGCGTTGGTAGTTGGGGTGGGGAGAAGCTCTTCGGCTGGCCCGGGAGGAAAGAACAAGGACCCCCAGCCCTGGTGGTACGGGGAGGCAGCGGTTGCAGTGGGTGGAGCAAGCGTACACAAATGGTCGAAGAAAGTCTCTGTCGAGGAGCACGCAGCACACACATCCGCCTCCTTTATTATGAGCTCTATGAGTTTGTTTTTGTCGCGGTGGCATGTTGGCTCGGCCTCCCGCGTGGAGGTCCCGAAGTTCTTTTGACCCCCGGGGTGCACGTAAAGTGGCGAGGGAGCCGTACAGAAGAATTGCAGGAGAGCTCGGGGAAATATTGGGTTAGGGTCAAATTTTTAGTTTTGGGGAAATTCCGTCATATTCGATCATAGGTTGATGTAAGGGAGGGAAGAGTGTTTCTCTTAATAGTCGTTACTTGTTACACTCGTTTGACACTATTGTTAAATTGTTCTTTTACTGATGGTTCTCTATTTCGTCCAGTGCCATGTCCGCAAACATGTGCTTACGCAGAAGTAATAAATAACATTAACATTGTTCGTTCCAAAATCACTCTGAACGGCGAATAATATTTGTAAATTTTTGGACATTATCTTAAGGAATGTAGTTAAATCTCGGAAGGAAGGTGGAGTATGGGAGGGAAAAAGGTCCATTAGTGCCAAAGCAATAATAAATTGTTGTCCCTGGTATGGCAGTAAATCCTCTGTTCATTAATGTGGCGTTAATATTTTGTTTCTCTGTCCTTAAATGCTCTCAACTACAGTAATCTTTTTCCCTGGATGCACGTATATTTCTCATAAATGTCCGTATTTCAAACCAATTCTTCTGTTTGCATTCCATTATCATGGACATTTACTGTAATTCATAGCAAACCTTAAATTTATTTTTTGGAAAATTTGATAGAATTCTATTTTTTCTGGCTTGTTGTCACTAATTGCATCTGATCGCCAATGTCTTCCGGGTCATTTTTGCGTGAAATCAATACTGCCTTGATAATTTCAGTAACCGTCTGCAACTCTTCGCTTTTTAAGTTTTTTGTTTGACAGGATGCTATTTCCTG
The DNA here is from genome assembly GCA_037158775.1 of Hetaerina titia. Taxonomy (NCBI): domain Eukaryota; kingdom Metazoa; phylum Arthropoda; class Insecta; order Odonata; family Calopterygidae; genus Hetaerina; species Hetaerina titia. Next base: position 64,191,003 of record CM073775.1, on the reverse strand, counting down.
AGAACAGCCGAGTCCTAAGGCAATATTCAGAAAGAGAAATGACGTGCCTTTAATCGGTCCTGGAGCATTAATCTTGAGCTTTCTCTTACCTTCCCGAGCCTCCTTGAGGAATCACGTTTTTCTTTCCCAATACTTTTTCGCGAAAGGAAGGATACAAATATAATCCGTAGCATTAAGCATATTTATGCTTTTAAATGTTTATGTTGTGTAATGATGACACTGGTAGGGAAAATATTTTTTTCCAAATACAGGTTATTACTTGTAACATTGAAAATTGTTGCTAATTTTCTAAGCTAAAGACTGTTTGAACTATTTGTGCTACTAAAAATATATTAGCACTGAACCACATTCATTTGAGTTTTGTAGGCGTCTATGCTTCACAAGTAGTATTGCTGAGTTGGAATTTGATTCAGGGACACATTCTGAATTCACTTAACTGTCCCTTGGAACTGCTTAATACGAGTAATTTCACTTCTCTTTCTGGCGTGATAAATAGTTACAAAACGTAGAGTGACTATTCAACGGACCAGAAATATTTAGAATTTTGAAACATTTTCCCATACTTAATGTGAACCTTGAGCTATGTTTCTTGTTCTAAAACCCTAATCCATTTGCATTTTATTTGCACCTTACATAAATAAATGATACAATCAGGGCGTATTTGCCTGTTTCGTAGATTTCGAAAAAGCGCTTGATAGAGTGAATTGGGAAAAATTAATGCGTGTAATGCAGATAATAGGACTGTATTGGAGGTACAAAAGACTAATCCGCAACCTGTACATGTCTCAGACTGCTCAGGTGCGAGTGGGGAACGGAGAGTCCGGATAGGCAGTGTTAGGAAGAGGTGTAAGGCAGGGTTGCCCATTGTCACCGGTACTGTTCAACGTATATGTAGAGGAAATGATTAAAGAGGCATAGGAAGAGCTGGAGTTAGGAATGAAAGTCGGAGGGGAATTCGTAAAATCGGTTAGATTCGCTGATGACCAAGCATTAGTTGCTCAGTCAGCCAAGGGGTTGCAAGCATTGCTGAGTGAATTGGAGGTTCAGTGCGATAGATATTGGATGTGAATCAGTCTTAATAAAACAAAGGTTATGCGATTTTCCAGAAATAAAAAGGCTAAGCTAAACATTAAAATAGGAGGGGAAAAAATAGAGCAGGTAGAACAGTTAACGTATCTCGGAAGTGTTCTGGACCAATACGGTCAAAGTAGTAGGGACGTAAGGAGAAGAATTGCGCTAGGCAAAGAGGCTTTCTCGAGAATGAGGGAGTTGATGACGGGGACGTTGAGTAGAGATGTTAAGACAAGACTCGTAAAAACTCTGATATGGAGCGTAGCTATGTACTGCGCGGAAACGTGGTCGCTGAAGGAGGAGGATACACGTAGATTGGAGGCTTTTGAAATGTGGGTGTGGAGAAGAATGGAGTAGGTGAAATGGATTGAAAGGAAAACAAATAACGAAGTACTGGAGATGGTGGGTGAGGAGAGAGGTTTGTTGAGAGAAATCCTATGGAGGCAGGAAAAATGGATGAAAGGCGTGGAATGTTGAAGAAGGTAGTAGAGGGGAGAATGTTAGGCAAACGAGGAAAGGGCAGGAACAGGATAGATTTTGGGATGATAGACAGGATAGATGTTGGACGGGATGAAGGGAGGAAAGAAGTACACAGAGATGAAGAGGGACCTGATGTAGAGTAGGTGCTGGATTGTTTTTTTTGGGAGTCACAAAATAATATTTATTTGATAGTTTTGTCCATCCAAAAACCTACCCTAACCGGTATATAACCTAATAATAAAAAAACATCTCATTTTTCAAGTTCCCATTTTTCTTCTGAAATCCCTCTCCGTTTTCTATCATAATTTTCTCTACAGCCTGGTGATACTATTTTCTTACCATCGTGGTTAATACTTCTACATTTCATTTACTCAACCATCTTGCCAGCTTTAACCTCCAGGATCTGAAGTTATACTTCATGAATCGCATTGAGTTATGATATGAATCCTCATCTGCCACTGGAAAACTATGCGAATTAATTACGCTCTTCCTCAGTCTGAACGTTACCATAATATGGTCTAACTGATATCTCTAGGGATCCATGGTCATTTTTCATTAGTGATGAAGTCAATTGTGGTGTTTAAACAAGTTATTATGCGGTTATGAGTAAACCCTACGTGCTGCAGCACTCTATTGCTTTCTCGCCGCGGTTATTCCTTATTCTTAAACCTTTGACCCCTACCCGACTCTTCCTTCACCTATCGTTTCTTTCCAACTCCCCATCGCTGTCAATCGTTTCTTTTTCGGAGCAGTAGCAATTTTTTTTCTAATAGAGGTTAAATGGATGAAGGGACTATCTAGTATCAATCACACCCCAATGAAGACGTTTTATTATTACTGATTGATCGCATAAACTCTTCCTCCTTGTGATTGCTTGGTTATATATGGACCCAAACAATAACCAAGTTCGTTGTTCTGTATTTTACTTCTACTAAGAAAAATGTGTCCCTCGCCTTCTGTATGTTTTCTATGCTTTTTCTTACCTTTTCGTTCGTTGCTTTTGCCACCCTGCTGTCTTCATTTCCCTCCGCTGTATGTCACCCGATATAACATTCACTCCAGTTATTCCCGTTACACTTCAATGTCACCTTGCACAGCCCTAAAATATCTATATTTCCCTTTATCTCTCGCTTTATATTTCCTAATTTCTCTTTTTTCAACATCGTCTTAATATTCCAAATTTCTACTCAAACTGGCTCAGCCGTCTTCTTTGCTCTCTGTTGCTCTTTGCTGTCTGCTTTCGATTTCGTTTTGCAAGGATTTTTTGAGGTCAGGATGGCAGAAGCCTTGCTTCTTCCGTTTGCATGGTACAACATATGGGCATCAGGCCGAGTCCTATATTTACTAGGACTCATTTTTATTAGACAGGTAGAGTTTATCTTATCAGACTTGGAATAAATAATTTATTAAGGTGGTTTTCCGTTTCCATCATCAATAGTGTTTTTAATGTGACACCATTACTCCGTCCCACTGAGATCAGACGCCTTTGCTGCCGCCTCTGCGAAGAATTGACGATGTGCGGACAACATACACGTACGTTTGACTCTAACCCTTCGAAGTATGTAAAATTCCTGACGTTATCTTAACCAATCATCGTTGATCCCGCAATCACAGCTTTTCTGATCGTCCGAAGGCATTGGTCTTATCACCACAAGGCAAGGTTGTATTTTTTGGGAAGGATCTTCTGCATTAGATTCGTAAAAAGTAATTCTAAGGCTAATTACATTGACGAATTAAAATATTTTTCTGCGCCCGTTGCCACAAGTAAAGCAGTTTCACTGAACCCGCCCTATAAATTCTCACATGTTTAAATATACATCTTGTAGAAGTTGAATTAATCGGGAATACTCGAACTCGGTGCCCATAGGTCTCATTTTACGAATCACTCCGTCGATTGTCGAAGTTGTGTCACTTTTTCTTGGTTGTTTTGTGATCAGAATTTATCTGAAAATATGCGTCCGTATTCAATCGGGGCATTTCATTCGTTTGGGTGTACGATCGCGACTCAAAAATGGCAGTCTGAAGGGCCACCGCCCGTGTTTCATGTTTAATCAATCATTTTTAACCCCATTCTTTGGGGAAAAAGTATCTAATCTTTATTCATCTCTCTCTCTCAGTCGAAAATGTAACCATGAGCCTTTCCACCTCCGACCCTGAGAGCTATGTTATCCGCACGAAAACTTTCCAAGACATGTAACTTCCGTAGTGGTGACGATCAATGCCGCTTAGAGGAACTTGGGTGAAACAGTGCCATAATAATATGACTTTGCACCCGTCGTCTGTAGGGTTACAAAGTTATTTTTTAGGTTCAGTGTGCGCGTGAAACTTCCCACCTTCGTGAATACATAAAGAGATTCAATGGGTTCCCGAACTTTTTGGATAGCGTGTCTCCAGTTGGGTATTTTTTAATCCGTTATATTCGCTAACGTCTCTTGATCTGTAGTCCTTCCGGCATACTAAATGATTTTTTCGCATCTTTTAAATTTGTACATTTATTATTTTAGGTAATCTACCGCGTAAGGTAGGTTTTGGATGGACACAACTGTCAAATAAATATCTTGCGACTCCAAACAAAACACATTCGAGCAACATACTCTACATCAGGCCCCTCTTCATCTCTGTGTACTGCCTTCCTCCCTTCATCCCGTCCAACACCACTATCCTGTTCCTGCCCTATCCTTGTGTGCCTAACATTCTCCCCTCTATTACCCTCTTCAACATCCCACTGACGCTCAATTTGTCTTTCATCCATCTTTCCTGCCTCCATAGGATTCCTCCCAACAAACCCCTCTCCTCGTTCGCCATCCCTACTACTTCCTAATGTGTTTAATTTGTACATATACATGTTCAAATTATTTTCTCATCCACCTAAAGGCATTGAAAAAGAAGACCTATGATGATTTAAAATATATGGATAATTTTAAGCGTATTCACTATTCACCTTTTATTGATATTGCCTTTGTTTCAGTTGCTATATCACTCATAATGTTTTAGGCAGTAAAATCATAACATAGGTCAAAAGAATGAACAACACATTATATAATAGAGTACTACATGCCATTTTTAAACAACATGAAAATTAATCGTGGCAAGAAAAGTAAATCATTGTATTTACAGGAAACGGAACGTGAGAAATAATTGCAAAAAGCACTACCGTGAAATTTTAATGAATAAGTTGATAATATTTTGGAAAATGAATGCCCATCGGTGAAATTTTATTCTATTTAAGTGTTATGAATGCAGTGAACTAATGCACAAGTGATCAGCTGGAATAGAATTTGGAAGAGTCGATGGCTGGAAGGTTTTCCATTTGAAATTTGATATGCACCAGGCCTGAATATTGATAAGAGAAGGTACGAGTTTTTAGGGACCTTCTTAAAAACGATCCTTTTGTCTATACACAATAAATGATGACTCGAAGTATTCATTTATGACATCAAATTCAGTTCGAAATTTAGTGCTACAGCACAATCCTTTGTACTTTACACCCTTGACGGTATGGATTTATTTACAGGCATATCTTTCCCTCCCTAAACCACCCCCCTGCCATTGACCATCTTTGGAAGAATATCGGCCGGGCGAGTTACCTCCCCGCGCCCAGCGAATTTCCCCGCTGCCGTTAATTGACCAATTGAGCACGGGAGTGATGGATGGCGCGGGTGAATCTGCGAACCGAAAAGCACACCCTCTTCACGCGGAGAACACTCCTTCAACCGCGCGGTCCACCCCTCCCCCACCCCATCCCTCGGCCGCACCCCCGCGCTTTGTCCCCCCACCACACTACTCCCCTCCCACCTCCCACTCCCCACCCACCGGTTCCGCGGTGAAGGCACGGCCATTAATCCAGCTGTTGACTTTTTCGCTGTATCTCCACCTATGAGCGGGCACGGGGGTACTTTTCAGGAATGCTTTATCTTCGCTCGTAATCTCACGAGCGCCGCCGTGCCTTCGCTTTGCTTTTCACCTTGTGCGTGTGTGAGTGAGAGTGTGGTTGCAATCGAGAAAAAAATAATAAAGTTAAAAACGTCAGGGATGTGTTCTTCTTTTTTAAAAAAAAGATATAAAGAGGAGAAAAAACTTTCACCGCTAATTTTTCGCCCGTTTCTGCCATTACACGCCGTCGCTCGGTCTGCGTATTGCGGACCTAAGGGTGAAAACGATTTTCGATTGTTGTTCCTTTTGACTTTTCTTCGTCGTTTTTTTGTATCTCTCCTCTTCTCGTCCGTTTATTTTTTTTCTCCCGGTTCCACGATTTTTCATTCCGGTCGAACGAAATTGAGGCGTATATTCTGCTGGATTGTGCACTAAAAACCCATTGCAAGAGGGATCGAGGGAGAGAGAGAGAGAAAGGGAGGGATGGAGGGAAGGAGATAGGATGGGGTGGAGTCGTGAGCAATTTGAACTCGGTTGGAGAGGGGGAATAGAGAGGGCTGGCCCATTTGTTAAAGGAATAACGGCCCAAGTGCCTCGTTTGTCCGTCCCAGGGAAAATGGCCCGAACGCCGTGTAATTATTATTTTTCCCCCTCTCTCTATCTCTCTCTTCTTTCCCCCTTCCACCCTCTGTAACGTCTGGTCCTCGACTCTCCGCAATAATTCCATGCTCTCTCTCACACACAGATCTTGGGATCTTTTTTAACGCGAGACGATCAGAAAGATTCGCAACTTCCCGCTTTTTGAAGCTCAGTGGGAGGGAAAAGCGAGAAAATAGTGCGGCCTAAGTTGGTTTTATATATCACTGGGGAAAACCTGAGTCCCCCGTTTCAGAAAATGAGTTGAGGGCTTAATTACAAGGCTGCCTCGGTTTGTGTGGAAACGTGGCTTTGGGTTACGTTTAATAAGTTCAAACATCGATGATCTTTCCCGACTCCCGGCTTCAAATTACATACATTGGGCTGCGGTATCCTAGTCAGGAAACGATAAGTAGGTGCACAATTTTCGTGTTCTTAAAGTGGTTTCTCACTCACTCACGATATTAATTTTGAGGCATTCCAAGTTTAACGATTACTTTCTTGATAGTTCTCGTGTTTTCTTCGAGGAAAGTTCTCTAACGCATGCGTGCTAGCGTGCGTGTGTGTGCCTGTGATTTTGCACGCCCTCGAATGCTACGGGAATGATTTTTAATAAGATAGATGTTGGAAGACCTTTCTGCGAATGTGCTGAATTGCCTTGATGAAATACACAGTTCCTATTATTATCTGGTCCATTTATACTTGTAAACATTTAATGTTTTTAGTAGGTGTTTCGTAAATAGCTTAAAGTATTTAATTATATTGTCTTTTTATACACAAGAATTTCTCTTCTAATTTTGTTAATGTTAAGTATAAATTTAGGTGCGTTTAATCGATCAACTGTTGACATATAAATTATATTAATATTGATCGAATAAAATAGTACAATAAGTTAAAGTATGACATAATTATGTTAAAATTATGAAAAAGGAAGAACGAAGTATCCTTGTCATATAACCAGCTGTACTTTTAAGGCAAGCCGTAAACAACTCTAAACAGTTTCCCTAGGCACCACTGACAATGCGAAATAGTACTGCTGGTTAGGGATATAGGATTTAAATCACTGAGTAATTTCGAAATTCTTTTCGACATTTTTGGGTTAAAAATCAAATTGCACTGTTTATATTAATCAATATTTTAGAATAATTAATGGTTAATCTTAATTTTAAAATATGGTGATTTCACTGGTATTACGGGATGTTTAAATTTTTTCGATATTTGCTAACGCACAATATCCTAGTTTCAATATATTAGTGAGGAAGGGAAACAAATAATAATTGCTACGATATGCGGTAGAAAAAACGTTTGTTTCGTATCATAAAATTACAGCTTACACGAGAGCAGAAATGGAAATTAAGTGAAGCATTTATTAAAGGAAGGTTTGTTGTATTGAAAGATGTTACGTCGTCAGTCTCATGTTTCGTAGAAGTGGCGATTTTGGTGTCAATTCAAAAGCTACCAAATGGTTGGCCATAATATATAATTAATGTTGTATGTTTTTCCAAGTAATATTATTATTTTTTCATCCCCATTAATTAATGCAATGGTGGATATCTGTTAATGGCTTCAGTGACTTATTTGGCTTCAATCGCGTTTAAATGTTGAATAAATCATTGTAATACTCCCTTTGATTGTCAAGGCAAATAAATTCGTTAGTTTGTTTATGACCATATGTTGAGGATGATATAGTCTCGTTTGCATTTATGCTGCTTTTTTAAATATTCTCATTATGCCACTATTTACCATTTCGTGAATAATTTTTCAAGCACTCATTTCCGACGAACTTTCCATGTGAACGTACATTCATTTACCGAATATGCGATATACGTACACCTACCTACTGAACGTTCCACGGTGGTTAGGGTCGCTTCACTCATGTGAGCTTACATCCATTCTGTCAGTGCTCAAAGTTGCACAGCAGGTCATTTTCCTCGATTACTGCACGATGCCCTCACTTTTCTAGAATGTAAAATTACTTCCGACCAGACGAACCATTTTTAATGCCACGCTTCAAATATTTAAATCTCAAGAGAATGAATGATAAAGTGATGGAAACGTCTTCCTAAGTCATAAAAAATTTAGGAACGCTTTAAGTTCCAGGAATTCTCTTCAGTAGACATGCAGATGGTAGGCGGTTAAAATTCCGAAATTTCCCAATGTCCTTCCACCTACCTAGTACTGCAGAACTGCTCTTCTGCAGTTTCATAGGGTCGACGATGTGAACTCGATCTAATCTTAAATACGATAATCGTACACCCTTCTAGTTATTGGCGGTATTCATTTGGAAGAATCTAAAATTTTGGCATTATTCGTACCATACATTAAAGCATATGTTATTGTTCTTACACAAAGAGAAGTTTTACTTTCCCGAGGTTATACCGCTCTCATACTGTACTGTGATTCAAATGTATTCCAGGTTACCATTTCTATTCCTTCACAGCGGAAATAATATGTTTCCAAGTAGGAACGGCGGCATTTTGAACAGGGCCGTTACATGATACTAGCTTCTCAATTGCCCGGAGAAGGGTCACCTTCTCAAAAAATTGCAATTTACGTTTGGTTCTTTTCTCTTCGTGTATAAAGTCCCCCTTGTTGGACCCATCAAGCCCCCCTTCTGAAAAAAACCACATCGGAATATTTCTTACCCGGGGCCTTACCCGAAGTCTAGCCCCCTCTCTGTTGGGGTTTTGTGTCATAATTTAGTCTTAGTGTGGCAACAATAACGAACACATCTATTTGAAGACCTCCATACTAACCACTCTCTCCTCCCTATACTCTTTGGTGTTCCTCCCCCAGATCCCTTCTCTGCCTCCTCGTATGCCTTCAGGCGGGTCACGCCGGGAGAGGTCTGTTTCTTACTCCGTGCAGCCGATCTCACATGGGTGACACCCTTCTAAGTTCAAGTATATTGAATGATTGTTCCCTCTATCACGCTGAGTGTGTGTGTGTGCGCGCGCGTGTGCGAGTATTGGTTGACCAGGTGTGTATGTACATCTTATTAAAAGTAACGGTGCTCTGCGACGGCAATATTTTTCCTGCGACTTTTTGCTGCGGATTTATTGCGGTTGGAAAATTGTGTCCATGTGTCTTTTCATCCACGTAGCTGAATCAAACGGACGTGGTGTTTGGACGTGTTGGTTACGAACTTCTCAACATAGCTTTCCAGCTTCGATCATCGCCAAAGTTGGCAACGGTAAGACCTAAGCCCCCGGCTTTAATTTAATGTAAACACTTGCGGGCTTACCGTAGCCTCAACTCCCGCTTCGTTCACATGCAGCACATGCGTGAGTTAATTCATCCTTGCGATCTCAAAGGTTCGGAACTCGGAAAATGTGTTTTTCTTACGTCGACCAACGGGTTCATCGTGTGGAATTAGGTACTGTTTTTAGTCCACTTCAAAAATATTTGCTCGAAATTCTTGCTGAGGGTCGACCCAATCCCGGACCCGTCTGTATTTGGCTGTTGATTTTTGAAACACCGAGTTCTTTATACCTCACAAAAACTATTTTCTCATTGTCAGCACAGTCAGCAGTAATTCTGCTTTCGATATCTTTCGCATTTAGAATATCATACGTTTTTCTCATCCCTCGCGATCCTCATCAGCTCATCTCATTAATATTGCATTTAGGTAATTTAATGACAGTGAAGAAGTATTTTGGAAATACTATTGCTGTAACAGAACAGCAACTGGACTAAAAAAAAAGCCCTTAACTGATGCAGACGTCATTGCCGAGGTAGTTGACTTTCTTTTCATTTTAGCATAATTATCCTTCTGGCAAGTTTATTTTGATATGAGTTAGTATAAGTTATGTCAAACAATTACGTACTTATCTTACCTTGTCTCGAGTGAAGAAATTTCTTCAATCATTCGTCCAATCAAGCAAAATCGTCGTCGTCCACTTTTTTCAAATCGTAACGCAAAAGAGCACCTGATTAAGTCTACTTTGTGTCGAAATCTGTAGTACCGAAATAAATAAATTTCAAAATATACAAAATTTATCTGATTGAGGGCAAACGAATGCCTTTAAATTTTTTTGAGAATTAATCTAAATAAAGTAGACATCTGTGCATACACACAAGTAGTACATTGTACAATTGCTTAACTCTATTCCATTTGCGGTTTCTGTATCTTAATGGATTGATTCGCACATTTCATTCAGTTCAAGTTGGAAAGTTTTATTCCGTACAAAAACAAATTTTAAAAAAGTTGGATGCTAGGGAGGGGCAGAGAGAGAGCTGAAAAATAACTAAGCGAAAGTTCAGTTGATGTGTCCTTAAGCATTTGGGCACGGTTTTAAAACAATAACACATCGGATAAGTGATCGACTCATCGGGGTCACTCGGCTCTCTCCAAACGGCTCCGCGGCTGAGAAAATTGTTTATTTTATCCATAAGACCGCACTTCAAGTTTTCTATATCACCTAAGTAGGGGTCTGGGCCTAGCGTGCCTCTTTATTTTAAGCTCTAGCTATTCGTTGAGGAAACATGTTAAACGTGTTCAAAATCTAACCTTAGACGAAGTCCGCCAATTGCGGTGTTCTACTGATTTCATTCGGCGCGCATTTGGCAACCATTTCTGTTCTCTGAGAGCCCATTGGTACCCTAAAATCGTATGAAATGTGTTAGTGTTCTGCGTCCCTATCAGTTCTGAGATAAACCACGTTAGTTAGAAACCCGCGTCTATTGGTTTAGCAGTCCCACAAGTCTCCTGATATCACTGTAGGCGGAGTACGATGAGAAATAATTTAATTTCTTCCTGATATAAAGGATTTTTCAATGTCAGTATTTTTGAGGAGCCTGTCAAACGGAAATTGGTGCCACCAAATTTAGTTTTTTTCTGGGTGAATACACCGCGCTCATAACCCCAAGCATATTACTTTGTTGCACGACATTCCGAATAATGGAATTTGACTAGCAGTCAGTCTTCGAATGTAAGAAAATTTTCTAAAACTTGAAGTTGGGAGACTGGAAGCAATGTTCGCAGAATGGTAAATAACTCTTCTTTTTGTCATTTTCTGTATTGACGGTGAGTCCACCGCCATGTGTTTTCATTTTATCCTTGAGGAACCATTTTGCTGACTGCACGTAATAAATGCAACCTCTGGTAATATGCACAACAGCAATATAAGAGAGGTCATACGGGGAACTACAATATACTGAAGGTCTAATAATATAAACAGTATTGCTTGTTCAATAAAGTCTATTTATATACCCAAATATTTCCAGGTGTGATTACGCAAGTTGAGTATTTGTACCCAATATAACTTATCACATATATGCTAACTAAGATTCTTAGTTTTTTTACATTGCTTAATTTACTTTTTGTAGTGTGCATATCAACAACATAAGCAGAGACAAATATTTAATGTAATATTTGCTTCATAAAGGCGGATTACATGAATAGTCAAGGCGTAGTAAATAAGTAAAAAATATCAACGATTTTTCAAAGCCATGGTTATTCACTATACAAGAATTATATCAAGAATATAACGCAACGTGTTACTAAATCTAATTGTAAAAACTATTATTTTCATTTTTTTCCAGTAATTGAATTGAATAACAGACTTGATATAACCCTTCCGAATAAAATATCCCGCCAGTAAATTGGTGCCATGTTCGGACTTCCTGGCGGGAACTACTCGAAAGAGTATATTTGTCCGACATTTCCATTAATTTTAGACCGAATTGGAATGCGTGGTCACTTCAGGCGTGTGGAAGGCTAGATAATGTAAATACAGGGATTCGACATGCAATCTGTAACTCGGATACTATGACCGGCTTTTATTTGTGGATAAAATATTTTGAAGTATCTTTCTTTTTCCCATTTCCCATTCTTCCTTTCCCCTCAATCCCCCCATACTTTTTCCCAAAACACTACTACTACTCAAACTCGTGTTTGTATGAATACAACTGAAGATGTACTAACGTCGAAACACGTTGCACATTGTAATCAATGTATTGTGGACAAGCCAAAGTTATTATATTTGGTGTGAGTCAAATGAAATGAAAATTTAGAGCGGCAGCCATAAGTTCATTCACAATAGCTCCATGAATGGGAATGTGGTGATGGGGATAATATTGCAAAACAGTCTTCCAATTGGAGTGGTCAATATCAACGAAACCCACAGATACTAGTTTACATTCCGACGACATACTATTATGATAAACCAATTTGAAAGAAGTAGTAACGATATTGCCGCAATAATGAAATATGCAGCGGTAGAATAAAGCCTAATTATAATTTGAGACTGCAATGCATATGTTTGAGAGGGCCAAGAAGGAGAAACAACAGGAAGATATCTTATGCTGAAGCGAAATAAAAGAGGAGAGAGGCATTTGGATTTTTCCGTTCGGTAAAATTAATGGTACCAAAACCACTCTTTCAGAACCACACACAAAGACGATATCCGTGTAAGATGCCAGGAGATGTAAGAAGAAATCCAAATTGTCTACATACTAATGAAGCAGAGATTTCAGAATTAAATGAATGATTGTTTAAAAAGACGTGGGGAAAGATATCGACAGCGATCATAATTTCGCGCTGATGAAGTGACATCTGAAATTCAAGACACTTAAGTAGGAGAACTGAAGGAAACTAAGTCGTGGTTGGATTTCCAGCTGAAATTAGAAATGCAAAAATGGATAAACACAGGATCGATTGAGGAGAGATGCCAAGAATAAAGACTGGATATTTGGGAGGAATCAAATTGAAGACATGGATCACCGTCGAAGAATCGGGCATTATAGCAGAAATTATTAAAACTTAAGGACGGAAGAAGAATAGAAATCCTACAGAGATTGAGTAAGGAAACGACTCGAAAAGCGAGAAGAGCTGAAGAAGAATGTAAGAAGAAGAAGACCCAATGTAAAGAAGTGCTGCATGAACTTGTCCGGACGTGTAAAGTCGAAGCACTTTATAGAGTCGTGAGAGGCAATTTTAGTTAATGCAGAGCAATTAGCAATGCTGCTCGGGATAGTGATGGTGAAATTATTTCTAAAGATAAAGCAAAAGCAAAGAAATAAAAAAGAGTTTTGGAGAATATTCATGACGGAAAACAAATTCATGCTAGAATATTTAAACAAGAAGGTACTGTCTATGATGATGAGGAAGGATGATGAGGATATTGTTAGGTGTTTGACGCAAGAGTAAACGACGTAAGATCAAACAAGGCACTAGGTCTCGTCGATATACCCTCATCATCATCATCATCTAAAAGTGGAGCCTTGTCGTTGCATCCATTGGTCCTTGCATCTAATAAAACTATACAACCAAATAAGTGATACCTATGTACATAAGATGAGAAATACGCGTTCCGATGGACTTTAACAAAAGGATGATTTAGTGTAAAAGAGCGGACCAAAAAATGCGAAAACTTCAAAATAATCAGAAAAACGTCATGTGCATCGAAGATTTAAAAGCACAGGGGCAAGGGAAGCCATTCTTGCCCTTAGAATCATTGTAGAGAAAATTATTCAGATATAGTTACAGAGTTATATTGCATTCGTTGTTTTTGGAAAAGTATTGGCCACGTGAACTGGAGTAGTACTGTGTGACCTGAAAGAAATTAGAATGAATGTCCACGACAGGAGATTTATACGCCCTCAGCATAGAGATCAGGCGGCAATGATTAGATGGAGTCAAGGAAGAAGCTAATATAAAAGAGTATTCATGGTTTCTGGTAATCTTCCTTAATATTTAATGTGTTCGTTGTGATGGATATCAAAGAGAGCAAAGGAAATATAAGATGCGGATTGCGAATACAAGGTGAAAGCATGAGTATGCTGCAGTTTATAGATGACAATGCTCCATATTCGCATAAGAATAAAACCTGACCAGTGTTCCATGCGTTTTGAAAAAAGAGATGAGAAACGACGTCATCATAAAAAGGATTAAAACTATGGCTATATTTTGCGGCTGGAGTTTGGAAGATGTTCCCCAAGTAAGATTTGGAAAATAATTGCTGGAACAAATGGAAGGGTTTTGCTAATAAGAGAACTGGATCCCTAGTGATGGAAGGAACGAGAGGAATATAGTAAAAGTAATGGTCGGTAGAGTAATAGGACAAGTCGCTCTATTAAAATAGTCGGCTACTAACGGCAAGAAATATAAGGTAAGGCATAAAGAGGCGATTCGTTAAAAGTTATACGTACACTTCACTTTTCTTCATAAGAAATGAAATGTCACAATGAATATTACTCTAAATATTTCGCAAAGAAAAGATAGTCGATAATGGTCCCTCTAAGTAAGACCACACACACCCCTTTAAGGTATTCTGTAGGGTTTTGTTCGAGAGGTAAGAGTACCAGAATATTGTCTGAGAAAATTTCCTAGAAGGAAAATACGACGTGAGATATCAGTGAACACCAAGAAATATGTGAATATGAACTTTCTTTGGAGCAAGAAGTATATTGTATGAAGTGCAGACGTAACAAAAAAAAGATTTTCGTGTCTATATTTCGTATTTTTACGCAGCCAAAGAAATGCAAAAAAAGAAGAAGCTTTAATGCAACGAAAAAAAAATTAAGAAAAAAGCTTCAATGCAACCCTGAAGAACTTTTTAAAAAATATCAACGCACAATCGAATTAATGGCATCGTTTAGCCGCTTGCGTAAGCTAACTAGATTGGTGTCTAAGGTTGTTTATTTGTTACAATTCCTTCTGTAGTTCTGCCGCTTTAAGTTCTTTATCTGGAAATCCTTTTTCTGTACTCTGTACAGAAGGCAAAATCTGTACTATAAGTGTATATGAAGGCAGTAATCTGTACTGAGGGCAAAAACCTTCTTTCCCGGTAGACTACAGAGAACTATGCAACGCCACCTGCCATTGTAATTCTTCACTAATCCCTTCTTAACGCCTCTGACCATGGATCTTACGTTATTATTATTATTATTCGGTATTCTATCGGTCAAGGCAAGTTTTGAATGGACACAGACTATACAACGGTACAACGATATATCCCTTTTCCTCCCCTGACAAAACAGAACCTGACATCCTGCACTACAAAAAGTCACTCTTCAATTCCCCATACTTCCTTTCTCCCTTCATTTGGTCCAACATTCACGTATTTCTACCACTTCCTCTTTGCTTCACTTTCTCCGAACTATCAGCCTTCAACATCCCATTGCCAATCAAAGATTCTCTGAATCTATTTTCCCGCCTCCTTTGAATTTCTCCCAGCAATCCCCTCTCCTTCCCCTGTAATGCCTAGCACTTCCCCGTTTGCTCCCCTTTCTGTTTATTTACCCTTTTCCATTCTTCTTCACGCCTATTTTTCAAAAGCCTTCACTCAACGAGAACAACGCCCATCATTTCGCTTCAATGGCTACAAAAAACTGCGCTTCATGTCTAAGTTTTGAGTTGCTGGTTCTAATTAATCAATATGCTCTAAAATAATAGCAATTAGTTATAATAATTAATGAGTTATATCTAATTATCAGGAATCTGACCAGAAGATTTTGTGAGATCGGTGTTAGTTCCTATTCCAAAAAAGGCAAAGGCTTCGTCATGTGAGGATTACAGAACAATAAGTTTGATATCCCACGCAGCTAAAGTTATTCTCAGGATCATCAACAAAAGGATAGAGAGTAAGGCAAATGATTACTTAGGGGATGATCAGTTTGGGTTCAGGAAAGGAAGAGGTACGCGTGATGCCATTGCAGTAATGAGATCACTAATCGAGAGGAATATAGAATACAATCAGGACGTTTTTGCCTGTTTTGTAGATTTCGAAAAAGCGTTTGATAGAGTGAATTGGGAAAAATTAATGCGTGTATTGCAGAAAATAGGAATGGATTGGAGGGACAAGAGACTGATCCGCAACCTGTACATGTCTCAGACTGCTCAGGTGCGAGTGGGGAACGGAGAGTCCGGATGGGCAGTGTTAGGAAGAGGTGTAAGGCAGGGTTGCCCATTGTCACCGGTACTGTTCAACGTATATGTAGAGGAAATGATTAAAGAGGCATGGGAAGAGCTGGAGTTAGGAATGAAAGTCGGAGGGGAATTCGTAAAATCGGTTAGATTCGCTGATGACCAAGCATTAGTTGCTCAGTCAGCCAAGGGGTTGCAAGCATTGCTGAGTGAATTGGAGGTTCAGTGCGATAGATATTGGATGTGAATCAGTCTTAATAAAACAAAGGTTATGCGATTTTCCAGAAAGAAAAAGGCTAAGCTAAACATTAAAATAGGAGGGGAAAAAATAGAGCAGGTAGAACAGTTTACATATCTCGGAAGTTTTTTGGACCAATACGGTCAAAGTGGCAGGGACGTAAGGAGAAGAATTGCGCTAGGCAAGGAGGCTTTCTCAAGGAGGAGGGAGTTGATGACGGGGACGTTGAGTAGGAGGGATGTTAAGACAAGACTCGTAAAAACTCTGATATGGAGCGTAGCTATGTACGGCGCGGAAACGTGGTCGCTGAAGCAGGAGGATAGACGTAGATTGGAGGCTTTTGAAATGTGGGTGTGGAGAAGAATGGAGAAGGTGAAATGGACCGAAAGGAAAACAAATGAGGAAGTTATAGAAATGCTGGGGGAGGAGAGGGGTTTGTTGAGAGAAATCCTAAGGAGGCAGGAAAAATGGATGAAAGGCCTATTGAGCGGTAGTGGAATGTTGAAGAGGGTAATAGAGGGGAGAATGTTGGGCAAGCGTGGTAAGGGTAGGAACAGGATAGGGATGTTGGACGGGATGAAGGGAGGAAAGAAGTACACCGAGATGAAGAGGGACCTGATATAGATTAGTTTGCTAGGTGGGGAGTCACAAAATGTTTATTTGATAGTTGGGTCCATCCAAAAACCTACCTTGACCGGTAGATTACCTAATAATAATCTAATTATCATTAGATATTAAACGAACGATTAATGAAACGAGTCCTTAATCGTCTTCCCGTCCATCTTCTTTCCTAATTCTATCCCATCTTATGCATCTGTTACCATCTCCAGGACGAATACGAGTGATCAACGCGTAAGGTTGCAGCACATAGGACGACACACAATTCAGAGTTAATCACCTCCTCCTGTTTACTCACCCCGGTATTCCTTCGATAACCTTTAATTGTGCTCTGTGACTCAAACGAGTTTGAATGCTGCACATGATTTCAAGAAAGTCATCTATCCTTCCAAACTAATCCCATAGCATGCGATGATTTCTTCCAATTTCTCCATTTCACACTCATGAGCGTCATCTTAGAACCCACGAAGGAGACTATACCACCTTGAATATGTTGTATATACAAACATATTCCATTAGCCACCTATACCTATTTCTTGCCATTAGTTTCTCGCCGCCGCATGCACACATAACTATTCTATTGCAAATTGATCACGATATTGTCCGTCATCCTATATGCTATTTTCCATAGCATCTGTCAGCAACCCTCAATGTGAAGTCGCTAATTTTTCCAAGAGTGAATTTAAAAATTATTGCCCTACAATTTTCACATTCTGCCGCTTAATCCTTTACGGAATGGTGATTTTATTTTATTTGAGTGAGTCTTATTTTTAATGGTTTAATCGCGATAGTTGTAATTATAAACTTGGAATTCAACCCATTATTCGAATATGCTCTCCCCCTTTAATTTCTCTAAAACTATGTGTAGTGAATCTAATAGTGATGTTCCTTGGGAAATTAAATAAAAATTAAATTGACAAGCAGAATAATTAACGAAGAATAATTACGAGACAGTCAAATTTACTGTGCGGTTTAGGAAAGAAGTATAATCAAAGAAGCGAAAATTATCAGGTATCTTTCATCGAGCATGTCTGAAAAAATAAATAACTATCGTTTCCGGAACAGAGAACTGGGAAATTGCAACTATCAAAATGCGGCTGAAGAAAACATAAACATAGACTAATTAAACTAATTGTAGCAGCCTTAAAAGCGGATAATAATAAAGATAGGACGAGGCCAGTCGATGATGCAATGCCATCAATCTGGTAGAGTGATGACCCATATTGATAAGCACCTCACTTGTCTCGTCAGCTTTCGTTCTTTCTTAACAGTCTCATAATTCATTTCCATTTTTTTCTTTTCGTGCCATCCAAAATCCTTTGCTGTCTCAAAAATCACTTAAAACTACTGACATTACAAAAAGTACCGGTCTTCTTTTGTCTTTTATTCTGTTACTTTTGACTCAACTACTCCAAGATTTCTGACGAATATCAATGCCGCCACCATATTGGTCTCGGTGTTCTCGTACGGAGTCCAGCTGCAGTAAGGCACTCAATGGCAGGATTCAATACGCCTTCAAAATCCACGATGGAATTATGTAGATATGTTGTGTTGGTTTAAATATTATTGAGGTTGTCTCTCCTTATCTTTCTAAATAGTATCTTTAACTTTAGGATAATACAAAGGAGATCACAAATGTCTGGGATCAACCACAGTTTCGTCCGCCTCACGTAGTATGTTCAACCGGCTCGCCTATTTTTTTTGTCAAACTCCTACCCTTACGATAGATCATCAATCTAATGCCATCAGAATTCACTCGAGCATAATTCTGAGGATCATCTAAACGCTCAACCCCTTCCACTGCGTCATTATTTCAGTACCTACTTATAGCGGAGATAAGTCAATAGTTTCCTCATAAATAATTACCTCTAATCCGCACCAAAGGCATCAAAACGATATCAATTCCTTTCAACTTCGATTATCTCTGAACTCTCTTCGACACTAAAGTTGACGCTCGTCCCGCGTATTACCGGAGAAGAAGATGGCAGAGATGCGGTATTCCTCCCCACTCGCCCCCTAACGTCGGCAGCTGCCTGGTCTGTCCACCAGCTTCCTGCGCTCCGTGCGGGAATTTCGGAGATGGTTCCTGTTCGTAGCGGTTTGGAATTTTATTTCGGAAGGTAGGGAATTGAGTATGTACCGTGAAAGAGAGATTAAAGGAGAGATTAGATTGGGCAGGTAGTAGGATGGCGAGAAGAGAAGAGGAGGTAATGGAGGTATGTTGGGAGCAGGTTTGCGGAGAGAAAGCCAAGTCACTCATAAAGTAATCATCAACGTGTTTGTGCGCTGTCAGAAAAAGGTTCCGGCGCTTTTTTAAAAACCGGAGTTCGGTAGACGGTGGTGTTCAGAAAGTTCCTTTCGCGTGAGCGTCGGCTGGGCTTAAGGATTGCATATGATTTTTATGTTTACCGCTGCACGACGTGCCTCATCTGCTTTCCCGTTCTAAGGGAAATCGTTTATCCCTGATGCCATTTTCCTCCTAGAAAATCAATTGCGCGGCAGAAATATTGAAGATTGAAAGAAAAGTCAACGTCGACCTCATTTAGCAAACGCTGCCATTTTTATTCCAAGGGTCGTATATTTTTTTCCGTCGCAATAGAGTTAGAATCGATTCTCGTGCATCACTTTAACGAACGTTGTTGAGGAGTAAACGTCTAACGTGGGAGGTTCTCCTAGTGGCCATAAAGAGACGTTGTGAAAAGTTGCCCTGAGCTTTGAGGCTAGTCATTAAATTATTTGGATTGGTGCCAGATAGTTGACCAATTAAAAGCGAGGGATATATCCTAGACGAAGACATGAAATGACTATATTTGATTTCCCCGGAGCTCATAGTCACATTAAGAGAGGAAAAAATAAACGGGCTCTAAATTTCGCAAAGGTGTGGGCAGAGGTACATGCTTCTGATATTAATAAAGGTTAACAAATAGAGCCGTTTATATTGCTCTGTCTCATTTTACGTTGCCGATAAAAGCTAGTACCATCTGATTAAAAATTTTGAGAGCCACCTGAAGATTAATTCCCTCTCAGTCTCATTTTGTGTATGCTTAGTATGACTGATTCTCTTCTATTAACAGAATTTTCGAATCACTACTTTATGTTAAAAGTGAGCTTCCTCATAGATAGATTATTTTTCCCTACCATGAAAAAATATCAATTTCCTTTTCATTAGTAGAGGTCTTTTCGCTTTTATCTACCTTGTCGTTCTGGTTAATTCATCTAAACATAATTTCCTTAACCGTCATCCCTGTTTTATCCTCAGGGGATGTTCCATGTATGCATAGGCTTATTGTGGTGTTTAAACTAAGTGCTCGTTATGATCATGCCCCGTCTTCGGCAGAATTCTGTTGCTTGTTACCTAACTGCCATCGCTTCCATCACCTACCGTCGGATTCCTGTTCTCTATCTCTGTCAAATGTTTCCTTAGAGAAGCGACTGTAACCCTCAGATTGATTCTATACTGTCGACTTCTTCCACTCTTTGATTACTTGAAGGCACGTTGTCCAAAACAGTACCAAGTTCGTTGACCTAGATTTTACTTCTACTAATGATATTTTATGGCCCACCTTCTAAATTTTTAATATCCTTCTTTCTATCTTTTTGATCTATAATGTTTCAATCCTTTGCTTGGTGTCCCCTCCGATGTATATTAGTCTATAACTATTGCTCCAGTTATCACCCCTATACAAGTACTCCCAACTTACCTCGCACAACCCTAAAATATCCATTTTTCCCCCCAATCTCTTAATATTTTCTTTTTTCCCAAAATTGTCCTAACATCCCAAGCTTAGAATCATATTCGGATCTCTACCGTGCCTTCTTTACTTTCTATTTCGCTTCGCGGATTTTGTGAGGAAGCAATCGTAGAAGCCTTGCCTATTCTAATGCCGGGCATAACAGACAGCGGGCTTTCTGTGAAACTGATACTGCGCAGACTATCTTTCGTCTGACTCATACCCTTCTACCTTGGAGCAATTATGATTGGTCCCGTCAGTACAGCTCTAGGTTTCATCGGAACGCACAAGCCCTTCCTCCAAGTGGATTTAGTATTCCATGGGGATTGTAAATAAAGATGTTGGATGATATGCTTCACCAATATCCTTCTCCTTACTGCGCACAGCTCTGCATTCTTTAAAATCTAAAATGCTAAGCGAATATCTTGATGAAAATTAAGAGTCATTCTGGTCCTATGTTAGGGAAATACGGGGTAAATGTTCAACTGTACATTCTTTGAAGACGGAAAATGGAGAAATTTTACAGACAGCGTGAAAAAGACTAATATTTTAAACAATGTTTCCCGTGACGTCTATAATAAAGACACAAACGAACCAAACGATCCTCTACACCCACCCGGGGAACAAATGAGCAATATAACACTGACCAAGAAAGGAATAGAATATCTGCTCCATAGTATCAAAGCAAAAAAACACCTTGTCCGGAAGAAATACCTGCTAGAATATTAAAGGAATTAGCTGAAGGCATTGTCCCATTTTTAGAAATTGTTTTTCTAAAATCGATAGAAGAAGGTCCAGTACCTTGCGAATGGAAGCTAGCTCATATAACTCTCATCTATAAAGGCGGGGACAGAGATAAACCAACCAATTGCCGACCCATTTCTTTGACATCGATCACTTGTAAAATATTGGAACACATTATTGTCAGTAGCATCATGATATTTCTTGATAGTAGGGACATCCTAAACCACAACCAGGACGGATTTAGGAAGGGCAGGGATGGTGGGCGAGGAGAGGGGTTTGTTGGGATAAATCCTATGGAGGCAGGAAAAATGGATGAAAGGCGCATTGAGCGGCAGTGGGACGTTGAAGACGGTAATAGAGGGGAGAGTTTTAGGCG
Source organism: Hetaerina titia (assembly GCA_037158775.1). Classification (NCBI taxonomy): domain Eukaryota; kingdom Metazoa; phylum Arthropoda; class Insecta; order Odonata; family Calopterygidae; genus Hetaerina; species Hetaerina titia. Next base: position 64,169,368 of record CM073775.1, on the reverse strand, counting down.
CTTCTATTCTTAATATATATTTATAACTTCAGCTCACACGTTAGTGGCAATCTCAGATTATTTGCTGACGATATAGTACTATACAGGGAAATAAGGAGCCAATGAGATCGCGAGCTACTCTCTAGAGACCTAGTCACAATCTCGGATGGGTGCAAGGAATGGGGATTAATGCTTGATATAGACGAATGCGCAGTTTTGAAAATTTTGAACAAAGGAAGTGGTGAACAGGACATAAACTATGAAATAGAGGGTTCAGTGCTAACTACGGCCAATTAAGTTAAGTTTTCGGGGGTAGTTCTAACAGCACGCCTTTCATACAGAGTACATATCATGACAATACGCGAATGCTCTTTAAAGAAACTGGGTTTCATTAAACGGGTGGTGGGGAAATGTAATGAGAAAGTTAAAGAGAGGTGTTATTTTGCTCTAACGATTTTTAACGATTTCACTAAAGGAATTATAATGGCCCCACACTACTTAGGAAGATCAGACCACAAAGATAATTCAAGGGAGATAGATTCCAATACATACAGATACAAACACTAATTCTTTCTCCGAATAATCCGAAATCATAATAGTAAGAAACCGAAATATCATTAGAAATATTAAAAGCATTTGATTTACAAGTCGGAACAAAATTAAACATATCAAAGATACCTGGTATATTTGTAGGTTCATGTTTATGTTAGTTGGTAGTTTGTGTGTTTGCATGTGTTTTGTGTGGATGTATACATTTGTAACTTTTGCGTGTGGTTTATTTTCTTAATTACGGGTGGTGCCCTAACACTCCCCCCCCCCCGCCACACGTCCTTGCGATGGCTTGCGGGGTATTGGGTAGATGTGGAACAGTTTTCAACGGAAGTGTCCTGAGTTTAACATGGGGTTATGGAAACATACATTTAACATGGAATACTTATGCATATTTAACATGGAAAATTACATAATGAGTCCAAACCATCGACTGCTTATAATATATGAAAATTCAAATTAATATTTAACACCAAATCTCTGAGTTTAATTTTCTACACCTATATTGTCAACTTCAACCAACCGCAAGATTGTGTAGCAGTCATGATACCAGCCGTTAGAGTAATAGGTGATTTTTTCATTATTAATTTTTTATTATTATTAATAAAATAAATAGTAGATGATTATTAGCAAATACAAGTCCGAGTTGTACAAATTTTCGTGCATGGTGTTTATTTACTACTGCTGTGGACACAAACTTTTTTTGGAGAAAGATGCTATATATTTTCCGATTCAAATTTCGAGTCAATTTTTCCTTAACTTCTCGCTGTGGCTTCGTACATTAATGTAATAGGGAGCCAAAGTAATTGATTTGGTGTGTGAATTAAATTCGAATGACTTGTATTTACGTAGACGTTTTATTCCAATATGTAATCTTTGTGTATCAAATGGCTCGTAACCGTGGATACCTCTTTGTTTTTCTTTCTTGAGGATTCTGCATGAAACGGATATCTATCAAACGGGTCTTTTTTCTCCGTGAACGGGTAACTTTGTCCTGTTAAGCCTACTTTAACAAGTTTGCCAAATTCTGATCGTAGTGCCTCCGACGGTTGGCAGCATTTGTAAGGGCGGACGCTAGAGGGAGAGAAGATGTAGCGGCAGTGAGGGGAAGAGGGTAGTCGGGTGTCCTCTTCCACCGGAAGTCCCATCACCGTCACCCCGTAGGCGGGAGCGAGGTGGGGGTCCATGTTTGGAAAAAGCCACCCTCCTTCCTCCCTCCCCCCTGCTGCAGTTTCATTCTGTGCATGGCTCCGAGCAGAGAAGGAAATCCAAAGGACGCCTCTTTTGACGGCTACTCCCTCTCCCGTATCCCTCGAATTCCTTTCGAATCCAAGGTGTGACCGAGCGTTGTACGAATCCGAATGATCGGAACCGCTCTCCTGCGGTTTAATCAACCATAGTCAGGAATGCATCGCGGCCTGCTACGATGCTCTGTCGGCCTTCCATGTCCATGGCGACCCGGAGAAAAACTCGGAGCCCACTCTTCTATCGCTGCCTCCTCAAAAGCACAAAGAAGTGAGCAGAACATGTTTTGAGTGGCAAATCATCCCCTCGAAACTATTGCCTTCGTTAAAAAAATCCGCGATCTTAATAAATTACTTGTTGCATCGTGAGTTTATGTTCTATACAATTTTGTTTCCCTATAAAGAGACCATTGTAAACCAACTACGATTTTAATTCATCTATCAATTTTGGAAAAATTCAAGTATCACATTCATATCATGCATCGCAATCATTTTTCTATCGAATTAGTGACGAAATTTTTACTTATTTCTCTGTGTACCTCGGGTTCTCGTTTTCATGAGGACGGGATTTTCGATTTTAATCATGTTTAGGAGTTAATCCACCGGGTGAGGTATACTTAACAAATTCCCTCATCGTATCGAAAATATTTATGTCGAGAGTCGCGGTCGGAAACCGAATATCTCAGAGTACAAATGTGCACTCGTTGTGGTGGATCCAGATCGGCGACGTACTGCGATTATGCGTGAGCATCGCCAATTTGAAACTTAAGATGTCATATCGTTCATTCAATAGAATTTCCTCCGTTCTCTGTCGGCTTGTCTCGCCAAACAGAAATCGTAACTAAGGAATTAGGAAGTGGAATGAGCTCTGTTGGCTAACAGAGTTCAAGGGAGGCAGTTGCGTTTGATAGTGAAAGATTCTAAAATATTTTTAACACGATGGATTCTTATTGAGCAAGGTTGAAGATGTGCAAGAGATCGAGGAGGTGTAATTTTAGTCATGGGACTGTTAACTTATTGAGAAGAAATTGTGAGATAAATGTCAATTCACAATCCAAAAACCCACGACATCGCTGACACAAGAAAAGTGTGTGCATCGACACGTCATTTGTCTCGATGCTAATGAATAATCCTGACCCATGCAGTTTTAAAACGGTGGCGGAAAATCAATTGACCCTTTCTGCCTTTGCCACCCTTTTTGTTTCCTAAAAATCTTACTTTCAAGTATTAGCCATCAAGTTGGTCAGACTGGGTCGAATGCCGTACGGAGTAAAGCAAAAGAGGGCGTCTTTCGCGAACACAGGAATTTTTTAATCAAATCCCATCACATCTCGCCATTCTATTGAGAATCCTCGAATGGCCCCATCACTCCCGAACGTGCATCCAGACCGCAGTATGCATTCTGCCAAACGAACCCTCGTTCCGACAAAGACCCCAATATTCTCCATTCCAGGGCGTCCTAAATACCGACCCTGAGAGTATAAGAGCGGATACTCTGGAGAATACGAATCACTTTACATTCGTAGTGATCGGCTTTTTCAAGACCCTACCAATAAATGTTATTGATAGATGAAATTTCCATTTTACTCTAATGATAAATAAATCTAGATCTAAATTCCTATTGAGCTTAAAACTAAATCATTGTGACTCCCTTCTAAATTCCCTGTCATATCCTATCCTCCCTCAATATGTAACTTGAAGTTTCGATTCTTGTCTTTTCTCTCGCGTAAAATTCTTTTATTTAAGTTACTTTCTTCAGGCATAAAACTTATTCAGTAAATTCTATCCGGACCATGGTCTCTACGTCATCATATGATATCCATATCGACTGAAAGCATCACTGTTTTCCTTTTATCAGCTGCAATGATTCGAGTGTGTTGGAAGAATCATATTTCTTTGTGAGACCCATTCTTTTCGCAATATCGCCGTACAAACGAGAACCTTCCCGTTTCCCTACACAACAAGGGATGCCGGCAACGTACATGCACACTGAAGGCTCCAGAGGGACGGAAAAATCTCATTAAGCACACTCCGTCGAATGACCGGAGTTTTTTCGAATGCGTAGTGTCAGGAAGAATGAATGGAAAGAAATACAGAAAGGTTGTAATGCCTATAGGAGACAATGAGGAATGATGTGAACTCAGACCTTTAATAAGAAGCATGCTGTTAAGAGAGGGCTGAAGAAATTCTGACCGATTACAGCTGATAATAACGATGTCATCTTGAGTGGCAAGGCTGGATTTCTTTTATTCCAGCATCCACAATATTCCTGGCCCAATGTTTCCGAGTTTTGCAGAAAGACTCGCCATTGTAATGAAAAACTTAGCCTGAAGATCGTAAAAAGATGTTCGAAAATGCACGACAGGTATTGCAGACAAAACAAACAATGTAGCCAAATCCTGCTCAACAAATAACGAGAATTCCTCGTGGATCAAGCCCTGGAAATAAGTTATGCATCGTACAGGAGGAGTTTCATACTCGGATCGGCCCGAGTTCTTTTCCCAAGTGCATGTTTTTCAGCTTCCTCTATCTCTCCTGGTGCCCCAAGACCAGCGGAACACCTCCACGGACATAAAAATGTCGTGTTGGAACGGGGTGAGGCGTCGATGAAGGAAAAAAAGAGAAGGCCGAAATTCTCCGCTGCGCGCATTCGAAGACGTTTTACGACACCCGTCCGAGAGATTGCAAGCATAAAATGAAAAGAAAGTAGTAGGCATATATTCCTTGTAGAAAGAAGGGGAGCTGCACGCTTTTGACGGGTTGAATTGCATCGGCCAGCTCTCTCGGCTCGTAGGTGGGTCACGACGGCGGGAGGAGGAACACGGTTGCCGAGACTGGTGAAATTGGTCCCCGATCAAGGAGGATGATCACGACACCGCTCCATGGACTCAACCCGTGCGATGACAATTCAGATGGCATTGCATCATATTCCTTATCGGACAGTAGTTTTCCCTAGGGCGTAGCGGGAGCCAATCCTCTCAGACGGCCATCGGAGAGACGGAAATCTTCAAAGATTTATGGATATTTTCCCAGGGATTTCAATGCACGTCGATATCCATCTTTGATATGAGTTCGGTGAGTGAATGTCCGCGGGTAGCGAGTTGCAGATCTCTCCAAGGAATAGCTGGTTCTCCCGCAAGAGGATATTGGCTTTATCTTTGCCTCTAGATTTCGGGAATAAAGATTCATCGTGAAGGCAGCTATAATGATTTTCTTTCCTGAAAATGGGGCTAGGCTTTCTCGAGACGAGGCTCTCAAACTCGCATTCCGAATCTGATGTAAGCCATTGTAACCTTAAGCTACATAATATAAATACATATTAAATGCTACCTGTGCTTCTAGACAATGAATCTATAAATCCTTAAACTAGACTAGTCGAGTAAAAATTCAGTTCTTATTTTTCAAGCATCAGAACTTAAATGTTGATAGCCAACGAGGGAGCATGATCCAAGTTGGTGCAATTCAAATTGAATAGGAATTCTGTAACGCTATGGTGTTGATGTCCTTGTTGATTTTATATATTCTTATATCAAGTTTTAAATTCTGACTTATGTATTTAAATTTTTCGGAGTTTTCCCTTTTGAGCGTAAACTTCTTGAGTTGGAAGGTATGTCGCAATTCAATAATATTTAATTGTGATGTACGTTTTGCAATTTGTCTTAATAACCATTTGTTCTAAAAATTGAAATGCAATTTACATTAAAGTGTTATTTGTTGTGACGCAATTTTACTTATTCCAGTTAGGGTCTCTGATAAATAACGGTAAGCCATTGTGGAATATCAATGCAGTTTGCAAAAGAAATTATATTTATCTTACGCTAAAGCGATTGGCGCATTCTCTTTTTCCCTCAGAAAAAGAATATCCAATAATGAAATTTTCCTCATTCACATTTCTTGAGTGATGGGCACACAAATGCTTCCTACTTCAGTGTACAGCATAGCTAAAGAAATTTTCTCCAAAAGGGCTATGCTAATACAGACGCATTGATACGCTCCGGGTGCAATGCGAGAAATATGCGAATCATGAAGTATGGAAACTTGAGACACTTATTGAAGTGAATATTTTTCGCGGCAGTGCGGTTTCCTTGCTATCTAAATTAAATTTTGGCTGAGGATATCCGTGGCTCAGAGGCCTGTGCTGGGTAGAGTATTTACAAGGGTGTAATTGACTCATGTACTTAATTAAACTTTTTTTGCTGATACTAATGCGGAGTTGTCCTCTCTCGAATCAAAGTTGGACAGTTTCTCCGAGTTTTCTTCGAGGTATAGTCAGTGTTATGGAAACATCTTGGAGAGGAGATGAGAAGTGTGTACCAATATGTACGTGAGCAAAAAAATATTCAATTATCGTTGACCCAGGCGAACCCCTTATGATCTCGGTCATAAAATCCGCGGAAATCTTTCTCCCGAAATTTTTACGATTTCATTTCCTCTTTCCATTAGGGACTTGAAGATACGCCTTCTAAGTGTGGCGGTTGTATCGCGTAACCTTTTTCAATATAACCCTAACGTCCTTTCGCGATACGACCTTCAGTTGGGAGCACCATAATAAAACATAGACGTTCAGCTCGCAATACTCCCGCGTTGCCTCTGAGCTCCCCTTGTCGTAAATCCGGCAGCAAGTGCGTACGTGCTGGCGAATGCGTCGTGTTCACTCGGGAGACGACACGGCGATCAACGCAGCGCCGCGTCAGGGAAACAAAAGAACACGCAATTTATAAAAAAATAACACCCACCCACGCACTCAGGTGCAATCGATACTGAATCACGTTGAAGATGAGTTTTCTCTCCAAGCACGGCAGGTACGTGTGGTTAAACGATCCGTGTTTTTTCCCAGGAACTAATACCTCGTTCGGTAACCCTGCTGCAGGCAGTTTGTGCCCGATCCACGGTTTTCGTAATAAAAAAATGATCATCATATATCCATAGACTCGGGTGAAAAACTAATGATAATGATAGAATCCCGAATTTATTAGTTCGTACAAACAGCGTTAGCCAATAAAAAGAGACGTATCAGGCGTGATATGGTGGAATAACATGATTAATTAAAATTATCAATTTTCCACAAAAATAAAATTTTATTAATACGACCGGTTTCAATGCAACTACATTATCTTCTGGTAACAGTCATTTTCTCGTTGTCTATTATATATGCTGAAAAGCAAGTAAGGGGAGGGGAGTGGAAATAGCCCCTCCCCCCTCTTCCCCCCCTTTTCTACCACCCTCCCCTCTATTCCCCCCCTTTTCTACTACCCTCCCCTTACTTGATTTTCAGCATATATAGCAGACAATGAGAATATGACTGTTACCAGAAGTTGATGTAGTTACATTGGAACCGGTCGTATTAATAACATTAATTTTTGTTGAAAATTGCCAATTTTAATTAATCATGATATTCCCCTGTACATGTCTCAGACTGCTCAGTTGCGAGTGGGGAACGGAGAGTCCGGATGGGCAGGTTTAGGAAGAGGGGTAAGGCAGGGTTACCCATTGTCACCGGTGCTGTTCAACGTATATGTTGAGGAAATGATTAAAGAGGCATGGGAAGAACTAAAGGTAGAAATGAATGTCGGAGGGGAATTCGTAAAATCGGTTAGGTTTGCTGATGACCAAGCATTAGTTGCTCAGTCAGCCAAGGGGTTGCAAGCATTGTTGAGTGAATTGGAGGTTCAGTGCGATAAATATGGGATGAGAATAAATATTAATAAAACAAAGGTTATGCGATTTTCCAGAAAGAAAAAGGCTAAGCTAAATATTAAAATAGGCGGGGAAAGAATAGAGCAGGTAGAGCAGTTTACATATCTCGGAAGTGTTTTGGACCAATACGGTCAAAGTGGTAGGGACGTAAGGAGAAGAATTGCGCTAGGCAAGGAGGCTTTCTCAAGGAGGAGGGAGTTGATGACGGGGACGTTGAGTAGGGATGTTAAGACAAGACTCGTAAAAACTCTGATATGGAGCGTAGCTATGTACGGCGCGGAAACGTGGTCACTGAAGCAGGAGGATAGACGTAGATTGGAGGGTTTTGAAATGTGGGTGTGGAGAAGAATGGAGAGGGTGAAATGGACCGAAAGGAAAACAAATGAGGAAGTACTAGAGATGGTGGGGGAGGAGAGGGGATTGTTGAGAGAAATCGTATGGAGGCAGGAAAAATGGATGAAAGGCGTATTGAGAGGTAGTGGAATGTTGAAGAAGGTAATAGAGGGGAGAATGTTGGGCAAGCGAGGTAAGGGCAGGAACAGGATAGGGATGTTGGATGGGATGAAGGGAGGAAAGATGTACACTGAGATGAAGAGGGACCTGATATAGATTAGTTTGATAGGTGGGGAGTTTTCATTAAACACGATATAGATCTATTTAGAAATATATCCTTTTCTTCCCAGATATTCTACCAACGCAGAAGGGGCTTTCCTTTATTTCTGCTAAAGCTATCCTACAGATAAGTTACCGGCAAATTTCTACCAAAAAAGGGTTAGAAAAGGCCTCTTTTAAGTTAAGTAAGCGCAGGGCTGTGTTGTATTTTTTACTGTATACTACTTCATTTTTTATCAAAAATAATATTTGTTGGTTCTGGCTGAGTAATTTTACTGGAACATTGTGCAACCCCCTTGGTTTATTCTATTTATTCATTCTTATTCTTAAACCGGAAACAGTACTTTTTGGCCTTTTATATCAGAGTAGTGATGACAATGGACACGATTACGAACACCCAAAGCCCTAGGTGGATAACCTAGCCAGGCGGGAATCGAATGGGTAGGCAGACGAGGATGTTACCGGGGCCGGCCCAGTGGCTGCGGGGAACAGTTATTCCAAGTTTCGGTTATTATTGGCAGTAGTCTTTTGGAGTAGGTTTTTGATATATCCTACTCCTGAACACTCCTGTACCCTTGGCTAGCAAGATATTTTTTTTAAACTTTCTATTGCAACATGTTGCAATAGCTCTTAGCAATAAGTCTTAAGTTCTGCTTGCGTTCTACCTCCCAGAGTTCCATCCAAATTGTTTATCTTTATCCTCCCAATGGCTCGCCTCCCCAGTTTACTTCCCTCAACGTATTAACGCTTGGTATTCGATTACCTGCAGTAAGTATGCATGTAATGTACATGAAATATATTTAATACCAATTAATTTTAGCCTGAACCATTATTTCTCTCTTTCAAAGAAATGCCGTAAAAATAAGCAAGGTGATAGTGAAATGAATGAACTAAATGTATTTTGAACAGCTCTTTTTTCCAAACTAAATTGGTCACTTGCCGGAGCCCGTTATGATACTAAATATAGGATCCAAAACTTCGTAGGCATGTACTTCGTCTTGCCTTTCGTAAAATTTTACAAGATCGTGACTGTCCTTTACGCACTAACGCGGGCTTTGTTTAAGACTGATTTCTTTTTTCAGTCGATTTAACAATTTCAGTTCTTTAACGATTTTCAAAATACTAACCACATATAAAAGCATCCAGGAGTGAACCTGCTCATGTCTCCCCCGATATAATTGCCAGGGCTTGATAAAAACAAGCCTGACTTCAGAAGCAGACTTCAAGACGGTCTGTCTGCTTCGTGTTCCGAAGAGGATTTTTAAGCCGAGAACGTTAGGGAAAGAGTTTAGTCTGCCAGGCCCCAGCGCAGCCATAGCAAATCCTTCCCGCGCCGCGACCTTAGAGTAATCTTTGTACCTGCCACGAATCCGACTGGGCGCTCTTCTCTTTCCGTTTATATTTTCCAAAGCGGCGGAAAAAATACCTCACCGACGATAACCAGCAGCCTCCCTTACACCCACCCGCCTCACTCCCCGCCAGCCGTCGTTCCCCTTCCGATCCACAACCCCGCCCGTCCGTCCTCGCTCCAACACTGGGCCGTATGTCAATCCCTGCCCTTCCCTACTCACTCCCCATCCCAACACTCCTCCTCCCGTCTTCGACCCCACCCGGAATGCTCAACGTTTTCCGATCCGATTCCCACCTACGCCAGATACATTTTCTCTCCCTCTCTTTTCCCGCGTCGTCTCCGGTCCGGGGAGGCCGTGCGTGCATACATGCATACAAATACCGGAAAAATGACCCTCTTTCTCCGCTGTCGACCTATCTCTGGCCTCCTCCTTCCTCTGCCACCATCGCTGCCCTGGTCCTTGAACTACGAAACTCCCCGTCGAATCACGCGTGCCATCGGGACTAGAGGAATATATTTCCTCCGTGGGCTCGTTAACCGTGCGCCAGCATTGCGGTTTCGTTTCCTTTCCACGCGTTTGTGCTCGGTAAATGGTTCAGGGGTACATCTATACCTTAAGTTTTACTCTGCGGCCGGCCATCGGGACGTGCGTCAGGCATCAGCGAAGGGTGAAGGTGATGCATTCGTAATTGGAATACCAGTTCGTCGAGAGGGTATTCTGTTAGAGCTGTTGGAGTACTTACCATTGCTTTTGTCTAGTTCATCTTTTTCGCCGATTTATTGTTGACTCCTTGTGATTTGCTGGGTGTCAATAGAGAAATCCCGCGACTTGTACTTTTCGAAAAGTGTTAGCCTCACTTCCGCTATCGTAATATTCCCATGCTGTATTAGATACTCTGACCAGCGCCAATTGGTGAAATTTCACATTAGGTGGACATGTCAGTCGGAATAAAGGAAAATTGCGGAAACTAAGAAGACTTCGTTGTAGAGGCTGATGTCAGGTTGTGTTTTGCTAGGAGAGACTAGTGTTTTTCTAGGAGAGAAATGTATTATTTTTCAGTGTTTGTGAATCCAAAATCTACCTTAAACGGCAGAAAACCTATGATAATAATAATACTAGATGAAAATGCATTTTTTATCATTCCACTTTTCTTTTTATTGTTCACCTGCAACACGTTTTGAAATTAAAAAATTTCATCCCCAAGTAAAATACCCGAAGATGTCGTTTCACTTCAAATACTTACATTAGATGTTAGCATTCAAATGATTGAATGAACAGCTCAATTTCTAATTTCATTCCCTTCCTAGTTCCATCTTGAACCCCGTCTTAATTATTTCCTTTTCGTAACAATGTCTGACGAATCTTGCGGTTTTCTATCAATAAGATCTACTCTATTTTATAAATAACCTTCTCTCCGTAATGGTATTCCGCAAGATTATACATAGTTAAAGTGGAATGTTATTGCATTTAGTAATATAAGAATGGTTAATGTGGAATGGAACATATAGAACATCATCGTATGCCTTGTTTCCATTATTTCTATTTATTTATTATCTCATATTTACCCAGAGGATGCTCTCTCATTGGGTTCAGTGAGGCGAAAGGTATATGTGATGCCATAACACTAATAATGAATGTCTCTTATATAAAGAATCATCGAGTCAGGATGTATTTATTTGTTTTTTTTTACTTTTAATGGTACAAACGAGAGAAATGGTTAAATATACTTGGGAAGCGCTGGAGATAGCAATGCAAGTCGGTGTGGACTCCATAAAATCAGTTGCTTTTGCGGATGATCAAGTTTTAGTTGCTAAACCTTAATTCGTCGGCCTAAGTGTTAGAATAATTGCTGAGCGTTTTAGAAAATCATATTGACAGTAATGGGATGATAATCTACATAAACAAAGCGAAAGTTATAAAGTTTTCGGTAAAGAGAAAGCCTAATTTGATAGTTAAAATATGGGGGTCTAAATTCCATCAGGTGGAACAGTTTCAATGTCTTGGAAATAATTTAGACCAAGTTGGTCGAAGCAGTAGGATCATAGGATGAAGAATTGTGTCCGACAAAGAAGCTTAACAAGGAAGTTTTTCATGACAGATTAAGTAAAGGATATCAAGAAAAGGGTAGAAAAACTATGAAATGGAGCGTTGTTTTGTATGGCGCGGAAAGTTGGTAAGTGAAAATCGACGATAGGCTTTTTGGATGTTTTTGAGATAATGGGCGTTATAAAGGATGGGTAAAGTAAAATGGACCAAAAGGAAAACAAAGAGGCTCTATTGGGAGAGGAGAGAGGGTAGTTGGAAGAAATTCAAGGAGGCAGGGAAGGTGGATGCGGAGAATTTTGATTGGCGAAGGAATGCTCATGGTTGCGATAGAGAGGAGAATGTTAGACAAGTGAGGTAAGGGAGAAAAAAAGGCATTTTGGGCTTAATGAAAGGAGCTAGAAAATATGTAGAATGAAAGCAGGGTGGGTAGGGTGCCATGTTTCCTGTTAGGCGAGGCTTAGAAATGTAGCGGTATTTATTCTGCTTTCTCCAAGACCAAAGTAGGTTTTCTAAAAAATAATTAGCTAATAATTCGTAGTTTAACAGAAGGGAATGGGTTTTTAATGTTCCCTGATGAATACTTCACATCCACGAAGAGTTCTGAAACTCTTCCTACATTTCAGTACATGTTTTACAAAATATTTTCTTATTCAACTTCTCATAGTTTCGTTACACTTCGGCGCCCTTGCCGTTTTACGTAGCATCACTTTTCTGTCGATTTATTTAACAATGTCTTCCGCATCTATTTTATTTTTTTACTCTGTACTGAGGCAGCTTAATCTGATTTCCAAATCAGTCCAACACTTTGCCACTCTAATTTTAGTTGATCCAATATATTTTCCGAAGCTTTCATCTCATATAATTTTAGCTTTCAATTTTAAGTCCACCCTCTTCTTCAAAGGTTATTTGGGAAATACGACGATAATACGCTCCGCATTCAAAAGGGAGCTAATATTTGCTTTTGCGGCTCTGCCCAGGTTCTGATCTGACGGAGGGAAAAAATACAACACTGAAGGTTTCGTCAAGTAAAAGATTTGAAACTCGCATTACGCAAGTCCAGTTTATGTCCTCGTGTCGCGCAGATATAAGGCGATAAAAAATTCCAGTTCATATCAGAGATTGATCATAAGGATATACTCGTATATGATTCTCTTGATATAACTGGTGACAATACGTGTGTCAGCATCTCAGTAAACGACAGAGTAACAATTTATTTTTTGCGTTGCCAAAAAATGGAAATCTCACATGAGATTTCCATATTTAAATCACTGATCACATTTTATTGTAATGCTTAAAAATAGTCAAATTAGCGTTCATATGAATGTTACTAGATTGATGAATATCCAAGTACAATAACTTAGGAGTTTTTTGGGTAATAACTCGCTGCTTGGAATTATGTTGGACTAATTCAACCTGTCACATTAAGTTTCTTCACTTACGACATAGCTCAAAACCTGCGAGTTCAAGGGGTCGTTCACAGTGATTGAACCATTTAGGATCGGGTCGTCATCGCTCCTACTTCCCTCATTCACCCAAACTAAACCCACGCAAGAGAACACCGAGAGCTCCATCGTTGCACCCCAGGGCACAAATAGTGGTCCAGTTGGGAACATTACTTCCTCAAAAGTTTAGTTTGAGGTTAAAGACTCCAGATTGCTATGATTAATATAATATTTATCTTACCTTGAGGCCGTAGGGTTAGTTATATGGCTGATGTTAAGCGTGCGAAAAATGAAGGCTAACATCAAAGAAAAGTAATTTTGAGTTATTAAGAGATAGTCCACGGTAGAGTTCAGTGAAGAACAGCGTCAAGGCATTCCTAGGGTTAATGGCCACGATGGTTTGGGTCCTGTACCCTAGCGCAGGTGGTTCTTTGCGAAAGATTCTTTGAAAGGAATCATTTCGGGCCAACTTAATTACTTTTTTCGTTGTTAATACCTTGTCCTTTATAATTCTGTATGAATTAAAATGTTTGTTCTTCTTTGATGTTTTTTTAAATACTCCTTATAATTAATATTATCAAAGGATATTTTTCAATAATAATTTATTTAAGTTTCACATGAGCCATATTTCATAAAAATATGTGCTTAATGATGTTGGCTTTTCGGACGTAAAGGACAAGGTTTTGATACCCCATGGGGATTATTCAAGCTAATTCAGTTTTCCTAGAAAATAGATCTACAAATTTTATCCCATTTAATGGTTGTCAAGGGGATTACATTTGGCCTGCTGTATTACATAATATTTCTTCTGTGTGAGCTTACGGTTCAAATATTTGGTTTGAATTAAAAACAAAGCCAAATGGCCATATTTGTCGCAAAACGTTGAGCACCATTATGTCCAGCTTAATTCTTCTTGTGCGAAACTGTTTTTATAAGTGGTATTCACGATTCTCCTTGAATATCTATTCCATATTTATTTTTCAAAAGCAGTCTCAATATTTCCGCAAATAATGAGCCCCTTGCAGATATCCTAACCTTCCCATTGGTCTTTATGACCAGGCATAATTGGTCTAATTCTCTTTACGAGGAGAGTGGAAACAGAAGGTTTATTTATATAGATATAGGTTTCCATTTCAAATAGCGAAATATTGCGAGGTGCGTCATGTTATTCCCTCCGATGTTCGATGTTGCCTCGAAGTATATTATGTTCCGTTCTTTAATCGGATTCAAGGGTCTCATTAGACTCTCATGACTTCAAAGTTGTAGATATCCCTGCGTCATTAATTTCATGCATTTATTTGGCGAAAATATGTATCATTGTATATTTGAAATCCCATATCGATCGTGAGAATAGAGCTTGACTTGTATAGGTTAGGTATCATTCTTCTAAAGCCTGACTTATAATTTCTAATGGTTCGGTGAAAATAAATGCATCTACTCAGTTGTGAACGGTCCTTTGTAAAGTGAGCAAATTACTAGTTTCCACAAAACTTATTTTTCATGAAAATGGCTTCTCAACCGATAACTGCCGTCTTCCTGTTGAACTTGTCATTTTTAAGTATAGTGAAAAATTCGTTTTCAAATTATTATTATTATTAGGTAATCTACCGTTTAAGGTAGGTTTTTGGATGGACACAACTATCAAATAAACATTTTGTGACTCCCCACCTATCAAACTAATCTATATCAGGTCCCTCTTCATCTCGGTGTACTTCTTTCCTCCCTTCATCCCGTCCAACATCCCTATCCTGTTCCTGCCCTTACCTCGCTTGCCCAACATTCTCCCCTCGATTACCTTCTTCAACATTCCACTACCGCTCAATACGCCTTTCATCCATTTTTCCTGCCTCCATAGGATTTCTGTCAACAAACCCCTCTCCTCACCCACCATCTCTAGTACTTCCTCGTTTGTTTTCCTTTCGGTCCATTTCACCTTCTCCATTCTTCTCCACACCCACTTTTCAAAAGACTCCAATCTACGTCTATCCTCCTGCTTCAGTGACCACGTTTCTGCGCCGTACATAGCTACGCTCCATATCAGAGTTTTTACGAGTCTTGTCGTAACATCCCCTACTCAACGTCCCCGTCATCAACTCCCTCCTCCTTGAGAAAGCCTCCTTGCCTAGCGCAATTCTTCTCCTTACATCCCTACCACTTTGACCGTATTGGTCCAAAACACTTCCGAGATATGTAAACTGCTCTACCTGCTCTATTCTTTCCCCGCCTATTTTAATATTTAGCTTAGCTACCTGAAGATGATACAGTGTATCGAAACCATGGTCGGCAATAAAGTTTTAACTGTGGAAAATTGCAACGAAGTTTTGATTATTTAGCTTAGCCTTTTTCTTTCTGGAAAATCGCATAACCTTTGTTTTATTAATATTGATTCTCATCCTATATTTATCGCACTGAACCTCCAATTAACTCAGCAATGCTTGCAACTAATGCTTGGTCATCAGCAAACCTAACCGATTTTACGAATACCCCTCCGACTTTCATTCCTACCTCCAGTTCTTCCCATGCCTCTTTAATCATTTCCTCCACATATACGTTGAACAGCACCGGTGACAATGGGCAACCCTGCCTTACCCCTCTTCCTAACACTGCCCATCCGGACTCTCCGTTCCCCACTCGCACCTGAGCAGTCTGAGACATGCACAGGTTGCGGATCAGTCTCCTGTCCCTCCAATCCATTCCTATTTTCTGCAATGCACGCATTAATTTTTCCCAATTCACTCTATCAAACGCTTTTTCGAAATCTACAAAACAGGCAAAAACGTCCTGATTGTATTCTATATTCCTCTCGATTAGTGATCTCATTACTGCAATGGCATCACGTGTACCTCTTCCTTTCCTAAACCCAAACTGATCATCCCCTAAGTAATCATTTGCCTTACTCTCTATCCTTTTGTTGATGATCCTGAGAATAACTTTAGCTGCGTGGGATATCAAACTTATTGTTCTGTAATCCTCACATGATATATACTTTGCCTTTTTTGGAATAGGAACTAACACCGATCTCACAAAATCTTCCGGCCAGATTCCTTCTTCATAGATACTACGAATCAGTCCATATAGGGCCGTTTTCAAATAGAAGATCATTAATGTTCTGCAATTTTTAATTTATTTTAATTTCTTTCGATACCCGTCAATTTTTCCACATGTACAGGTAATTATTATCCTCTAGGATTTTTGGTGTGCTGAAACCCCGGGAGGCTCAAAATGTGATGCATATTCTTCAGCAGTGGTTCATAACTTATAGCTTCCGAGATTAAGTGATATAAGTAGTTATTTCATATCAATTAGTAAATTATGAAAATTAGGAAAACTCTAGAACTATTAATGTCTCGCCAATTTCCTCCTCGAAAAATATTTTCTGAACTAGACGTGCAAAGTTTGATCGATGGCTCACTCTCCTGTTATGTGATTTTGAGTCGTGGATGATTAAATTTTGGAAAACATAGATCCATCTCCTGGGAGTGATTAATGAACAATCACCGCAACTCACACCCAGGAACCTATTAGTGCGATCCAACCTTTGCAGCTTGGAGCTTAATTCGTAGCCAACTCTTCTATAGACACCCGGAAAATTAGAATAAAATACGTAAAATATTTCCAGACCACTGATATACGCTTTATAGGTTTCATTGATCTTAGACGTGACTGTTCTTCGTCTTTTTGCCATTAGCCAGGATCTCGATGGTATTTAGTTATCTTTTATAGATTTCTTTTTTCTTGCTGTGCTTAATATATATTTGAATAAAGGTCGGCATTAATGGATGAATAATATGCGGGGTGATTATCGAGATCTTTGGTTCGAGGATATTCCATTAAATGGTTTTTAATGAAGAAAAGGCATTGGAAGATTATGAAGGTCCTCTTTGGAGATGCTCATGTACATTAGGGGCGAAATAGCGAACGCGCGGCAAAGGAAATGAATAATCAAAGACGAGGCGTTACTTTATTTTCGATTGCACTAACTATAGGTACGATAACATATGTGACAATCTATATGGTCCCCTCTATGTGGAAAGAATCAACTGAGGCAATAGCTAAACTTGCAAGAAGATCTCATGTAATTGCGAGACACAGTAGCAAGAGGAAAAATCAGTTGCAGGATTATTAGAGAACTGGGATTTAATTTTTTTTAAATGTTTTCGACTCGACATGCATGTTTCGCATTCCATGCGGTTTCACTGAGTGCAGAACCTACGAGTTTAGCTCTGATTTTGAGATATAAGGTCTTTCATTTATTCAGGTAAATTGAATAACCCGTTTAAATGAAATAAGTCGACACATACCCCAGAATGGAATAATGTTTTTTCTTCGTCTC
Source organism: Hetaerina titia (assembly GCA_037158775.1). Taxonomy (NCBI): domain Eukaryota; kingdom Metazoa; phylum Arthropoda; class Insecta; order Odonata; family Calopterygidae; genus Hetaerina; species Hetaerina titia. The sequence goes on along the minus strand of CM073775.1, from coordinate 64,152,114 downwards.
GTAATTCGAAAAATAAATAATCGAGGTTGCAAAACACAGAATGTTTTTATACCGAGACGCTGTCATTTGCTTTTGCTTCAACTAATACTATGAAAAACAAAACTAATGATTCCGTATACGCATGATCTATAAACGAGATACATTTTTAAATTTTCGGTGCTAAGAATCTAAGAATGTTTAACATTTTTCAGAATGCTTATTAATTTCCTCAGTTGCACTTTATGAAATACCTACTTAATATTCACTCTAGTATGACGTTGGCCATAGTTTCCAACGGAAGGGTGCTATTATAAAAGTTCCCTCTACAAAACAGCCGACTTGTATGCATCCGAGGTGAAAATTAATTTTATAACTAGGTCATTGAAAATATTAGTTAGTTCCGCCAACTAGTAACTCAGAGAAAACAATCCTTCGATGCATTCCTGCCTCGGTGTGTGTGATTTTAGATGGTTTTAATATGCTGTGATGCTCGTAACAGTGAAAGAGAATCAAGGAGCACTGAGTTCGCGATTGGCATCATGATACGTAGACCAATGGTTTTGGAGTTGATTTCATTGTCAAATCTTCAAGGGCCCAGCTGAGGCCATCAGCAAATGACAGCGGCTAGCTTCTTCCCTTCACTCTTAGTCGACGGTCATCCATTCGCATCCCATTTTGGGAGGGCGTATTTGCCTAAGTAGTGTGGGTCGCAACTCGTAGAGCCCTTCTCGATTCAGGCTGAATAGAAAAAATGGAATCATATCCTCCAAAACTCTCATATGATTTTTAAATTTGTCAGCAAATTTCGTGGGGGTAAGTAAGTCCACGAAGTTGTGGCTGCCGCGATCAAATGTTTTTATTTGATGCATTGAAGTCCTCCCCGTCTGCCCTGGATTTGAATGTGTGTAGTGCAAACTCATTTAGGTAAAAGATGATGTCTCTCCATCCCCGGCGTCCAACCCATGAAGTACCTACCTTTCGCCTCTCTCCATTCTATTTTCTATCTTCCGCCTTTCTTCTTTGTGTTTCGTTCTTGTCTATATTTAAAGGGTCTTTTCAAATAGTAATAATACTAATGCGCCATTTTGGGCATTCTTTTAAATTCATTTGTTGAATATGCTACGCCGGCAACAAGAACAAACATAAATCCACGCAATTAAATAACCTGGACATATTAAATTAATAGATAGTGGTATGGAATGGTATGATTCGGATTGTTTGTGCTCCTGTCGCATTGTTTCTTATCATTGCGATATTTTATTTATTTATGCAAGTATAACAACTTCTTCTCTTTATCACCGAATCAAATTATGCAATGATATGTAATGCTCATGATTCTTACGATATTCGATTTAAAAAAATCGAAAAAAAAATCGTACCTTTCTTTATTTCCCTCTCTGTTTTATTTTATATTCAATCAGTTAGTACCCTCGACATTCCTTTCATTTGTGCCTTTATGCAAAAAACTTAATAAGTTGGATTCAAGTTCATTTCCACAATCGTAGAACTTCACTTGAATGATCGGTACAACGCAACAACGGTACCTAATTCTACTCTATTGGTACTTCAATATAGAACTTTGAAGTTACTGTTAATTTAATATATTTTATTTTGTGGTATGTGCTGAATTGTACATCGTAACTAGCACGAATTTTTTGTCGTTGTTAGATGAGTAATATATAGATAGTAATTACTTGCCGTAATGTAAATGAGAAAATCAATAATGAGGGAAATACACGTAAAATTCATAATAACCAACATTTGTAGTTTTCTTCGATCTATTTCTTTTATGTTCCAAGGAAGGTTCTTACCTGTATTACGAATTTTAAAATTTTGATGCCCCTAAAATTGCGCATATTTCTTAAGGGAGTTTTAATATATACGGAATAAATGCTAAGAAATACTTTATAAATATTTGCGTATGCTTTTTGGGAAAAAAACAAGGGATTTCTACAGGCGATATGGTACTACGAGTACCAGGTGTAATCATCACAGTTGACAAAGTTGTAACAGGGAAATTCCCAGGGTTTCAATGAGATATCTAGATTATGTTCAATGATTATTTATTATCTTACTCATTTATTATTATTCATTATTTTTTATTTTCTATTTCTAAGGCTTTGTTGCTTAAAGTATGTTTTTATGATTTTCTCTTTTGTTGTAAGTATTTTTAAGCAAATTAAATCAAGCTGACATTTTTTTATATCTTTTATCTTACGCAATGGTAGTGCTGTATTTAATCTTGTCATATACTCCGTTCCTGTATGAGCTACAGACTCCTTGAAAAAGTATTACAAAATATCTTATACTTTAGATAATTAATTTGCAAGGCATCTCCAATTGTACTTAAACCTTCGGATTCGAAATTCTCTCCGGCGAGTTGATCAGTGACTCGGTTTGATTAGAGATTCAAATGGAGTAATTTAAAGTTAAGAGTTCCCAATGGTCTCACTTCCATTTCAAAGAGGCGTACTTTTTCTGCCCAGTAAGCCTTTCGGTGTAATGCAACGAGACGTATAGCTCAGCCGCTCATCCCCCGGCTCTTATCGGTTGCCTACCCCAGTGCTTGAAAGATACCGTCTCTGTGGCAGTTTCAGAATTTATAGCATAGTGTTATCATTTGTTTGGCTACAATTCGATTCAAATCCTCTGTATTTTTGTGTGCAAAAGTGGTTAAACAAGTTTCGGTTTAATTTTTCTAAACAAGAATTATGTTCGTATACATGATGGGAAAAGATCATGCCCACAAACAAACGGTTGGGAACGGTAACTCGGCTTAATTTTTGGTAGAAATAATATTTACGATCTTTGAAGGGAAGGCATCTTTATTGAAGAAGGAATTTTTATGTCCTCATCCGATAAACATGTACTTGATTACTGTACTGGTTCTTTTTAAGGGTCGCAGCCAGTGGCGTACGTTCAGTGGACTACTTAACGCAAATCTATCGAGAAACCCGCTTTGCTACAACCAGATAATAAAGATAAAGGACTTTCTTTAGGAAGTGGTACCGAGCGGGGTATTAAGCCGAATTAAGACGCTTTCTATCATTTCATTGCCTCCACTACAGTTTAAGTAGAGAGTCTTATTTTCAATTGAATCTCTCTCTCTCAAGGAATTGATTTATTTTAATATAATGCAAATTGTCAATGCCTTCTAAACACCACGTTTATGACGGAACGCTAGCGGAGGAAAGTGTTCAACAGAGGAAAATGTTCGGGAAGTTGAGCGTGTACCAAAATAAAAGAATGGTCAATATTTGAATGTAGAGCATGTTGTTTTACGACCAAGAAACCTTTTATTTAAATAAAATGTATGATAAAACACGAAATGTTTTCAAGATGTAGGTGTGGAGCAGGAGAAAGGGAATAAGAACTTTTAAAACGCGGGGGAGAGAGAAAATTGGTTCAGGAAATTTGATGGCCACTGGAAAAAATAGTTGTAAGAAATATTCAGATATAAGGGGCTGTTGAAGACTGAGATAAGCCGGAGAATGTTAGCTAAGAGAAAGGAGAAGGAAGGCAAAATATATATTGCACATTTTGATGGAGTGTAGAAAGTATTAAGAACTGAGTTGGGAAATAGGTGTTTATATTGTGCATAAATATTTCCAAGTCCATAAGGATATGAGGTAGTTTTTCCAGGTCCATCGTAAACCAACGCTGCATGGTACGCCGCCTCTAATATATCAAACAACTGCTATAAATTCGTGGTAAATCTCTATTTTACATATTAGATAATTGTATTTCGTACCGTAAATACAACTCTATAAAATTTATTCAATGACCATCCGTGCCCAATTCGAACCCGCCGCTTTCGGTATGCCATAATGAATTACCAACCGAGATACCCGGGTGAGCAGTTAAATGCGCTTTTCATTTATTAACCGTTGACCTTTAAGAGTGATGAGCACCGTTAAATTTCACCTGGATGAGATAGGTACACTCGACATATGTGAAAGGTGCCTTATCTTTGAAATTTCAAAGAAAGGGTCAAGCGTAACCAAAAGCCATCTCAAGATTTCAAACTCAGATGCCTGAAATGAAATTAAATTATGATCTAAAGATTTCTACAGTGATGTAATTTTAATGAATAGTGGAAATTAATTGCAAATGATTTATTTGCGCCCTGTGTTTCTTAAGCTATAAAAATGTTTGAATTTACGGTTTCAAGTATGGGAAAGGTGTTTCTAACATAGATTTTATAATTTGCAGTACTCTTTATAGTTATAATAACCAAATACTTGGTAGGTACAATCAATGAACAATTTTATCCTTCCGTTATCCGTATTTCAAAGATTTCCGTTCCTCAAAGGATATAATTATTTTAATTACGAAAGGAATTATTTGAATCCGGTTTACTTATTTGGTAGTCTCACCTACACTAACTCATGAGTCTCACACAAACTCGTTTCATAATATTTGTTTTCAATTTGTTGAAAGTTTCGCTGAAGCATTACGGATAAGCAGAAGGGTACTGATACATTGAAGAAATATGCCTTCGATATGACTTCACTATGATATTACAAGGTTTTTTATGAGGTTGCAGGGGTTTTTAGTTCGTTCATGTGAATGTGACTCGCAGATATGGTGCCCGCGGGATAATTCGGATGGATAGGGCCGTTGCCAGCTTTCCCGCATTCGCGGAGAGGACCCAGGAAATTGATAATGAACTTTTAACTCTCCCAGCGCCCAGATTTAAGACCCGCTTTCACTTGCAAGATTATCGTCTTACGGGATCTTCGAGGCATTTCAGACAAGAATTCGTTAAAGCGTTTGTCAATGAAATAACAATAAAAGGTTCCAAGAAACCACTATGGTGTTTTTTCAGGGAAATTTAGAAAGTTTCTGCGAAATCAAGGTTTTTGAAAATGATTGCCATCATTGCTCCGTGTCTAAACAGTTACAGTCTTATATTTTTATCACGTTATACAACGATGTTTTCTGACTTCTCACCAACCGGAAGACCCTCGAAATAAACCGTCTTTATGGACGCAAATTTGTAGTGTTTCTTGTGGAAATAGTATTAATAAATTAGTTATGAAAGTTCTTTAATTTGAAGGAATTGACGTTCAACAGCTCACTTAAACGGTAGTTTTGCCTTTAGGATTAGCCGAGGTTATCCCATCTCTAATCTCTTAGAGTGATGCTCTCCCAGTGTAAACTCTTTCATTGCAGACAGTGTGTTCCCTTAATAACTCAAAGCTGCCAATTTTGTGTGAACGAACAGAAAGTATCTCATAATTATTGAACATTCAGGGATTAAGACGACTGGAAACACGAAAATTATATGTAAGATGTGGTAACTATTGGATAAATCTATTCTATTCTCATTAGTATTATTAATTCTGAGAATTATTGAACAATCTCAATTCCCATTATATTTGTTGGCAGGACTACGAGAGGTTAAGGGAAGTTGCGGAATCGACCAATACATGATGCGTTCCGAAAGTAATGCAATTGAATTTCCCACGACGCTACTATTAGTTGAAGTGGAACGAACCACTTGGAGTAGGTGGCGGGACACGAACCGCGAAACTGGTCTCAGTGCTCTCCAAGCTGAGGAAGCGGAAGGGTGTCAGTTATTGTAAACCTCTGCGCGCCGACCGTGTCACGAAAAAAGTGGAATCGACAATCGAGCAACGTTACAGGATTGTTAAGGTTTGTGCTAGACTGAAAAAATCTCTTGAGTAAACAAACAAAATGATTCCTGAGGCTTACGGGGACTCCGCTCTGTCCTACTCACAAGTTTCGAGGTGATTAAAGGTCATTAAGGAGGTTCACGACGAAAAACGCTCTGGGGTCAACCAGCGAAACCGATAAAAATGTGGCTCGTGTTCGACAATTGTTGGACCCTGACCGTCGATTGAGTATCAAGATGCTTGAAAATGAACTCAAATTATCGTCTACTGGTGTATTTCGAATTATTGCTGAAGATTTAGCGATGAGGAAAGTGTGCGCCAAGCTCATGCCCAATGTGTGTTCAGGCGACTAAAAGACCATCCGACGGAAATTTCAAGTGAACTTTTGCAACGTATTGAAAACGAACCTGATTATATGGACGTCATCACTAGTGATGAAACCTGGGTTTTTGGGTACGGCCCAAAAAAGTTTTTGAAGCCCAAAAATGCAAGAATAGGCAAATCAAAAGTGAAAACAATGTCATCGTCTTTTTCGACAGTAAATGCGTGGTCCATTAGGAGTTTTTTCCTCAAGGACAGACATTTAACGCTGCCTATTATGTGGATCTGCTGGAAAGACTCCAAAAAAGGGTTATCAGGACGAGAAAAGACGTCTCCGCTACCTGACTTCTCCATCACGACAACGCGCCTTGTCACAACGCGTTACGAGTCCGCGAGTTCCTGGCCGAACATCAGGTGCCAACGTTACCCGCCCCCCCTCCCTATAGTCCTGACGTCGCTCCAGCAGTCTCCTTTTTGTTCCCTCGGATTAAGGCAGCCCTGAAAGGAACCCGTTTTTCGTCCGTAGAAGAAATTCAATCAGCCGTGACGAAGACCTTGCGTGAGGTCCCCGAAGACGCCTTCCTGGGCGCGTACCAGTCATGGCAGAGTTGCTGTAAAAAATGTGTAGAGGCCCAAGGATAGTACTTTGAAGAATTTTAAGTGTTTGTGCAAATCTGTTCAATATTTTACTTTTAAAAAATAAAAGCATTACTTTCGCAATTTACCCTGTATAAGGAATCCTTTCTCCTCCACATTATTCATGACCACATGAACATGAAATATCACGTTAGAGAATTTAAAATTCCCTAAAATATAATTATACGGAATGCCACTAATCACCAGTTACTCCAATTACCATAGCTGGTGGTCTGATGCTCCTTGTCACAAGACCTAATGGCGGTTTAGGGTAAGTTGTAGGTGAAGGTTATTGATCGAATTGTATCCCTTCAATTATCGCGGTTGCTTGACCTCTAAATGTTCACAAGTCCTATTTCCATGAAACCTGACGGCAAACGGATTTTTGGCGAGATCCGAAAGGCACACTGGTTAGGGACAGCGGGTGATAAAAAAAACAATTATCGTTCTTAGGAGCTTCGCACAGGTAATTTCATAGGGGGATCACCGCAATTCAGTGGGTAGAGCGTTCAGCCGCTGACCGCGTTTCAATCTCTGGAAATGGAGCACGTGATGGAAATTCCAACCAGTGCAATTCTATGAATACAGGTATTGTGTGCGAAGAGCACAGGTGGCAGGGGGAAGGGAACCGTTCCCCCAAATTCCTGAATATTCGAATTTCATACGCCTCAGGGCTTACTTTGTTCGGAGTGAATTTTTCCTCCGAGGCGGACAAAGACAACCCATCGGATTGATTACTGTGGTGGTGATGGTGGGTGAAGAATAGATTTCTTCGGGATTGTCGAAGATATTCCCGGGGCCTGGTTACCTTCTTCCATTGGCGTCTTTTCTTTCGTCGTCCTCCTTCCCCAAATCTTCGGCAACAAGCAATCACAGCCACTTGCGCGTCTCCGAACGATGAGGAGGGTGTGGAAGGGATCCACGGACGGAGGCGTCGAGCACGAAACCTTCAAACCCAAACTACAAATACCTAACGCGCGCCAAATCCCCCGAGTGAGCGAAGAGAACGAATTGATGTCATGGAAAACGTTCCGTGGATTTGAGTGAAATTATAATGGATTTGAGAGCAACCGTACGTGCTCTCCCCATCCCCCCTGTCTGTCCCACGTCGTCCCTTCCACCCTCTCCCCTCTACATTCTCCCGTTTGGGGGAAACGCCGCTACCCACCTTCCCCACACATCGTCCCCACGTCCCACCGAACCCTCAAAAACCGAACCCTCCCTCCCCTGCCAACCCCCTTGGTTTTCCTCCCCTCCCTTCTCCAAATACGCCGTCTCATCTCTTCGGAATCTCACAATATTTACCAGTCCTCCTTTGCCCGAAAACACGTACCCCTCCCCCCCCCCCAAAGCCCACCGAATCCACTCCGACACTCACCCTTGCTTCTCCAACTTCGGCCTGCCCCCAAATTTTTTAAAAACAGAGAGATCTATTTCCGTTCCGTCGCGAGGATATGCGGATGGATAACGCGTTCCCTCCCTATCTCAAACTCTCCCCCACCCTTAACCCTCGTCCAGACTGTTCCTCCTCCTCCCCTCATGGGTCTCCCGGAGGAGATCTTGTCGCCTCACCCTTACGTTCCTTTCCGTTCCCTCACAGACGCCCTGTCCCGGCGCCTCCCCGCTCTATTTTCTATTTTGTTCCATTCGTCCATGTTCGTAGAATCCCTGGGGGTAGTTTTCTGAGCGTTTCCGTTCCTCATCCATCCGCAAATGGAATACATGTGAAGTGTGGCTGGCTCTTAGCAATCGCTCTAACATTATCACTCCTAGCAAGATTATCTCTAGCAATCCATGAGCATTTATCCGGCAGTGTAAGCCTATGTATCCCACGCTATTTGTGGTTCTCATTGGACGTTCCGCATTCACTTTTTTCTACATACACATTGTTACCCGCGAGCCATCACGCATGGGCGTGTGGTAAGTTTTGCTAGGAAACTTTCGTATGTAGACCCGAGTGAATGCGATTTTTTCGCAATAAAAATGCCGATAATAGCTTGAATATTAAGTCCTTGTTTATTTTTGCTTAGATACTTGACTTTGGTTTTGAGTCGCAAAATGTGTGCAGGAAGGAGGAATTATTAATCCGGAGTGAATTGGGGTGTATTTTGTTTATTTTATTCAGATGCCATGATCTTCCGAAAATCCTCGATAATGGCACCTTATTATTTCCCGTTCTCAAAGTGATTAAGCAGTGGGAACAGTATTTATCTTGCACCATTAAATCAAACAGAGGAAATACATTCCGCCAAGATGTTATATTCAGCCAATTGGAATTCGTCCCATTCATCTTATTCCAATTGGATTTCGAATGCAACTTGTGCGCCAGCGTCATACGTTTTCTTACATATACTTTCAACTAACCAATAACTATACTCGTACACCTAACTAGTGATTTAAATGTAAGCAAGTTAGTCTTCTCAACAATACGTGTGAGCGAATCGCTTTGGAAATCTTAACATTTTAAAAGGAATCAGTGACCCTGAAGTCACTTTCATTAATAAATGTTAGCGAAGTAGTAATAGGTTATGAAAACGTTATTTGATGAAAAATACCAGTCTACCCATTTTTATCTTCTAGATCTTATAACTCTTAGAGCGCAAGTGCTTATCCATATTTATAAGAGTGTTCTTATCTTAAAATACAGATCGGAAAGGAATATGTTGGATAAAATGGCCGAAGACGGAAAACGCTTTGGTAAATGGATATAATATTCAAATTACTTAGTACTTCTACGAAAGAGGCTATTTCATCCTCTACAAGGTTTCCTTCCATTGGCCTTGCTGAACCTGCGGAGCCATCTGCTGCGATCGCGTTCTGTAACATGGAAAAATGGAAACTGATATGGATAGATTGCCTGTTTCCGATACTCGTCGAATGTTTCCGCCATGTGCATGGTCTAAGTTATTTATGAAACCGTGAGGAACGTATTGTCTCGTTATTGTATACGGTGTACAGCTCCCACCCTGGGAATACTCATATCTTGGGATTCTTTTCGGTTCTATTTTTTCCCCTTTTGGATTTCCAGGAAGATCAGCAAGGTTCAGGCCTGGCTCCTCCTTTCGCTCTCGACCCCACCTCACGCATACCCCGTCGCTCTTACTCACATGTGTATATGGAAGGAGGAGGAAAGTGGTGCTTTCTTCCTTAAACCCCGCCACGTGCTCCCGACTCTGCGGCAGAAATAATATCCCCCGTTCCTTCCATTTATCTTATCCCGGACATCTGTTCGATATTCTCGATGGCATTTCGAATGTTTCGACTGTGAATCACGGGGATGATTCCCCGGAGATTTAAGAATGAATGAGGAGATAATTGATAACAGTGGATAGATCAGGGCGTGTTCGCTCCGACCCCCCTAGTACATATATACTTCTTTCATTTTTTTATTTAGACGGAAACGGTTAAATGACGCAAGTACGTCTGGAATGTTTCTTACCGATTGAATTTCACAGTGGATGATCCGATGAATCTTCGGATACTGGTGATGCGAAAGATTAGGAGTGACCGAAGCCCCGCAAAAGAGATGGGATTTGTTTTCTCTTTTACAAATCTACATAATACCCCGTGAGCAGCTGCTAGTGCGTCTGGCAGGAGGTGTTAGGTCACCAGCCATGCTTAGTATAACCATCTCATCGCGTGTCGCCTACTCCATTACTATGCTCTGTGAATTTTTACACGTTAAACCAGTTAAGGTAGGCTTTTCATGGATTCAATACCTTACCACTCCTACATTTCTAAACAGCAACTCCAAACAATTTAAATACCTCAATACCATTCTTTACAACAATCTCTTCTCGAACCCACATACTTTTGCCTCCCTTCGTTCCTCCCAACATGTCTATCCTGTCACTACATCGCTTTGCCAAAAATCTCCTCTAACTTATGATCTTCCATATTTCATTGCAATAAAGATCCTGAATCCACTTTCCTTGCCTTCTTTTAATTTTTCCCAATACCACACTTATCTCCTCACCAACCCTGGTACCTCTTTTGTTTTTATTTCCGTCCATTTCACTCCTTCTACTCTTCTCCGCACCTAAATCTCAAAATACTTCATTAAACGCTTATATTCTTGCCTCAACGATAAATGTCTCAATCAATAAAATACTACGCTACACGTTAAAGTGTTTATTGATATCTTTTTACATCTAGACTTAAGGTCGGTCCCTGTCGTCAGCTCCCTCATTAAGAACAGTTTTGGGACTGAAAACTGAACTTATATTACTCTTGCGAAAATTACGAATTGAAAATTTAGAGTGAAAAGGCTGATGCAGCCTACCTATTGGCTAGGAGTTCCACCCCACTCCAGAAGGTAGCAGCAGGATAATAATGCTTTACGCAGTAGAGATGGCAAGAGAGCACCTGTAAAATGACTGATCTTTGCGGTAACATTAGACTATTGGATCATTAGAACACTGATGAAGTAGTGGGAAGAAGGAATATGTTCACATTATTTTATGCGTAGGAATAGGAATATAAAAATTATATAATTGATCGTACAGTCCTATGTTATCCAAATTTGTGGGACAGAGTAATGTGTTTTTCTCGGCCTGGAGATTTGACTGCGGAGCACTTCCTTTCTAACTGTTTCTCCCCGTTCATAATTAAAAAATATTATACACGATAATAAACATTAACGTCCAATATTTGCCGGGTCAAGTGAATGGGCCCTACTCTGTAAAATTCGAAAATATCCTGCGTCAGTAGCTATATTATCGCATATTCTTAATTTGCTGACCTCGTTAATGTACGCTATTTTACCGTTGTAATCCGGGTAGCGACTTATAAAGGAAGTAAAACGGTCCAAAATAGATATTCATTTCGTAAAAATTTCAACTTTTCATTTAGTACGGCTACAAGTTGGTTTAAAAAGGAAAACCGTATACTTTACTGGCAATGCGGAAAGTATATACCGTAATAAATAAAACAAAATTAACTTTGTGTCGTAATTCCTTTGCGCACAGATTCAAAGGGTTCCGAAGGCATTAAGTATCGATCGAATCGAATACCGAATGACTGTCGTTTGGACTCTGACGGTGATTGCACGTATCTGCAAATTCCTTCGACGGCGAAGCACCCTTTCAGACATGAATCGAGATGAAGCAAGTGATATCTATGGAAAAACGTTAACAAAATCTCGGCCGCAGTCCAGAAACACTCCAATGGAATTTTCTTCAACGTTCTGGTTTAGTGGATCCTGGTTTTTTATATATCCCTTCACTCTTCGACACCTTTCATTTCGCTACGGACGGCTGTCTGTTCGAATATAGCCACGATCCCTTGATTTCAGATCCATTCCTCTCCTATGGCAGGGATACTGACACGATTGATATAAAACGCGCTTGAAATGTTGTGGTTAGCGGCCGGCAAGGCACCATCTCTGGCTGAATATCGGGGTGCATAGAAGCAAGGATACCTGTTTTTCGTGTGGACAGATGTCACGTGCCTTATTTTTATTGTTAGCCTGCAAAATGATACCTTTTAATGCTGTCGTCACCTCATAAATGGCAACGAAAGAAGTAAAGATTTGACACTACTGAGCAGCTGTGGAGACGTTTTTCCCCGTGTGTTCAGAGTACTGTGATTTGATTTTTGTAGCATCCTTCGAAGAAAAGTCTACCATGTTTCCAAATTCTATCAAAAACAAACGGCCCAAACAAGCTAATTTCATCTGTCGTTACTGACATTTAAATTTAAGGAAAAAAATTGGTTTTTAAGATATAAATTGATACCACGCACCCGTAAAATAAGAGCAAAGTCGTAATTTCTGAGAGGTTAAATCGATATGGGGTACATTGAACGCATTAATTGTTTGTTTTCATATGATGTGTCCTGTCCTGTGAAGAAAAATATTTAGCCTTGTGGTTGTATAATATCTTCAATAGTCCGATTTTCTAACCTCGTTTCTCACATAATAAACTAAAACAACGTGGAAAGTGTTTCGATGTTTTTTAGCGCCAATACCATCCCTACCGCTGTAATTATTGCTGACGATTAAAAGCGAAATGACAATCATGCCTCAAACTAATATGAAATTTTGAAATGTGGGTTTAGAGGAGGATGAAAAAATTGAAGTGGGCAGAAAGGAAAACAAACGAGGAGGTGCTATAGTAAGGGAGGATGGAAGTATGCGGAATTGAAGATGGACGTATTGTACAAGTGTACAAGTATTGTACTTGTAGCGTTGTATGTCGGGTTACGTTCTGTTTTGAGAATCAATTGCATGGACAGTGTTACGCTTGCATATTGTGTGCCCATTCAAAACCAACCTTAGACATCAGAATACAAATAATACAGGTATACGAGTCTTACCTTAAAGTCCCTCAACCCCCTCCTCTTAACTTAGCCTTCTTTTTTTTCATCATAACTTCATAATGTACATTTTGTTTATATTTATCATCTCATATTGATCTTATTTGTTTTCTAATCATATCTGCAATGATTGCAACCCTTTGACTTACATGTATTTTGTAACTCACGCTTGGTCGTCCCCAATCTATCTTTTTTTATCAATTCACCGCCGTATTTCACTCTCATGTCTAGCTTTTTTCATGTTGGTTTTACAATGTTCTTCACCTACACGTTGAACGACACTAGTGGTAATGGACGCTACTAACTTATCCGCCACTCGCAACAGCGAAGTCTGGGATATGTTCAGTTTGCAAATAATTCGCCTATAATTCCAATCTAGTAATAAATTATGCAATGCATTCGTTTATTTTACCCATATTAATCTATCGATTCCCTTCTCAAAATACACAAAACCAACAAATATATCCTGATTGTATGATATGCTCCTTTCTATTACTGTCCATATTACTCAATTGGCATCGCGCTAACTCTGCCCTTCCTGAACTCAATATTGTCTTCCTCAAGTATCATTTGCCCTCCTATCCATTAATTAATTGATGATCCGAAGTACCACTTTAGCTGCGTGCGAAATCAAAGTTATTGTTCCATAGTCCTCACATATGTCTGCCTTTTGATTGAGTCACCAAAAACAGTTGGGGTTGCTTTCTAGTTTATAAGTACACGAATTGTATGGGTGAATAGCAATACATAAATATGTTGGAAAAGTCAGAGCTTTATGGAAATAAATTCCGAAAGCTGGGAGATTATTTCCTTTTAGGCGAAGTTTAATTGGGCGAATGAGGAGAGGAAAACAGGGAAAATAAACATATTCTGTATCCATTATAAGGCAAACTGGGGGGATTTCATGGAATAAATAACGCTGAAATCAGTAAATTCTGAATTTTCAAGCATGTAGAAAATAATGTTACTTGCAGAACGAGGTGGGAAATGGTTTTTAAAAAAGTGAAGAATATCATTATCAGTGGCGTTGTGTGTCATTTTCAACTGGGAACTCTTAGTTACACCCTATCAAAACTGAAAAAGCGTAAGATTGACGAATAAGATTGTCACATGCGAAAATAGGAATGAATATAAACACGCTTAAACCATGGGATATGAAATTCCACCGGGCCAAGTGTTAGTTATTTTAACGAACCCAGGAATCCAGTGACGGAACAGCGAAAAATAAATGTATTTAGAGCAATAATTTACGCTTCTTTATGTTATCGATCGATCAGAGATGGCAAGCAGTAGCAATTATTTTCTGTAAATACTGAACTATTTTTTAAGTATTGCACTCGATTTAACATGTTTTTATCAGACATGAGCAAATTCATTCATTTGGCGATGTAAAAAAGTTTGTCAATAGTTCCAACCAGCTTTGTGCACCAAATAATTTACAGTATTTGGCACACAAAAAAGAATTGTTTTTAACTTTTCAACGATTGTTGCATCTTAAGACTAAGAAGCATTTTTCGCCAAAGAGCCTACACATTAGCTATTAGCCAATTAGCAATCATTAGTCATGGTGATTCTCATGTACGCTTTTCTTTTCTTTACTTTGCCCTGGTCCTCTTGGGGTTGTCGCTGGAAAATTTAACACCAGGCGTAGTAATTTAGTAAATCATTGTGCGAAGTTTATTCCAACAACTACTAGGTAATTCTGGAAAATTTTTCTCCACACATAATACAGGTTTTTCAAAGCTGTAAAGAAATAATAGTTCTTGAAAAATTCCATCCTCTTTACCTGGCGATAAAATTCCTTTGCATTTAAATAATTTTCTTTTTTTACTTAATCCAACATTCTTAAGTCGAGGAAATTTTAAAAAACTTTTTTTGGTAATGTACGAGAGTTTTTGAACAGTAAAAGATTGGCCGAATTACCTCGTATGACACTCAGATCCACAACTCACAGCATAAAGCATACGCTAGCGTACTGCCTCTCTGTACAGTCTCATGGGATTCGGAATGAGTGTAGGATTTGCGGATCCGCATTAAATCAAAAATCGAAGCTCGGCTATGCTATCCGCGTCAGTGTACGTCTACGAGTCTTCAGAATGAGAATATCGCAAGGCATGCACTACGCATGCAATATTTCCGGCAGTAGGTCTGTTGATTTAAGATGAGTAAATGACAGTAAAACACTTATACTGCACTTATTTAGCCTTGAAAACAAATTATATCACGCAATACATGTGGTGGGACGAAAAACTTTTTTTGCGGGGAGGGCGAAACAATGAACGCGGACCGTATAAGTGCTCCTACGCCACTGTTCATGATTGTGGAAAGTCTGTTCAAATTTCCGCACAAAAAGGTCATGCCTGCTAATATGCGGCCTCGGTTTGTATAAATGGTGTATTACTGGAGTGGATACATTTATTCGCGCGGAGGGAGAAAATGCGATGCCGGGTAAAGTTAGGAAAGAAATATGCAGAAGGGTTGAGGAGTATTATTATACCGGAGGCAGTCGACCAAATTGGTGGACAAATTTCCAGGTTGGGGGAGGGCACAGACTGTATTGTCCGAGAGACAAGAGGATCACCACCGTCATTGAGCCTTGTTGAGACCTACTTCATCCTTTGCTTTTCGAGGCATTTTTTAAAAATATGTTCTTGTAAAATAATTTCGTCATAAATATGAGCCTAAATTACATCTGTGGGTTTTCAGAGGAGGGAGGCTTAAAGGTATATGCAATCCTATGTTCTCTGTTTCAGTGAACATGATATGATAGCTCACTCCATGTGACATAGCAAATATTCTGGCTCTCCTAGGGTAATGAATATCCCACGGAAATTTTAGCGAGGTAGTTAATTCTCTGCGAGGTGAATCTACTGCGAAAAAAAAAACTTTGTTAGAATTGGGTGATTGCTTTAGCTATTTTTGAGTATCACACTCACACAGATGGAAATGATACTTTTCTCCGCATGAATATTTTCATTAGTCTTCAACCCATTAATCCGCTAATCACTATGGAAAACATTCCTAAATTTCCATAATTGCAAATGTTTACAAATCCACGAATGGCAAGCTGCCATCAGTAAAATTCCGAAAACACTCAGTATGGCCTAATCACTGTGATCCATTCCATCGATGTAATATTCGCCAAAGTTAACTCTCGAAGTAGTCAACAACAGTTCCCTTACTGCCATATAGTATGTCCATCACTTTCAGCAATATATTTTATTTGATTTGGGTTAACATTTCATTTCTGGTGTGAAATTCACATATATTTTTTTAGCAGTTGCCTACCAGGTATAGTATGTTTTCGACGGCCCCTGACACTTTACTCTGCTGTCTTCTAAGACCTGATTAACATGGTACAGCATATCCTTAAACTACACGCGCCCTTAAAATAAATCATTCTTTTTACTTTTTCTGCCATATATCTTACCAAGCATCTTTCTATCAAGTCAAACTTTCTTCCTTCCTTAATTTTATCCATAATGGCTGTTTTTTTCTCCTTCCATCTCGCTTTCCCTGGATTGTCCCTAGTGTTAACGCTTTCATCGCCTCATGGCCTCTCGGTATTCCCTGCATCCATTTATCCTGCCTTCGAATTTTTCCCAACAACCTTCTCTTTTCACCTAGCATGCCTAGAACTTATTCGCTTGTTTTCCTTTCTGTTGATTTTATTTTCTCTATTCTTCGCCGCGCCCTCATCTCAGAAGCCTCCTATCTATGCTCATCCTCTTATCATAACTTACGAGTTTCCAAACATAGGAAACTATGTTCCATATTAAATTTTTCCCTAGTCTTTTCTTTAAGGTATCCATCTTCAAATTCCGCATCGTTGTAAAAGCATCTGTTTATCTATTTATATGGAGAGGAAAAACGTCCATATTTAACTCTTGATATATCACAGAAAGTACGAGCATCTCCTCGTATTTCCTCTTACACCGGAACTGCGTTGTTTTGGACTTTGTTTAACGGTTGTTGTTCGCCATCTTCTACGATTCTTGCTGTAACTAACCATTAGTTTAATGGCGTTGCAAGTCGATTTGAAATTGAATATCATAGTTCTTAAATTTTATTATATCTCAGGGGTTTAAAGTGAGGTGATGTATACGAGGGTGTATCATATTTCTTTTGGCCTAAAACAGCTTTGCAAGAGGGTGTGCGAAATTATTGGCCCATGAAGCAGAAGCCGGTCATGAGACCGCCGCTACCATAGTCGTATACTTCTCACATCCTCTCCAGAACTAAATGGGAAATCCACTACCTGGACTTGAAAAAAATACTTGTTTCCACCACCATCCTCGTCAATGAAGACGATGATCATTCACTCGATATATCTACATTCCCCTCACTCTTTTCATTCCCGTCAAATTTAGGCACTGCCAATTTTTTTCTTAAAACTAAAATAAATTTATAAGCAGTTTGGTTCCGCATTAGCATAGAACAAAAAGAAATCCATTCCATCATTTTAACACGCATAATTTTGCTGCAAGTATAAGTAGAGTGAATTTTTTTGACTGTATTTCACGATTGGTGAAGGCTCCTTTCTGCTTGGTAGAATGTATTATTAAGACCAAACATGAGAGAATTTACTTATCAATGTTGTCTACTGACGTGTTTAAAGCGAATTAAAAACATTGCTGATAATTTGAACAGTGCATGTTTAATAACATTTTGTTCAATTTTGTGTCAATTCCTTATCTGTTCATCACAGCTTAGTGGAGTTAAGCAAAATGGTCCAAATAAAAAGAAATGAAATAGAGTATTACTTAAGTACTGTGTACAAACGGAGTGCGGACAGAGAAAAAAATTGTTGGAAGAAATTCAAAGAAGGAAGAAGGTCGTGATGTACGGTTTGATGAGTGGTAGTGGATTGTTGAAGGCTGTGGTAGAGGGGCGAATATTTAGTAGGCAAGAGTTAACGGCACAATGCCAAGGAGTGAAGGGAAGTAGAATGTATTTGATATGTTATTGTATGTTCATTTGAAAAACATTTTGTAGTAATTAAGGGTTCTTCCGTGTTTAGTATATTGTGACTTGGTGTTTTAAAGAGTGACAGTGGTTTCACCAAAAAATTACTTTCAAAATTATACTTATATTAATAATAAACCGATTAGAGGAAGGTTTTGGATGGACCATGAAAACTACTCGTATTATTCATTATAGGTTTTTTAATCACAAAAACTACAATTACATTGCAAGTCATTCTTCAAATCCATATGTCATCTGCCGCGTGCAAAAGAAGTATGCCAAAAGAAACGAGTGAGTACATAAGTGAAAGAAATTATTAAAATTGTATCCATTAAACTTGCACATTAAAATTTTTCGAAACTGCAAATGGCTGAATTACGACGCCGTGTTTCGCTCGAGAAACCATTAGGAAGTAGCGGTCCAAGAGATTTTGGCGTGATGACTTCATATTTCGGTCCCTTCCCCGAATCACTAATACTCTTAATGAATGAATGAACCAGTGAATGATCGACCTGGAATCATTCTTTCTCAGAGGGGAGTCGGCAGTGGCCTGGAGCCAAGTGAGTCAGTTCTCTTCCCTTTCCTTCGGGGGCGACGGAGTGAGAGAGAGACGGAGAAAGAGAGGAGAGAAACGCTGTTGAACGAGGGCAAACAAACTTCGCTTCCTTCCCTCCAGCCGTCCATCATTCAACCACTCTGACTCACATCGCCCGAAGGAACTTCCAGCCTCGACGCCACTCCGCCTTAATCCCTCCTCATCCTTTCTACCCCACTACTCTGTCTATTCCTTATCCCGTTGCCAATAACTTCATTTATAGGCACCAAACGGAAAGGGACGGCTTTTGCAGTTTGCGGCTTAAAACATATTTTTATCCTGAACAGACTTTTAACAGTAATAGTACTGTTAGACAGTAATTTGGTAATGTTGTGGAGCCATCGAAATCGGTCATTATAAAAGTAATCTGTAACTGAAAGACTGCACGATGACTTCCATTAATTATGAATCAGTTTCCGCTTGTTATTATCCATGCCTACCCTTTAAGCCATTTCCTTTTTCGGTTCGCCAATTTCAAATGAATCCCGATTACAAGTTATTTCAGGGCCCACACTCCCTTATAATTCCACCTTTAACTATCCTCCATACTATTGTTGTTTATTGGTTCTTACATAGATAGGTTCTATGCATTAATTCATTGCTCAATCCGTATATTATTATTTTTTCTGAGACCCCTTGTCATTCATTCGTTACATACGTACCCCGTCTGATCTTCTTACAGATATCAGGTTGTTGATTCGACTCTCGCCCATCTCTCAGCACAACAAAGTCTGCGTAGCAGTATTCATTGATGCTGGTCTGTCTCCGCTGCAATAAATCCACATTCTTCCAATTCTAATATCAGACACATGAATAGCATACTCGTAGGTATTAATTTCCAATCATCATACTTCTATAACTCATTCATTCCACGCCTCTCTTATATTAATTAAATTCGATTCCTGGTATCACTTAAATAGCATGTAAGAGATTGCATATTATTTCTCAAACAGTGAAGGTGTTATAAGTTATACTCGTACAATATAACTAAAAACATTTCTGATTCAGATACCGTCAAATGGAGTTTATCTTCGGCCGTAGATATGGAATTTAACTAATAATGATACTCTCTTATATATCAATGGATCGGTAAATATTTGAGCACCAGCAGAGAAATATGTAATACATAACGATTCTTTCGCAAATCAGGTAGTTCATCCATGGAGGTCCCAAGCTTGGGATAAAATTCGGGGAAAGCTATTATCTCGATGATAGTAATCTAACTAAATGGATTTTCCATTTATTTGCCTATATTCCGGCTCGAGCGATGATGTCTTTCCATTTTCCCAGCTACATTTCGGTCCTCTCTTGATTTCCAATTGGACAACAAGGTGAAATATTTTTCGGAAAAAGAGATAGGAGCAAACTGCATGCCGGAATTCATCGCTAAGCGAGTGGGCTACTACATAGGCTTAGGCAGTTTTTTCGTCCACCTCTGTTTAAATTTTAATGCAGAAATATGTTTATTTTAACAATGCAAAACGTACGTACCCGCAAACGCTTGAATTGAGGCGTTTTTTTACTGTTAAATAACGAGTTTTTATATTCTCCATAGAAGGAAAGTTTCTGAATGCAGCCGGAGTCTTATTAAGTAAAAATGTTTATTGAAGGTGCTCAGCTGTCTCAGACATTAGACCTCTGATAGCTGATAATTCACACTCCGCCGGAAACTCAGTGGCTGAAGCATAATAACTATTGTGTGGGTAACATCACATTTTAACTGTAATTCGACTCAAACTGCTAACTTTCAGTTAGTAACACGCATAAATAATTCATTGAATTGTTGGACTTAATAAAATACAATAGAAGCTGGTTATTTCCTAAGGGTAGAATCCATTCAAATATTTCTTAAATTCCTTTCGAGGGGTAAAAGTTATCCCATTTCAATGGTAAATTCCTCGTTTTCAAACCACTTGATTGCTCCAAAGCAAGGTTTCAACTATCGGCTTTTTAATATATAATTTTTTTCCTCTAATATAATTTTAATATTTTTCCCAAGTTTTTCCACATAAGAGGGCTCACAATATACCCACCTGTTCCGTAATTACTCACTATCAAATTAAACGAGGTCATCTGGTCCAATCCCATTGGGCTCTTGCATCCAACTTTAGTTAAAAATAATATTTTACCCAAAGTTTTTGGGCTTTAAATCTTCGCCAAATTTTTTCGGATGACAGGTCTTTCTGTTAAACCATAGTTTTAAAAGGGAACGAATTGGTCTGATGTGATTTTCTCACGTCATAGGAATTAGAATTTCGTGAATCCTCTCTCTCACTTATCAAACCTTCACGTTGATTATTGTAATAAGAGGCTTTGTTCGAAATAATTTGCATGAAACTTTTTTACTCAGGCAAGATGGACAAGTCATTCCATTCTTGAACCTAAGAAAGCAACCTCACTCTTATACCAACATATTAATGCTTGTATCTGTTCCAACCTCGTCGGGTTTCTATACCAGAATTAATTAGGTTAACCATATCACAATGTAAAACATGTTTTCCTTGTTTAAAGATTCATTCTAACAATGTGACTTTATTGGTACCAGATCTTCCCTGGAAGCTGCAAATGGAGCAGTGTTAAGGAAATTGCCCCTATCCTGGCGTGAGAAATTATTAACCTTTAGATGATGAAGGAAGGCCCACAAGAGGTGAGATCTATTCTCACCTATCGAACCAACCTTACTTTTTTCTCTTAGTCAAGTTTTTTTTACATTTTTTTGACAATTTCCTCCTAAAAAGTCAATGAGAAGGATAACAGAAAGAATTTCTCGTGATCCGTGGAAGATAGAAGTCGTCACGAACCGCCAAAAACCTACCATCAGTACGTAGAATATGTTTTAATGAATGATGAAGTTCACAAGTCGGTCCATTCTTGAGTCTAAGCGAGCATCTTCAATCTCAATACCTAGGATGAGCGCACATGTGGTCCAACTCGTTTGATTCGGAGGTAAGGAGGGAGGGAGCGTGAAGGTGGACGGGAAGTTGCATCGGGCAGTCGCTCCATCTCGCTAATCGCCTCTTCAAACCCGCCTCCGCCTTGTCCCGCCATCGGCTTCGTCCCGCCACCCGCCCACTCAGCATCCCCCTCGAGCCCCGCCCTCACCGAGTCCCCTGGCCGTAATCTGTCCCACTTCCCACCCTCCCTACCCCCGTACCCTGACCCCACGCGCGCCCTCCTTTTTTTTTCACCACACGCGAAGGGAGGAGGCGAGGCGAGACATGGAAGATTTTGTGTGTGTATATGTGGTGGAGAAGGGGTGAAAGCGTTCCCTGGCAACGCATTAGGTAATTAGTCCCCCGTGCAGAATCCCTCTCGCATTCCCTTTCACTCTTTCCCGAGACCCCACTCTCCTCACCGTTCCCTGTCCCCCTCCCTCCCCAGCCAAACCTCCTGCAGTCCCCGACCAGCGGAGCCTCCTCTTCTATTCGTCCATCCTCCCTTTTCTCTCTCTCTCTCCCGCTTGTTCTCCTTTGGTTGCGTCAATGCCGGCGTAAACCAGAGCGAAAAGACCCGGAACTGTGGAATAATCCTCCTCCTCCGGCTCATTCCTCCGTCCCGAACCGGGGTGGTTAGGGCGGGGGGGGGAACGGGTGGCAGAAGGGATCCACGCGAGAGGCATGGGGAACAGACAAAGGAGTTGCTGGGCTCGGCTGGCGAAATTGAGGCCATCATCGAGACCCTTCCTCTCGAGCTTAACCCTTTTGTCGCCGCAACTGAGAAACAGGGATTACGGCTATGATGAAACAATAAGCTGCTCTCTCTTGACTGCTCAGTTATAACGTCCTTCGGATGCCCATTGCCATAATCTTTTATTTGAACGTGGACTTAATTGCCCAATCGCGTAATGACTCCCAGGTTTTTAATTAAAATGATACTACAAATAGCGTAGCTGACTTGATTGTCGTACTCGGTGAAGTTTGTACCCTTTCGTTGTAGAAATTTAACGGATTTTAACTGTTTTTGTAGATCCGTGGATAATTCCTCTAATTTTCAGGGCTGTTTGTATTATCTCATTCTTTCCTGTCCTTGGTATTATGAGCTAATTTGTGTGATAGGATATTTCTATTTTTCCTTGAATACTCCGGATCTTTAATTCGCAATCTCTTAAAAGAAGCTTTATTTATTCATAAAACGGTTGTAAAGCCTTCAAATTAATATTTTAGACTCATAAAGTAGATATGCCAACGTAGGAACATGTTAGCGCACGTAGTAGAACTCATGACAATCATTAAATCAGTTTCTTGGGTTCAGTAACTGTGTCATATTACGTGTATGTATGGTGGTAGCTATAGAAGTCAGGGTTAAAACGATCCTTAACCAATATGACATATCGTCGTAAACTTCATCCACCTTACGCTTTTATTTGGCACGCATTATTTCCGTCTTCAATTCCCCAACTTCATTCTATCAACTTTAAGTTGGTCCAAAAAAGCCTAATTTATTCCTTCCTATTCCCCAATTTTTTGACATTACGCCTTCTGTCACCTCCTTCACAGCACAGAAACTGAATATATCCTACACCCATTTATAACACCTTCTCTTTATTTAATTAACGATTTTCTGTCTTCTCCCACCAAATGTAAACACCCGTTCGTTTGTTTTCCTCTCCGAAGAAAAGTCATTTCCTCTATTCTTTACCCATTTTCCTCCAAAGTACGAACCAAACACTTTACCTCTACCGAAACGTGTTTTTCAGTTATCTTTCCGTTTCTTTTAATAATGCTGTGATGATGAATAAATGTTTTCTCTGATGAATAATAGGGGATACGCAAAAAGTAATGGGAAATATATTAATGGCGCAATGGAAACAAATCAGAAATGGTGAACACATTATATGAATTAAACAGTTGACACCGGTACCTTTTCATGGCCGATAGGTATTTTCTTTAAACGAGGGCTTAAAAAAAGACGCGGTCGGAGCCGAAGATTAAGGGAAAAATAAAATGGTCAGAGAGGACGGGACGCGGAGGGAGCGACCCTTCTCCCTTCTCTTTCTCTATCTCTTCCCCATACGCAGTCGCCAATCACGTTCAGCCCCGCTCGCCTGCTAAAACAATTCAAACTCGGATTCTTGCCACTCGGTCCCTTCAAACCCCTCGCTCTCTCTTCCTCCTCTTCCTTCTCATCATTCCACCTACTCTCCACAGTCGCTATTTCAATGCCTAAACGCATTCATGAGAAATTGATGACCATGGTCCATTCGCAGATATTTCTTTATTTTTTAAGCTCGATCCATGAGACTGTGAGTATCTGGAACGCGAAACTTGGCTTAAATAAATATTTTCAAATAAAATTTTGAGATAATAATTTTACTATTATGGTTAATCCCGTATTGGAAAGAAAATTACCTAGAATTTTCTTCTCTCTGAAGAAATTTGATTGCAAAGTAGATTCAGGTTTTTACTTTCGTGGATATTTATTTAAATTTAATTCTGAATGCTCTTGATTTTGTACCTTTTGTTAATGCTATTTAAAATCATTCTCAATCGTACTGATAAATCTAATCGTCGGATTCTTTTTTGTACAATTCATGATTCCAGTCGTTAGGGTAATGTTGATGTCTGTGTTGCAACTATGATGTTAAAAATATAAAAACTTATGCATTATACTTGTTAAAATGAAAAATAACATATTTACATATTAGTTGATTGAATTTTAGTTGTTTAAACAACTTAAAGCCCTTAATGGCGTTGACAGGCTCTTTTTACTCTCGCAATGTAAACCAGAAAAAATATTGGTACTGGTCCTGTTACACAGTAAAAACTGTGATACCGATCTGGAAATTCCAAAACGTGACATATCTTCACAGTAATACTAGCCAAAAATTTGAAATTTTGTTTCTCTTTTACCAGTAGTTAACTTTACTCTGTACTTTTCAAACTAATCAGCAAAAAATCTTTTTTTATTGAAGTGTATATACTATAAATATTAGATGAATCTTGGCAGGTTTTTGCGTGTATGTGAAGGTGTAGTATTATGGTATTCATTTTAGGTTCATTACTGATAATTGTAGAAAGTTTCAATATGGCAGTATTTAATAGTTAAATTCTGTATGTATCCAGAAAGAACGTAAAAATTATAGAATCGATATCGATATAGATATCGATTCTATAATTCTAGACCTACCTCTATATACCAGGAGGAGATATAGGTTGATGTACCCATGCCATCCCTGAATTCCTAAATCTTTACTAGAAGCCAAATATATTTGTGTATAGATTTCGGGGCTGTTTTTTATGTACTATTTTTTAATGTTTTTATCATTTAATCCAGCATCACCCATCAATATTATATCTTGCCAGTCTTGCGAAGTCCAACCTCGCAACTAAAATGGCCACATTTACTTCACCATTTTCAACTGGTATATGTTCTTTTCCCATTGGTGGAATAAACAACTGAGGATGAGTAGACGAGTGCCTTCATGGACATTTGAATTTTCGCCGAAATTAAAGCGTTTTGCCCGCCCGTCCTCTATATATCTCGCCACTCCCTTGCTCTCTTTCCTCACCCCCTCCGCCAAACACCAACCTACTCCCCTTGACCCTCGAAAAGAACTCTCTCGGCTCCATCGTTTCCTTCTCTCCCTCTCATGTTATTTTACGCATTTATTTTTTATTCTGTTGCTCTCTCGACCAAAATGCATAGTATTACAGCACTCGGTACGTTAAGAATAAAAGAGACCCCCCTCTCTTTTCCCGTGGTTAACGAGGGGGAGATTTCCCCCGAGTGGAAATAAAAAAGAACGACTCGTGGAAGAAAGCCCGGTAGTTTTTTGGGGCAAGTAATTTCGCCGTTATATATTTTTCTCTCCTCTTCCCAAACCTTTGGTCTCATCGTTCCCTTTCCCATGGTTTCTTTCCCCTTTGGAAAACTAATTTCCTCGGTTTAGAGCATTCGTTGTGCTCGAATGACTCCCAACTTTTGTAGGGAGAGCCCCGGCAAGAATAGATGCGTGAAAAATAATTAGCGTGTAACAGGTCAAAACGGTCCTGGAGAAGCATTTCCCCTTCGTAGCATCCTGAGAATGATTTTTTTTGTCATTTGTGGAATGGTGAATGGAATCGATCAGGGGAAAGCCATAGAAACTTGGTGGGGGCTTTCTTTACGACCCAATCAAAATGTCAGGTTCATTCCTTCGTTAATCATTGTAGGCCTCATTGTTGACTTCCCCGGGAATAGTGGTTCTCGGAATTTATAATAAATGTCCAAATGACTTTTTAGTCCAGCTGATAAATCCTCTTCTTTCTTGTGCCTTTCCGCGAAAAACCATGACAACAATTAATTTCTGAGGCAAGTCTTCAAATGTGAATGATTGATTCTTCATAATATAAGGATCTTTATTCTTCCCCACCCGAGGGAAGTAGTATTTTCATGCTGGCCTCCATTGCGATAATGATGGGAAGACGGACGGAGAGAGGAGGATTCCAACGTTTAGACGCTGATGAAGGTATGGGAATCGAGATAGATACGTATCATGATACTTTGTATAGAATATGTTAATTTTCCCTCGTAATTCTCCACGAAATACATGTTTTTAGTCCCTCTTCAACGCAAACCTGTTTGTCAGCAGCATGAAACGAAATTTCGTGTATTATCCCTGATTATTATGGTCCTATATTTTTCGACATTTGAAATAGGAGCATAAAAATACTTGTCATCACGCAATCCGAAGAGCTCGGATGAATATTTTCGCATTCGGCAGTATTTTGTCCGAATGTTCTGGAACGCACGGTAGTTATTCAATAAATATTGTTCATATAACGCCGCTGAGCGTTCAGGTACTGTTGAGGTGCTTGCCTTTTGGTAAATACTTTATCGAATCTAATGTATACTATTTCGTGTAATGTATACTACTGTGCTTTCATATCACGCTTACGATGGCTAAAAAAAGAAAACACTTGCACAGGAGATTTTCCCACCCTTTCCGAACGTCAATCTCCATTATTGTTCGGTCAATTCGATAAAACGTATGACTAACAGTATAAAAATCCTGACAGAGAGGCTTACATTTACCTTTACATGTCTCAGACTGCTCAGGTGTGAGTGGGGAACGAAGAATCCGTATGGGCAGTGTTAGGAAGAGGTGTAAGGCAGGGTTGTCCATTATCACCTGCGCTGTTCAACGCATTGGTGGAGGAAATGGTTAACAATGCATGGGAAGAACTGGAGGTAGGAATGAAAGTCGGAGGGGAATTATTAAACTCAGGTTTGCTGATAACTACGCTTTACAGTATCAGTCAGCCAAGAAGTTGTAACCATTTTCCAGAAAAAATAAGGCGAAGCTTAACATTAAAATAGTAGGACAAAAACGAAAGAAGGTGGAACAGCTTACGTATCTCGGAAGTATTTTTCTAAGTCTAAGTAGTAGGGATTTAAGGAGAAGAATTTCGTTAGGCAAAGAAGCTTTCAGAAGAAGGGAGGATTTGATAACAGGGACATTAAGTAAGAATATTAAGAAAATGCTTGTTGAACATTTGATTTGGAGCGATGTTATGTTGGCTGTTTGGAGCGATGTTATATGGTGGGGAAACACGGTCATTGAGGCTAGATGATAAACGTAGATTGGAGGTTTCTGAAAGGTGGGTGTGGAGAAAGATGGAGAAGGTGACCGCATGGAAAAGAAATTAGAAGGTGCTATGGTGGGTGAGGAGAGAAGATTTTTGGGAGAAATCTTAAGGAGACACAAAACTTGGATGAAGGACCTATTGATCGGCAGAGAGATGTTGAAGACTGTAATGGGGGGAGAATATTGAGGAAGCAAGGATGGCGCATAAATGAGAAAGATGAGATGTTGGAAGAAATGAAGGGAGGAAAATTTATACAGAGATTAAGAGGGATTTTTGTTGTAGAGTAGGATGTGGGGTTTTGTTTTGCTTGGAGTGGCAAAGAAAGTATTTCGTAGTTTTGTCCATCGAAAATCTATCTTAACCGGTAATTACCTAAAAATATATTTTTTTCGCATAATTTATAATTATAAGAATTTATATATTTCATTTATTTATCAACTTCAGGCTAATCCGCTAACTGCAATTTGGCCTTTACATCGGACTTTTAACAATGATGTAACAATTACAAAGACCCAAGCATGGTATTAAACCTTGTCAGCTTTAATTATCACGCTCAATTAATTAATTCTCATATTAATCTGCAGAAATTAATAAAACTTGTAAGGAAATTAATTTTTCTAAAGTACTTGGTTTTTAAATTGTTTCGCTTCGAACGTGTCTGGTGGTATGTCTGCCGGTAGGACTATCGTAGCCAGCTCCTAGGTTTCACCAACGTTGCATCACCAGTGTCACTTTCAATTGCTAGTGAATATTGCAATTTTGTTCTTTTTGATCAAAATAATTGTTGGAAGGTACTGCCGTGGTCAATAAGTGTACACGCAGTAGGTAAATATTCATTAATAAGGTTGTTATTATTTTATTAAATAAGAGAAAACCGTCGATCACATATGCCAAGAAATGGTAAGTAGAATGAATTTTCAACTAGAAGGTATTGAAAATTAAAGTGTTACATGTAAAATCTTTTGAAATTTTCTTCACAATGGAAGAATAGTTCATTTTCATCATCCATACGTTAATTCAAGTAACAACCTTAGACGGAAAGGCAGAGGGAATCGGTCAATAGCATGGGTTTTAGGTTTAAAATAAGGGGAAAAGCGTAAATCCTTTCCTCTTGGTAATAAACATGAATGCAATAAAAATCAGCATTAAAGGAAATAACTCTCGGAATTGGTCAGCCCGGGTAGTATCTTTTCTTGACCATTACATCTTCCATTACAAAAAAAATATCAAGATATCATAAATGGATTTGCATTGGTTGTATGAATTTCAAGCTAACTACTTTTCACACACTTTTAATGCTGTACGAACATGGTTTTGATGCTGCGCATCATCATCACCTGATCGAAACCTTGGTCGTAGAACATTAAAAGTGTGTGAAAGTGTAAAGTTTCTCTAATTTTTTTACACTCATCATGAAGGAGTTCCACAAAGTTAAACCTGAAATTGTTAACTTTAACTACTCTCCTTCACGAGCACAATTCATGTATTCCATTTTTATTTTGTATCACCCTCCAAACGCTTTCCTTCGACAGTTGTACTTGATTACAACATTCATTAACGTAATAAATGCGTGCACCTCAGGGAGTCGTTTAATTCCTTCGGAGATTAAATATTTTGCTGTGACAGTATGTCAATTACCTTAGGCACAAAAAATATAGAATTCATCATCATAAATCCAAGATTTTTGCTACATCTACTACCACGGCGCTGATATATAAAAAAAAGATTTGTATTCAATTTATGATTTTTGGATGTATCTTATATTGTTCGTATTTAGCGCCAATAACCAACGGGAAGAGCGTTCAGCTGGTTCAACTGGAGGGGTCAGGATGGATTTTCTTCGACTTTCAACACCCTCAACTTCACACGTGCTGTATTATTTTTAGAGAAACCAGATTTTTCTGAGAAACCGCAGGCGGTATGGGGAAGAAAACTGAAACACCCAATCTTTGAGGTGGGAATCTCACGCGCCATAAGGAGTGGTGAGCTCTATGCCCAATACGAATTGAGGGTGGAATACTATGGTTCCTTGATGAATTTAACATTTTTTCTAATTTTAGTTCGCACGTACATTAAGGATGGGACGTAAATTATTATTAAATAAAATGAATGCGACCAATTGCGAAATAAGCGTGTTAATTAGTTAAATAGAGTAGGTTTTTTACTGTCATAATGGACACATTTGCCTTTAAAATTATGCACTGTTTCTACCTACTCCATATATACCTTCATAATTTTAGAATCTCTTGGATTTCCATATTCATCTCCAACTGAATTAATAATGCACGCATAACAAGGTAGACTTTGTTATGATAACGATGAACAGTTGAGTGCCGCTCTGCACCGCTAAGCCGATCATATAGGGTTAAGCTTTTAAAGAAAGGATTATTTAAATCTTGGTAGTTTCCATTATCATTCTTTCCAATACGTAAATTACTTTTTGTACTTAAAATATAAACGTACTAAGAGTCATCTTAGCTCGTGGTGTACAACTATGACTATCTTTAGTCAATTTCATAGTTTTCCTAACTGACGGTAAAATCGAAATTATTTTCTCCGGAGGACAACAGAGAAAAAGAATATGTGAAAGTATTATATCTTAGCAGATTTTCCCTAATTCTTTTCTTTTATCAATGTATATTTTATATACATCAGCTGACTTACGTACGTGTATACCTAAGGTTAACCTGAACGCTGTAATTACGCGTAATATAGTCACCTTTTATTTACCGTACACTTCCTTACGAACGCTTACCGTACACTTCCTTTATTGCGAACTGTCCTTGCGTAATGATTGAGTTTTAACTATTTTCTCCCCCATCTTACATGATTGACAAATATTAATTTTCATAAGTTTTATTATTTCGCAAAAACAAAGTTCCTCCGGAAAATTTATGCCAGGTTTTTAAAAGTTTGAATCAGACTGTTAAAGGGAGAGAATAAAATCCTCCATTATAAATACAATAAATGAGTGAACACTTAGACCAAACGATGCCCTAAGGTCCGCAAATTTCGCTGAAACGACCTTAAATCGGGACTGGAACATCACGCGAAAGTTTGTTTTGAGCAACTGTGAGCAATCGCGGCACCCAATCAAGTGGAGGAAATATATTTCATTGTTTTTAATTGATTAAAATTGGCGTTAAAAAAACTCCTTCTGAAATCACGAAAAACAATTCTGCAAAGGTAAATGTTCACCAAGCTATGTATCGTACGGGGTTATTAAAGTAAAGCGCATGATTTTATTGTGACGTGACTATCCATGGCAGCGCCGTAAAACCGATCGAAAAATGTGATGAGGGATCTGCCGAGGGGTATCCCCTTCCAATGTAACCGGTCGCCAGTTTGCTCCGAGGAGTCTGAAAGGAAAAGCTTGCCTCCGCGTGAAGTGTGTTTTTTAACTGTTTAAAACGTCGCCATAGAGCGTTCGCTTGAACAGTGATACGCCATCAAGTTTTGCGTGCAGTTTGGAAAGAATGCAACCGAAACATTCCAGATGCTTCAAGAGGCCTTCAAGGACGACTGCATTTCAAGGTCACAGTCCGGGAGGTGGCACAAGGCGTTCAAGGAAGGCCGGGAAGAGGTCGCCGACGAACCCCGTTCTGGAGCCCAGCAACGGCCATAAATGACGAAAACGTCTATCGTGCCCGCGAAGTTTTACATTTGGACCGTCGATCGAACATCCAGCAAATTGCTGACACCCTACACATGTCCGAATTTGCGGTACATGGAATAGTGACCGAGGGTCTGGAAATGGTTTGCGGGAAAAAAGGTCTACGCGAAGCTTGTGCCGAAAGTGTTGCCACACGTCCTTCATCGTTACCAACTTCCTGGCCCAGAGCACCCCGGCGGTCCCCCAGCCCCCTTACATTCAGGATTTGGCCCCCTGCTACTTTTTTTGTTTCCCTGACTGACGACAGAGCTTAAAAGAAAGCATTGAGAGACCGTGGAAAACATCCAAAAGCATGTTACAACCTTCCTGAGAGATATCCCCGTTGAGGAGTTTCAGGGTGCCTTCCAGGTGTGACAGACAGTCTCCGTGAGTGCAGGGGAGGAGTATTTTGAAGAATTTGTAGCATTTTTACAAGTACGATCAATGAATCTACTTTGCCCAGAGAAATAAGTAAAAGTACATGCATTACTTTCATAAATGCCCATAATATGCAAGTGATAATATAAACATGAATTATATTTTTAGCGATAACATTATAAATTTGTAATTTCTTGAACCATTCTCGACTCAACAAGCATTGTGAATGAATCAAGTGGAAATAGGATTCCTTCATTCTATGAGGGAAATTTAGCGTTATGTGGTGGATGGACCTTCCATGTCTGAGACGTAAGTCATACCTACCGTATTCGCCTTGCACTTCTAAACCTTACATTCAAACATTAAATGAATACATTATCTGTATTCATTTTACGGATGAGCTCGAGGAAAAAAAAATATCCATCGAATTCAAACATCATGAGTCCAAGTTCAATTTAACGCCAATCCATTCAGTGGAAAAAGGTTCGGACGAGGGTTTCTGAAGGCTATTGGAGTTGTACGGTGTGTGTGCCATGGGAGCACAATCATTTCGCGAATGTTTTAGCTCTTTTATTGCAATACCATTCCGTGACCAAGTCCGGCGTATTCTCTTTTGGATCGCGTGTGTGTTTTCCGTAGGAGCGAAACGTTGAGGGGGAAGTGGACCCAGAACGACGCCCCGAGGGGTCGCCTAACCCGGTCCTTTCCTCGCGGAGTCGTAGGAGAGAGAAACACTGCACGCAGATGTTTGAAGTATTATAAGTGAGGGGAGGAGAGACGAGGAGGTGCGGGTCCAAAGGAAGAAAAACAACGGAGGAAATCTTTTCCCACGGTCTTACCGAAAAGATTTTAGGATCGACGAGGGCGAACAAAAGTCATGATGCAAAGGAACCTCCAATTTTTTCTTAGTCGTCCTTTCCCAACGGGGTTTGCAAAATTTCACGTGGAAATGTGTTAGAGGAAGTGGAACCGGAATCCTTGATGGAAATTCTCTTTCGTTCTTCCTCCCATTTTCTCATCCAATGGCCACTTGTCCCTTGTGGTCATTCAGTCCCGCTCGCCGTCTCTCAGTGCACCCAACCCAAGCGGAGAACACGGCCACCGGTAGCTGTACGTAGAGAGGGGAGGATTGGGTAGCCATTTATTTTATGACAGGTTTAAAGATTTCGGAGGTCAATCCTATCGTGAATTTCGGCCAAATTCTCCTCAAGCGAAAATCCGACCGATCTTTCTCATCCGGGGATTTGGTCAAAAATGTTCATCGTTTTCTTTTCTGAGAGTTAGAACTTCTTCAAATATATATCACACTTATAGCTATGGCATAACGGGTTACGTAGGACTATGATGAGCCATGTCACTAGACACCACATTACTCTTTATCCCTAACTTACGTGATATTAAATATTCGCAAACCTCATACTGCATGTTGTAACTCATACTTTTCCTCTGCGTACATTCTACCTTCTTAATTCCATTCAAAATATCTGCTCTCGCCCTCCTCCTGCCTTGCTTTCTCACCAGGATTCCTTTATTACCATTCCCACCATACCATTGCTCTCAGTATCTACTGAATTCCATGGCACTACCTTCTTCGATTTTAACAGAGCAGCCGACTCCCTTCCCCTACCATGCCAAGAAATCCTTCGTTTGTATAAAATAAATATATAATATATGTATACCTAGATATTCATGGAGTGCATATAAGCTTAGTATTAGGTTTTGTTGAAACAAATTAATTAATGCAGTACAATCAGAGAAATAATTTACGTCTCCGTTGTCATGTCACCTAAAATACACGTAAGTATAAAATATTTCTGTAAGTGCCCTTCACAATTGAATTTATGTTTTAATAAAATGTACTGTGTGTTGTCTCTGCTCAACGTTTCCGCCCAAATTGCATATTCATGTATACAAATGTACTGGTCGTATTCCGTTTAAGATTGATTTTGAGTGGGCAAACTTGCGAGAAATGCAATAAATCAATAAAATGTTTATTGTAAGAATGCAGTCGTCTAAAATCGTCAATCCAATTATCACTTTATTACTCTTAGAAATTACATCCTCGAACAATTAAGAACTGGGGTAAACTGTCGAACATGTATTTATATAATATGATATTCCTTTGACGAAGCAATCGTAAGTCTTGGAGACGGGCGAGGTACAAATTAACTTCTTCACGTTGTTGTTACCCTTTGATTTCATAAGCTAAGTATGAACTCCCCATCATAATATTATCTTAGTTATAGTGTCAATGCTTTTTTATCGGAATTCACCATTGTTTGCTGGCTATTTTACTGCAAGTGTATATCAAGTTGCTCAAAATATATTATCACTTCTTTTTAATTTATGACAAACATTTTCATTTTATCTTTTCAGGTAAGCACACTATTTTCTTCAAATGATAAACATTTGGTTAGCTGGTGAGAGTTAACAGTGAACAGGTACAGCCCTCCAATTCGAGACAATCTCTTTCGCTGCCAACCGTAAGTTCAAGTTTTTAATATTGTACTCTTTAGTACGGGTACTATTATAATAGTATTTGTAGTCGTAGGTCACGGCTTTCAACTTAAAGATCAAACTCTTTAGTACGGCTACAATTATAATATTATTTGTAGTCGTAGGTCACGGCTTTCAACTTAAAGGGCCAAACTCTTTAGTACGGGTACTATTATAATAGTATTTGTAGTCGTAGGTCACGGCTTTCAACTTAGAGATCAAACTTTTTTCAGCAGATTCGAAAATGTACAATTGTGTTTTTATCATATCACTTCATTTCGACGGGTCACGTTAAAATAGATCTAGTTTTTTCTAATCAAATAAAACGTATACCCATTTTTGCGAAAAGTACTCCTAGTAATACTTAGCAAAATAGTTTCATGTGCCGAGTGTAGCGTTTCACGCTGTTTCAACATTTCATCTACTTGTTCGACCTTTCTTTAAAGTGACTATCTGATGAAATTCTCCGAAATTTGCTTGGGACAATACATTATACTGCAAGTGACACGGCAGTACCTCAGTGAGAACTTGGTCCTTATAAATCTGCTGTGTTCAGTATTTATACAGGCATATAATATAGTTTAATATATAGTATCTCTGGGGGTTGTGAGAGTTTGGCGATAAAGTAGTCGCATAACCACTTCAGTGTCTCGAATCATTAAACTCTCCATTTCAGCGCTCGTTTTCTGATATTTCTAGGAGTCTTACACTCATAAAGTCTCATAAAAGCTCACCTTCGTGAGAGTTGAGGTTTTCCAATTTCCGGGGGACGAAAGGTTTTGAGTTGGTCATGTTAAAAAGTTCGCTAACCTTTGGCGTAAATCACAATGTGTGTTTTACGAAACATCATGGCTCTATAAATTGTGTTAAATAAAGCGAGACCATTTTTTAATTCTCCTCGTTCTCTCTCTTCTCCCTCTCTATCTACTTCTCTCTCTTTGCGTACCGAGAGGAGAGAAAAATATTTCCAAATTCGACCGAAAATACGGTGGAATGGCAGTTGAGTTGAGCGCGTGAGAGTGGGTAGGAACCCCGCCCGTATGGCCCTGCGAAGAAAGGGCCTTTAGGCCGAAAAGTTAAAACTAATGGCCTGTGACCTTCTCACAACCCCACCCACGTGGAGAACCGAAACTGTTCATTCCAAAATGCCCCGCCAGCCGCTCCCGCACCTTTCTCCCTCTGACCATTCTCAGCATCCCAATGTCCACCCCTTTCTCTCTCCCAATACAGCCAGTAATTCACTCCTCTCGTCCCTCCGTCTCCATCACATCAAACGCCCGTCAACCGCCCTCGCCAACGCTTTGCCTTTTCCTGCTATCCGACGTCCTGACCGTATCGACACTTTTCAAGACGAAGAGAGATGAAAGCGTATGAATTCTGCGGGCCGTCAGTATTACCCAATCCCTGCCAGTCATTCGATGTTGACCTATGCCCCACCTGTGCCCCATGGGGATGCGAAGTTGGAAATTAAATTCTCATTGACCCTAGGAGTAGGATATTGGCTTCATCTCAATAGGCAAACGCGATAATACACCCGCTTCTGTAGGTAGTAATTACTATCACCTTGGTTGTCACCTCGCTGCCCTTTCTCCATTCGCGTTGATGCCAATAGGCTTCATGGAAGAGCGGGTCCATGCTCATCTGTCGCTACTATTGCAATAAATCGTTTCGAACAAAGTTTTCTCCTTTATGTCTGCTAACCTAACCGCATCCGGCATACGCCTCGGAGGTGAACTGCAGAACTGAGTAACTGTAATGAGCAGTTTGAATTTGCTTTCTAGTGTACTATTTCTTAAGGTGCTTTACTTGTACTCGGAAATAAGGTTAAATTTATACACGAGGTCTGTTCAAAAATCGTGACTTTAGTGTTTTTCAAAAATTATTTATTGAATCCTGAATATCTATTTTATCTCCTTCAAAGTAATCTCCGTCAGATATTATTCACTTGTGCCAACGTTTTTCCAAATCCTCAGAACACTTCAAAAAATATTTTTTTTATGATCTTGTTCAGCCCCTCCTTCGATGCAGTCTTTATCTCGTCGATCGTAGCGTAGCGTCGTCCTTTCATGGGCCTCCTCAGTTTCGGGAAAAAGAAAAAGTGCCTGGAGCCCAGATATGGGGAATGCAGTGGCTGCGGCATCATTAGTGTGCTGTTTTTGGCCAAAAATTCGTGCACAAGTAACGATGTTTATGCAGCAGACAGCTGCAGCACGTCTCAGGCGTTGTCATGGTGCAAATGCCAATTTTTGTCCTTCCACAAATCCGGGTGTTTGTGGCAGATTGCTTCGCGCAAATTGCGCATGACTTGCAGGTAATATCCCTTATTTACCGTTCTATCCTGTGGCAAGAACTCATGATGCACCACACCCCTGCAATCGAAGAAAACTGTAAGCAAAACTTTCACATACGGCCGAACTTGGCGCGCTTTTTTCGGTCCTGACTCGTGCTGCAGCTTCCATTGGGATGACTGAGCTTTATTTTCCACGTCATAACCATAAACCCATGATTCGTCAGCAGTTATGATTCTCTGGAGCAAATTTGGGTCGTCACGGATAGAGTTCAACATCTCATTAGCAATGTTAATGCATTGCTGTTTTTGGTCAAATACTTACGTATACTTATGTCTACATGGGTATTTATTACCATCGATGTGGATTGGATATTTTTAAGGTTTTTTAACGGCGCGGCCTGTGTCATTCCCTAATTTTAATTTTCAACCATTCCGCTGTTGCTTGATTTCATACTCACATTAATCATGTTTCATCATGTCTCATCATGTCTCCCTCACCAGTTTAAAACAATTGACGGGAATATATCACGACTGAGTGATGCAGTCTCTCCCCAGGTAACAATTAATGAGAATGATTACATCCTACGTACATGTATACCTTCGAAAACAACCTTCTCACATAAGTAAAAATAGTAAAAGTTACCTGTGAAGTACGTCATTTCATCGTGCTTTTAAAACTAGTAGCAAAAATCATGGGTGAATCTTTGATTATACCTGGAGTTTGGATGGCAGCGGCAATGGCATTTTCGACAATCACGCCAGATAGATCGAAGCTTAAGAGGCAGACGATCTTCCACGGAGGGAATGTTTCTCAATGAGGCGGCTGAAAAGGCGTCTGATTCCAGTGTGGTGAATACTTAAGTATGATCCCTTCTTCGCATTACTATTGAGTCATACAATGAGAAACCATCTCATTATTTTTCCCATGACAAATAATGACTTTGAGAAAACTTTATTGCAGAGTTGTTTTCAGTAAGAGGGGAGATGAAAGTTGCCATTCAAGAAGCAACAATCAAAATAAATAGTGAATGGATAAAAATACAGGTTCCAAAATACATTTGGTTTCATATTTACAACCTGCAAATATGAAAAAAACTGGAATGTATTTTAATGTTGATCCACGGATTTCGAGAAAGAATTCAATAAGGTATACGAGTATGGTGCTTGGTAAATGAATCTATTGCAGATGATAGGTGTGCAATGGAGCAATTGGTGACTTATCCGAAACCTATAGATTCCAGACCACACAGGTGGGGATGGAGAAATGGGATGTGTAATAATCAAGTTTTAATTCAGGTCAGTTAGCAAGTTAGCTATTCAGACAAAGATTAACAATCATTGCTGGGAACACCACAAAATCAGTGCAATCGGTGTAGTACGAGTAACAAGTTAAATGGAGCTAACGTAATGACGTCCACTGAGGACTATTTTGAACATAGAAATAGATAGATAGACTCATAACATTGACATGGAGCAAAGTTTTGTACTGGACAGAAACTTGGTTGTTAATGCAAGTTCATACGTGTAGATTGGAGGATTTGGAGATGCGGGTGGGGAGGACAGAACAGGTACGTAAAAGAGAGGGAAAGAGTCACAAAGGGGGAAGTATTAGGTACGGTGGGGCAGAAAAGAGTTCTTAGTAGAAATCCAACAGAGCCTAGACAAGTGGATGCAGAGATTTTCTATTGGTGATGGAATGTGGAAGGAAGTGATATAAGGGAGAGCTTCGTTCGAGATAAGGGGAAGGAAAAAAGACGCATTCTGGACGGAATAGAGGCAGATTTGAAGAAAGGCGTAATGTAGTGCAGAGTGTAGTGTTTTCGCCTTGCTTGACGAGACTTAGCATTTTAGTAGTAATTGCCTGTGTCCGTCGAAAATCTCTATTCAATCTCCATTTCATTAGCTCTATTTTCTCATGAACCACCTTTGGATTACCTTGACACTTCCTTATGGCCTAAGTTAATTTACCCATTTCCATCCAAAAATAAATATAGTAATCACCAAAAGCTATCTTTCCATCAAGAAAGATTCATGTACCTAAATTTGCCTTGCATCTCGAATAGACGGCAAATTGTTAATATAATTTTCTTCGGTTGCAGTGTACAATTTGTCGTTGTGAACAGCATTGCAAACATGATCATGATGAAAAAAATGGCGAGCCATCCGTTAACTCTTAGCAAATATAAAGGGTAATCAAACTAATGGTAGAGCAGCTGAAAATGTAATAGATGGTAAGAACTGAGAATTTCCAGAATATATAGTTTAGTTCCCTTTACTCAATCGAAACGACTTTCGAAAAGTTTTTGCGCCGTAGCCAGAAGTGAAGGAGTAGACGTTAGCGGTATAATGTGCATTGGAAAAGGCATTAAGGTCAAATGAAATCACATGGGAGGGAACCTGAGACCGTGTGTGATAGTTTACTGAAGAAACGTGCAGCCTAAAAAGCTATATTTCTCCCGTAGCAGGGTTATAGAAAGAACACATCACGTAGGATAAATCAATTCAAGGTATTAAATTGCATCGCATTTCACGAAGGAAAACTTTTTCATGCAGGGGGAATCGATAAAAAATATTTAATTTCACCAT
Source organism: Hetaerina titia (assembly GCA_037158775.1). Classification (NCBI taxonomy): domain Eukaryota; kingdom Metazoa; phylum Arthropoda; class Insecta; order Odonata; family Calopterygidae; genus Hetaerina; species Hetaerina titia. The sequence goes on along the minus strand of CM073775.1, from coordinate 64,113,695 downwards.
GTGTTTATGGTCATCAAGTCACAATTCTGTCAATTATATTGGTATATAACTTCATACTTATGACTGCAGCTATATTTCTCACTCTTGCTCTACTTAAAGGGGCTCTTTGCGTTATTTTTTATTTTGAATTTCGACCATTCTTTTGACCCATATTCCCTTGATATCCCAATAAACTCGTCATTCCTAGTCTTCAGGTTCTCAATTGGTTAGACTATTAGGTTTAACAGAACAACATTACCCAAGATAGGACTCGAACACCCCATCGTTGAAATAGCAAGTTGTCCAAATGGTAAATCCGAACGTCATTAACAATTGCACCATGTGAAGTACGAGGCAATTGAAACGAGGTGTTGTGTCAGATTTGATGTTATTAAAATCTTATTTATACTATTATTAGAACATTTTATATTAAATGTCCACTAAAGGCGGTGAGTGTAGAAGGTTCTTAAGGAGTGTCTGCGGTCAAAATAGGAAATATATGATGAGTAATAAGTCGTGAGGGTCATGAAATAATGTGAAGTAGGATCTTTCATAGAGAAGTACTAACAAAGTAAGCTACGTCGGTTTGTCATACTGAGAGAATGTACGGCGGTCAAATCGCCAATCAGTTACATGGAAGAGAAATAGACGGTTTGTGAAGTAATGTCAGGAAAGCGATGGGTAAATGTCGTCGGAAGTATTCTCTGGGGAACGATAGTTAGGAGTCTCAGGAACAAAAGACAACTCGTAAAACATTGTACTTAGATGTGCGACATACACGAATTAAGAATACAACAAGACGCAAAAGGGAGGAACTTAGTAAATGGAATTGTGTGATGAACCAATAACCAAGCTTTTGCTGGTGCTTATCCTGAAAGGAAACAGCATGATAAGTTCGTATGTATCTTGCGTCTAGAGTGATTAACATTAAATGCATTAATATCAACGTTATTAATATATTAATTTAACGGTTACTGCTAGCGGGCCATACGTCCAATTGATTATCCGTAAACGTCTGCATATTTATTCAGTTTTCAGCATTCTTCTCCAGTTCTTCTCCACCAATCTTAATTCAAAAACTCTTGATGAGGTTGGTATGACTTAGAGGTATGTAGACAAGTGAGGAGCTGAATGTTTCAACCCCTCATTCATCGTACACTGATTTATTTTCGTTTCAGTGGAATTCAATTTCCAATTACATTGACACCTCATCATTTTCATACAGATCATATTTCTGTTGGCTCTCATTTTCTCTCTCTCTCTCTTTCTCTATCTGTGTGGATGTTGGTATCTCACAATCAAAGAAAAGCATGCTCCAGATACATGTTTTAATGAAATATTTCGTTTCAATTCCTGGAAAAGATGTGCATTCGTGTAGTACAAGGTTAATTTGTCCTAGAGACTGATTTCTTCCGGAGTAACCAATTCATTATCTCTCCTTCATTTAGATTCCAGAGTACAATTTACCTGGGAGAGCATTGTTATTCCCTATGCAAATTTTCCCCTCGTAGTCGAAATAGCCCCTCAACCTGCACCGTTCCAATACCAATTTCGTATTCCAAAGGAAGAATTTTGTGTGAGCACCCGAAAAATAAAAGTCGAATGCCCTTCCAAAGATACATAAAAATTTTCCGATTACGGGGATATTGAATAAATAACGGGCGGTAGCCAAAGAAATGAAGTTTCGATATCATCTCTCAAAAAGAATCCCGTCTTGGAAGTTTTAATGCGAGGGAGAGCGGCGAGGGAAGAAAAAATCCTTTCAATGAAACCGTTGAAGTGTTCCCAATTCAAACTTAGAATTGGAGCGAGACTACTGAACCCTCAGGTTGCAAGGCATCAATATGTACGATTGTTACGAAAAAAATAAAGACGTGGAATGTCATCCTTTTTTCTTCGGCATTATAGGGAGAAAATTATCCTTGCAAAAATTGAGATGGGACATCAATAACGATCGATAGTCGATATTTGAGACCAACTAAATTTTTGCGCCCGAGTGCAAGTATTGATTTCATCTAATCCCCTGCAGGGAATGAATAATGGCAAATTCCACTAAAAATCTGCAAAATCAAAAGAATATATATTCGTTCCATTTATTTGCACTACTGAAACGACTTCAAGGGTAAAACTAAGTTAAGGGCAATATAGTGTATAGGATAGCGCTCGCCCTAATGGGGATTAGTGAATTTTAAATGTTGTATTGATAAGTGTTTGGACGCGATTGAAATTGCTCTGACAGGAAGCGCATTGATTTAAAGTATAAATTACTTTTATAATACCTTACTTATTAAAAATAAAAGTGCAATACTCTTTAAATTTACCACAAACAGGAAATATTCTCATAATTTTCAATTTTAATAAGTTATCAAATGAAATTGTTTTATTGTCCTAGCTTTTTCTTAACTTTTTCTTAACTAACATTCAAGTTTATCCAAGAATAAAAATATTTGATTTGATGAAATGTAGATGTTTTTCTATCATTCGATGATTGATTCTTGAGTCTAAATTTTCAATCTATTGTTAAAACAAATAATTTCCTTTTAATGAATAATGTTTGCCAGCTGGGTCAGTCATGAGGGTAACGCGTTCGCCAGCTAACTTAAAGTTCGTGGCCTCGAGTCCAGCCTCAGGCATCGGTTTTATGTTAATTCTTTTTGTTTCGGCCCGTGGGAAAGCTGATGACGAGTCAAAGACTTATTGAGGTATCATTGGGCGTCTGGACCAACAGAGGCGTCCCGAGAGTACAAAAATTAATTCAGATTTTCTCCATACCATTTTATTACGGCACAATTGCTTTCATTAACTATGTACCTTGACGATGACAGTCAACTGTAGAAACCGGTAATATTGTAACGAAAAAGTGCAGAAAATTAATTAGTTGTAGCTGGTGCCCCTACATTATGGAAATCCTTGAGCACATTTTAAAAAAGTAAATTGAATTTTATATTATACTTGACTTTGGCTGTGAATAATACCACCATGTAGTACTTTAAGTAGAGTTTGTTGCATTAAAATGTATTCAATTAATTATTTCCTAAAAGGAGAAATTTATTTTTCAGAGCAACAGCATATTAAAAATTTTATCATTAAGTTTTAGCCTCACAGGCGAAAACCCTAAAACATCCTCCATTGGTGCACTGGGAAGAATTTCAGCATACTATATCACAGGTCCGTTGATAGAGCAGACCAAAATGATGTATGAATAGCAATTTGAGCTACTCTTGTACGCGTAGAGGTCATTTCACAGAACAAGTAGTTTCCATCTCATTTTTAAAGTTTTAATATTAGTACTTCTCATCACTTCACCCATCAACTTAATGACGCTCCCAGTGCTTTCATCCGGCGCTAAGCAAATTGTTTTTGCAATTTTGAGAACGCCAACATCCAGTCATAACCCTGAAGTCATATGAAATTTGGCTGAGGTATTAAGCCAGCTGCAACAAGCAATTTCTGTCATCCATCATTTGGCATGCATTACTCTGAAATGGAAGAATGTGGACCTAGAAACTTAATGAATCCAAATGTTTGTCACGTTTTTGTCGGGCTTTGTCAGGGTATAGACTAATAAAATGAAATTAATAAAGCAGATTTCTGACTCCTACTATCATTAATATAGGATAAGGAATGCTTTGGATGGACACAGACTGTACAACGGTACAAAAATACATTACCTGGCCGCTCCTAACAAAAAAAACTAAAAAAACGTCACTCTTCAATTCCGCGTACTTTCTTCCTCCCGTCATTCTGTCCAACATGCCTATCATTTCCTTACCCTTTTCTCGCTTGCCTAACTTTCTCTCCTTTAGTAGTGATCTCATAACTACCATTACATCACGCTACCCCTGCGTGTATTATTTCTAAACCCAAACTGATCTTCTCCTAGGAGCACATAAACTTTCTTCTGCATCCATTTGTTGATGATCTTACGAGTGCACTCGTATATCTCGTGCGTAGGATCTTTGACGGATATTAAATCAAACTTTCAGACTTATAATCCTCACAGATGGCTGTTATCCCCTAGCTTTGTGGTGGTACCAATGCTGACTTAATGAAGTCTTCCGGCAGAATTCCTCTCTTATAAATGCTGTCTGTATGTGACTGCATAAAAGCTCTTCATTATTTTGGCAATATTTTGGGAGTTCTGCAGGTATTTTATCTATTCCCTCAGCCATCTCCGATTTCGCTGCATTAAAGTACTTTAAGTACATTCCCTTTCTAAATCCCGACATTCGGTAATTAATTTTTACTTTAGGTATTCTCTTAACATTTATTTCATTCTGTCAGTACCTCTTCTACAGCGATTAAATTTTACCCGTTGCATATCTAGTAGTATAAACGGACTTACCTTGATGACAGTGGCTATACCTTCCTTCAAAACGTCCCCATGTTGCTTTGTCTTTGCAATCTCTCCATGTTTGCGTACTGCTCTTTCCAACATTCGTCCGTCCCCCATTAGTTCCTCGCGTCAATTTATTATTTAGCGCTCTTTGTGAATTTCCCTCCTTAATTCGTATTTCAATGTTGTGATTTCCTTCTTTAATCTGTAACCCGTTGCTTTTGAACCCTTTTTCTAAAAACCATTTCTTTTTTTCGTGCGCAGCTCTCTTTATTCCTTGTTTTAATTATTGCCATTATTCTTCTACATTCCCCGCCCCCATATCCTTGATCAGAATTTTATCAACTGCCTCCTGATACTCCTCTTTTTTCTTCCCAGTTAATGTTTCCCCATTTCTCTTCTTTTTACTCCTTCTCTTCGTAAGTTTCTTGAATTTAACATTACATGTCATGACTTCATTACACTACACTAAATTGAATCCCGATTCCAAAGCTATTCCTGGAAATACTTGTATATATGAGTTCACAACACTATTCCTATGGTAAATCTATGCCTAACCGTAACATAATTTATCCTATATCTCACTACGTTTTCAATGAGTATCTATGTCTAATATGGTCTTTAAACCATATGTTAGTTATAATTAAGCTATTTCTCCGGCAAAACTGTATAGTTTTCCCAAGGCGGTCATTATTTTCCCCTGAATCGTAATTTTCTACCCACATGCTTGCGTGCATACTTACCCTAAGATAAATAATTATTCTAATAGCAATAATAACTAATAATAGCAACTATTACAAGCAAAAACTACCAGAAAATAATGATCATCGGTAATTCGAATGCTTTTACTTAATTATTAATACTAACATAGTATAAGCCCTAATATAAGCACATATATATTAATGGTGGGAAGACCGCTAACCTCAAATAGTGTATTTACATGGAGGTTCAATTCGTTTCTAAAATATGTGTATTTCATAGTAGATAGCTGTGAAATCACCGTTCAATTGCATGATTTATTTGGCAAGATTCAAATCCCCAATGCAATGGAACAACTCGTAGGGTTTCTTCAAAAAGGAAGTGTTTATAGACCATCTAGAATGTGAGTGACCTTGCATATTATAACAGCCTGCCACAACTGCAAGTGAATTAAACATCACGAACAAGGATATTAAACGTTTTTCCCCATGGAATGATTTTCGTACTTGATTAATCGTATCCATAAATATTTCTTGGGCTTTCCTAGTAAATTTATTCCGAAGTATTCATTCTTTCAAAATTTTTACTGCTCCATAACTTACTTCGACAACTTTTCACGTGCAGTGAGAGAGAATTCGTATATTTTATTTATTCGTATATACTATTTATCTGTTGGAATGTTTTAAGTCCGTATTTCCACGGAGTTTATTATACCATTACTCTTACCCGTCCAATTAATGGAAGGTGTAATTAGCATAGTGCCCTCCTTGGAACAATCGGATAAGATAATGTCCTTCTCTGACATTGAGGTTCTGAGTGAATAAAAGCGGATGAAAATAATTAAAGGAAATGGTGAAAATGCTCCTGTGACCGGCCAGAAAGAACAACCTCAGACCGGTTTTCTAACGGCTGTTCGGTTATGAAAGGGTGTTTGCATAAATTTGATATTCACAAGTGTTTAGTTTAATCAGTAAGCATTATTCCATCAGGGACGCATGACGTTCTAGCTTGTCGAAACTAAATCAAACCTCTGCAGTTCTTCGAAATCAAAAGATTGGCAATGCACTTCTTGTCATGAGTCGACCACGTGAGCGGAGGAATTTAGGATGACCGTGGACGGTGTGTTTCCATTCACTTCTCTAATTTAAAGTAATTTTTTTTCAGCTCCACTGTGTTGAGATTCTCCATAATTTTGAGGAAAAATTATGGATATGGTGAAATAATGTGCAAATACATAAATATTTTACTAGTAATGCAAGTATTTATTAATAACCCATGACGTGATTTTGCTGTCCCATACTCCCATACATAAGAATGAGAGAATAGGAGAACGGTTCACTTTCGCTTTGGCTGTGATTAAATTTCAATTATATGATTGTACGAGGCGTGTTCATAAAGTAAGGCCCGTTTGGTCACAGGAAAAGATATACTCATATGAAACACATTTTATTGGCACTTTTAGTTAGCTACAAACCTACTTCACTTATCTACATAATCGCCGTTCACTTCTAAGCATTTTTCGTACCGCTGCACCAGCTTCTTTAACCCCTCTGAATAGAAACTCGCCGCCTGAGGGTTGAACCAATCGACAACGCCATTCTTGAGTTCCTCTTCGGTTTCGAAACGTTGTCCACCGAACCACTGTTTCAAGTGCAAGAAGAGGAAGTAGTCGCTGGGTGTAAGGTCAGGACTGTACGGTGGGTGGTTTAAAGAGTTCCCAACGACCCAAAAACTCTCGTCCGCTGGACATTCTTTGCTCTTTGTGGTAGTCGGTGAGCATTTTCGGTACCCACCTTGCACGCAAGGTGTGGTATCCGAGGTTTTCCTTACAATATTGTGGACAGTAGTGCGTCCAAGTTGAGGAAATTGTTCAGCCAGGCTATTAATAGCCTTTCCTTCACTCATAACTGTAGGTTTATAAACTAGGCATAATTCCCGATGAATTTCAGCAGCCGACAATCCTTTTGCATACAAGAATCGTATGACAAAACGCACTTCACAGCTGGCGGGATCAACGATTGTCGCGAACATTGTTTTTTGCATGCACGGACAAGCAAACGACTTCTGAAACAAAACAAATGCTGCTATAGCTTCTCAATGAATCAATAGATGGCGCTGCAGGAGCAAAACTGTGTTCTGAAGCGCCAATATTTAAATAAAAGCAAACGGTTCTTACTTTAAGAATATGCCTCGTACCTGTCGCACACCTCATAGATTCAAAAGTGATAATATTCAAATTATTTTTAATTATAAATGCGAGCAGTGTCGGGAAATGGTCTATTATTATTGATGCTTATTTGCCGTTAGGCAACGACGAAGTTATAACTATGGTGGGAGAAGATGTGAAAGCTAAAATGCGTGGTGAAATTCAAAGTAACGTGAGTAAGATGAGTGGAGAAAATATTGAAACGTAGGTAATGGAATGCTGTGAGTCGTGATAAAGGGGAGGACGCAGATTCTCGGGGAGAGAACAAAGGAAATACACTTTTTGCGCGGCATCATGACATATGTTCTGACGAAGGAACTGATACAAGGGTTATAGTTGGAACAACTTCTGGAAGATATGCCATAATGGTCGTCCAAAGGATTGTCTAAAGCCATTATTTAATCAGTAGACTAGTAGTATCTGGGGCAGATCACCGGGATCATTTCTTTACATAAATTGAAATTTGAAAATTAAGCAAGTGAAACTTTTTATTTAGATAAATTGTCATGTTTCAGTACCCCATTGAAACATTAAAAGGTAAATAAACAATCTGTAAAGGTAACTTGGTATGTATGCCTACTTTATTGGTAAACACTAAGTACAACAGCCTTACATTTACCAGTCAATGAAATCTTGAAAAGGTGATTGATTCTATGCATGTTATTCCTTGGTAGGTATTCCCAAATTTACGTGATATATGATATTAGGCCTTCAGGTTGTACAAAATCGTAGGTAAAAATTGTACGCTAGCAACAGGGTCTAATGTGATTAAGCTAATAACTTAACAGGTACGCATAGGATCAAGGATACTGATCATGGAAAAATGTAAACAAATGTATAGGAGAGCTGTTATTTCGTGATGATATGGTCATAGGATCATTTATTCACAGTATTCAAACTATTAAAACTGTTTTTGGCGATCCCTAACAAATATTTCCTTGATGCATTCCTTCGTTACTTCCACCTGCTTTCATGCTGCCTAGAAAACTTACTCTTTTACTTCCTTTACCCCGTTTTCCCGACGTTATCCCTTCTATCAAGGCATTTAAAATACCATTACTTTTCAATTGTTCATCCATTCTATATCAAACAGACAGGAAGACAAATATTCAAGTTTTTAGTACAATTAGTTTTTAGTAATTTTTCATAGATAGGATTAGAATATTCGTTTTTAATCAAAGATAAATCAATTAAATATTGCATGAATTTTACATTATCGTTAGAATAAAGTGTTTTTGACGTAGTTGTTGAAAACCCAGGCCCGTAAATCGTTTAATCATGAACCTCCTGACGAAGAATTAAAGAAGGGTGGTGGAGACTACCTACTTCTGCTTGGGGAATGAATGGGTTTCCACACCACATCCCCGATTAGATCATCCAGAGAAATTAGACTCCAAATCCAGCGGATCCAAATATTCGTCCTTGATCCCGAAAAATCCAAGATAGCACGAGCCAAATTTCCCAATAGGCCGATTTCGTTCCCGTCTGACATTTGTGGACGCTCTACAATTTCCCCTATTGCCGGCCCCGATAGCGGCGGGGTAACGTCTTAGCCTGCCAAGCCAAAGGCCGCGGGTTCAGTTCGTTCTTAGGTATGTGTTTCCGCCAAGAGTTTGGGTGTTTGTAATCGTCTGCATTGTAATGTTCAATGGATAAGTGGAAGGAGAGATGATGAAGTTTTAATCTCGCCCAATAAAGTTGTTTAATAAAAGATATTATACATAGATGTGCTTCTGAAACTGTACCAATCACCGATACAGAAGCTCTCAGGGTGTCCAATAGATGTGGATTTGAAGAAAGTCATGGGTTAATTCCTCAGTAACCTGCATTAAATCAAAAAGGTGGCTTGTATAAACGTTCAAATAATTTTTGTCTATTTATTTGTACCGCTGTAAATATATCTCTTTGAGGTAAGTTAAATCTTTCTTTGCCAAATTTTATCAATTCTTTAAGTACGCATCAACCAAGATGCACCAAACCGAATCTTTAAAATCCATCCCGGAATTGGAACGTCAATCATTGTTATGAAGTGCTGTCTAATGAGACTCTCAACAAATGGAAAGGGTACGGAAAAATTTGGAGTGGATGGATGGAAAACTAGAGCATATATAACACTTCATCTATGCAGGAATTATTTTAGATGAAGATGGGCTAAGTGCTAAGGAAAATAATGTAAGATTTTGTTGGGTCGAGAATACTTGACGAAGAGGAGTAGTTTAATGAGAACGACTTAAATTAAAGATTTAAATACATTTTGATGAAAACTTTAATACGGAACGTAGTTTTGTGTGTCTGGGAGTAAAGTGTGTATATACGAGTAGATTTGAATTTTTGAAAATGTGGTGTGAATAAAAATGGGATAAGTAAAATGATGGTCATTAAGTATAACTAAAAAAGTGCTGGGCATGGTTGGGGAAAGAGATAGGGTTGATCGAAGAAATCCATATAAGGCCGGAAATATTAACGGTGAGAAGAGGTCAAGCTTGGTTAGTCTCTGTGCCCATTAAAAGCCTACCATTACCGGCAGACTGCCGTTTATAATTTTAATAATAGATAGTAATTGATGTCAGTTTCCACATCTAACGATTCATACTGGATTTCTTTTGCATTCCACACCGTATTTTTTGTAAACAATGTCTCAAGCCTTTCCGTCTACATCGTCATGCAATGTAAAGGTTTACATCATCCTCATCATTTGTATTCTTCTCTGATTGCATTTTTGCCTGTTCACGCTGATATTGGCCTTTCTCTATCGATTTCATATGAAATATTTTACCTTTGCTTTAATATTTTGGAGGAACGTTGTTGCGGGAAAACACATGAACGTAGAATTTCTATGCCCGTTTTGTACCACTTTCTATCAAGAATCTTTCCTCCTTCAGTCCTTAGTTAACTCGAGAATTCGCATGTGCACACACGCCTTAGTTTTTTCGATCACCAATTACACTCTGAAGTAAGTAGAAGGCTATGCAAAGTGGTAGGACTTTGTAGGTTACCATACCCCTTTTCTGCGTCTAGGACCGTAACATCCTTGGAAATTACTATTTCTGATGTAAGAACACAATGATTAGCTTGAGTGGCTCAGATTTAAATTTATGTGCACCTCAAAATACGTCTCAGACTTTCTTTTATATCCGTACTTATCTGAGAGAAATTTTTTCTACTGGAAATTGGGATGAAAATTTTACGGATTTACTCTACGGTGTTTCCTTACCATCGGGTACGAATAATCATGAAATAGTGTACACAAAAATTGTGCTAAGATGATTTCTCGTGATGCGATTACACCGTAATCAATGGCCATCAATCTTAAGAATTGTTTGAAGCGGCTCCACAATCAATTATTCCATCTTCATACTTCTCCAGGCCAACTCATATCTTTTTTTTTTAAACCTTTATCACTATACCCATGTATCTTCATAGGCATGTTCCCCTGCTGTACTTAACCGTACAAATTCCCCCATGGCTGTTTACATGGAACCATCGTGTCTCGGTATGTGTTCGATAAGGCTATCGGTTTTTTGCATAGTTATTGATTGATCTAAGTCATTAGACTTACGAGTGTATCTGGATCTGCATATGTTGTTAATGTGGAAATTACAAAATCAGTAAGACAGCCGATGAAATCAAAACAAACATAAGAAGGGTCTCGATAAACGGGAAAGCTAAGTTGAACAATAAAATTGGAGGTCATAAATTAGAGCAGGCTGGACAGTTTATCAATCGAGGTGGTGTTTTGCGTGAAGTTGGTCAAAGTGATAGGGAAATAAAAGGAATTTGTTTAATGAGAAAAACAGAATTGCACTTTTCCACAGTTTTTTTGTAACGTACAACGCGTATCAGATGATTGAACCCTATTCAGGTACAAGATGAACTTAAACGCGTTGTACGTTGCAAATAAATCTATGGAAAAGTGCAACTTTGTTTTTCTCATAATGATGAACTTCCACTACATCTAGCCTTAATCCGTTGAATATATTAGGAATTTGTTTGTTAAAGAAGATTTTACAAAGAGGAGGAGGGAGTTGATTAAAAGGGCCTCGGGTAAGGATGTAAGGGAAAGGTTAATTAAAGCTTTGATATGCAGTGTAATTTCGTGCGGCGCGGTAAATTGGTCTCTAATAAAACTGGATAAGCGTAGAAAATGGAGGATTTTGAAATATGGACTCGGAGAAGAATGAAAAAAGTGAAATAGATAGATAGATAGAAATACAAAGGAAGAATTACAAGACGTGGAGGAAAGAAGGGTGGGTTGTTTGGAGTAACTCAATGGAGGCAGAAAAGTGGATGCTTTGCGATTTTTTGTTGAGATTGTTGTTGAAAATATAATAGAGTGTCGAACGTTTGGAAAGTGAAGTGAGGGGATGAAAAGAGTTGGGCTGAATGAATGAATGAGTAAACTATGTGAAATTAATAATGAATTTATGAGTATTGTAGTTTAGGGTGTCACCTTGTGTCATATTAGGTTAAGTTTAGAAATTTAGCGATAAATATTTTGTGTATAAAACGTAGGTTATCCGTTGGAATACCACTGATAGGAATTTGTGTATAATTCTCTCTCCGTAGATCCCCTTCTGCAGTTATTCGATCATTAGATTTCCAACGTTCTCTTGCGGTACTAACCACATTTCTGATAATTCCGAGCTTGTGTCTCTTGCTGTTGCTATTGTACACAGTTATGGCTCTGGAAAATCAAGATCCAGATGTCTGTCTTGATGCTTAAACGGATAATTTCCTAATCTTCAGTCTTACGTTAACGGCTGTCCGTAGATTTACTTTCTGCTAAAATGATTTATTCGCCGGAACCTTTCTATTAATTATTTCCTTTTTCTGTAATTGGTTTTGTTCTGATTCGGGAGTAAGACTTTTCAACCTCTAGTTTCAGTATTACGGTATGATATTCGAAAAAAATGTCGAACGGAGTCTTACCTCCATCCCTGATTCAAAGTGCGTCATCAGTCTTCGACCAGATGTAATAATACAATTTATAATTCCATAAATAATGAATATAATACCTCTTTCCCTCTGTAAAAAATACCACGGGGTACTTAGCAAGTGCTAAACATGTATGTATGTGGCAATGGGATAAGCCCTCTTAGTAATCCTTTTCTATCGAAAATAGTAATTTTCATGTGACATTTCTTCCTTCTACGAGTATGCCTTGAAATATATTTTCACCATAGATACTGGTTTTAATCGAATGGCAAATGCTCTCATGAGCTTAGTTAATAAATTAAGGTTCAGAGATACATACAGTCCCAGAATCGTTGATTACCAGGTAGGCATAGATATTTTTACTGTCCAGGATTGAATATTAGCATACTTACGATATGATACGATATGGAAAAAATTACTCTTATTAATTTTCCGTCCAATTTTCGTGTCTGTTACAACTAGAAAAGAGTTGATGAAGATGCAGTTAAAGTGCATTACATTAAGGATGATTAAGTAGCTGATCTGAAAGATACACCGCTCTGTTAAAAAAACACATTAGCTCGTTATTGTAATGAATTGTAGAGAGCAGAAGATCCAGCAGTAAATCGTCCCTTTTTGTTTAGTCAGTCTTTTCCGTAGGTATATAAAAAAACTAGTGGAAAGACCATGGACCACCACCACAAGGAAAAATTGAACTTAGAAGTTACGGTAACGGTTCTTAATCATACGACTCCTTGGATTTAATGCTGCTAATTTTTTTTGAGACTATGTATCAATTGGCATTGGAGTGTTTTCATTAATATGGCAAGCTAGTGAGGTGGTATGCATAGCGTAATTAAAGATACTATGTTCAGTTAGTTCGCTAAGTAGGTATGAGTTGAAGAATCAGTTATCCTATAAACATTTAAACTTGGTCGTTTCCAAACATGTCGGCTGTGCCTTTGTTCAATCAAATATTTCACATTTGTTTCGCAAAAAAATGTTAATTAGTGTTCGCACGTGCCTATCGTCCACTCGTCTCAAGCGCTTTAAACTTTCGCGTGTCGCGGTGGGAGAGAGCCGTTGGTGGGCTCTCCCGGTTGATGTCTTGAACTTAGTTCTACACGGCTCCCTCCACTCCCCGCCGATATGCAATCTCCCCATGAAAGCAGGACTAATTACGATAGTGCCGCGCCGCATTCGGGAAAGTGATAACTTCAAACCGCCCCCGGGGTAAGTGACTCGTTGTCCGTGCCTCCCACGTACAATTACCGCCCACCGAACGCACACAGCCCCGCCGGCCCACGCCCAAAGACCTCCGGAGTCCCACCCACCCCATCCCGTCGCTGGTTCCGTTGCTGCCGCGCGGCGTCGCGCCGAAGGGAGCCGGCGAGCACCACCAGAGGCGGCCGGCCTGCCGACCGACTCTACTTCACGACGGGAGTTCACATTTTCAACACTTTTATACGGCCTCGGGCGGAGAAAGTCCTCCTGGAAATGTCCATTCCATTCGGAAGCCATTTTTTCCCCCTTGTCCCCCTTCCATCCTTTATAACATGCGAAATTACCAATTACCCCCCGTAGGGAGAGGGGAATGAGAAGGGGTGGTTCCCCTACTCCTGCCACCGTACCAGCTCCTGCTCCTCCCTCCCCTTCATTCGGCGTTCTTCAAGCGCCCCGCACCCCTCTCGAGCAAGCCACTCATTCACATACGCCCTCTATCATTTCTCCCTTTTTCCTCCCTTTTGACGAATGACATAGGTTGCGCATAGGAGGCTATTTTTATTCCGTGCGGCCTTCTCTCACTGGGCGGGGCAATCTCTTTTGATCCCATGTATCTCCTCTCCTTCCCTCCACCTCCTCGCCTCTCCTTTTTTTCCCCCTTTCCCTCTCCATAGCGTCCCGCTCTCATTTCTTTTATCAACCGCGCACGGGGGAGCTTTCTCAAGCCGGCCCGGAATTGAGCCATTGCGTTCGTTTCACGCGCCGTCAAACCGGAATGAAACGGAGATGGTTTTGAATGTCCGCCTCCTTCCTTCCCTACCTCCCCTTCCCTCCCACCCCCCTACGTCCGCGTCACTTCGCGGAACCCCGAGTATGGATACCGGCGCTTCCCCTCACGGCGACGGATATCGAAGGGTGCACGGAATGCTTTCCAGCCGGCGCTCCCGGTTCGACGACTGAGCCGCGTTTGGTTTTGTTATTTTTTGAACCCTCCCCCGGAGGTGGTTTATCTCTTTCGGAAGCAACTGAATGACTTGGGATGCCGAACTCGTTAGAATCTGTGCGAGCATATTTTCAAGCCTCTTTGGTGGAGGTAGGACGTATAAAATATCTCCCCGTAGCGTTCGCTGCCGAATGGACTTTGGGGTGAGGGTGGGAAGAAGGATATAAAAAATGAAATTTATGGAAGGAAAGACAAACCTAGGCTTTGCTGTACACGTTATAGTAAGAGATATGGTTAATAAATACAGGGAAATGCATACGGGGCGTATTATGTGGTAATGCAATTTTTGTTATGAATCGAGATCATTTTTTAGAAAATGTAGGTCTGTAAACATTGAAAACAATACCGGGAAATGCATGCGGGACAAATTGAATGGCAAAGCAATTTTTGAGACTTTAATGGAGAGTAGAATGTCATGCAAACTTGAAGAGGGTAGAAAAGAAGTTACATGGTTAACGGAATAATGGAGGCAGGAAGTGCGTGGGCATGAATAATGGTTCATTATATTACTAAACGGTAAGGTGAGCCCTAGAAGTTTAGCAGTGGTTAGTCACTGTGATCATCAAAAACCTACCTTAACCGTTATACAGGTACTACCTTAAATGATAAATTCTACAGAATGAGAAGAGTTCCTTTAAACTTGGAATAGTTTCTATAGCGAACCTAAGATCAGTTTTTTATTTTGATATTAGTGAATGAAAGGAATCAATGATCTAAAAATGTCCTCGATCCATAAAAGTGCTCATAACCCTCGGGGATTTTTACTGTAGTGGATATAACTATGTTCACAAGATAAATTTTAACAAATTATCTGATCATAGTTCCTAATGTAGGGTCTTTTTATGTTCACTCAGGATCTAACTGACGTGGTATTTGAGATAAATAACGAATTTTAAATATATATTGAAAAGTTTACCGAACTTTACTAGCTTGCTAGGTAATACACGTATTACATTAATGTGATATCACGCACCAATCGAACGCCACGAGCAATTTCCTTTTAGTGTTGCATCGAAATGGTCATGGATGATATTCATCCCCTAATATTAACCACCTATGGAAGTACTCGGTTTTAAGATATGGATTTGAAGAAAAGGGAAGACAATTGAAATTGAAGAAAAATAAAACAAATCAATAGGTACCAGGTATGGTTGAGTGGGAGAAAGGATTGTTGGGAGAAATTCGAAGGAGGCAATACAAGTGGATTCGTAGAATTTTGAGTTGCAGTGAAATGTCGAAGACTGTGATAGACGGGAGAACGTTAATCAAGTGAAGTATGGAGAAGAAAAAATAAGAATTTTGGATGGTATGAACTGAGGCAGAGTGTATATGGAATTTAAAAGGGTTTTTTTTAATTAATGCATTAAAGGTCGTTATATTGTGTTGTGTGATACTGTAATGTTTAAAAATATATCGGTGGTTATTATGTTTATCCATCCATAACCTGCCTTAACTGGCAGATACCCTTAGGTATCAATGGTGTTCTTAATAACTTAATGTGGTGGGAATAAATTAACCAACGCTTTCTATGAAGAATTTCAGACGAAAATGGACAAAGTAGTTAGGGCATCAAAAAAAATAAAATGGCTTAGGTTAAAACGTTTTTCCAAACAGGCGGGGGAGTTCATGACAGGAACCGTTAATATAGGTGGAATGGATAGACCAATAAAGCCTTTACTGTGAAGTTTAGTTTTATTCGATTCGTAAACTTGGTCGTTAGAGCAAAATAATAAATATGCAGTGGCAATTTTTGGGTTGAACTTGGATGATGATTGAAAACGTGAAATCATGGAAAGAAAATCCGACAAAGATATGCAAATGACAAGGTAAAAGAGGTCTATGGGTTACATTCCAAGTGACGGAATATGTGTGCAAGGCATATTGATGTCAATAACATGTTGAAGAAGGTGATGTTTGGGAGAATATTGGAAGTGGAAGAAGGGAAAATGTTGAACGGAATGAAAGGAACAAAAGACTATGAATATGATTTTAATTTAGTGTTACGGTATATAGTGTCACTGAGATGAGGAGGGACCTGATATAGATTAGTTTGCTAGATGGGGAGTTACAAAATGTTTATTTGATAGTTGTGTCCATCCAAAAACCTACCTTAACCGGTAGATTACCTAATAATAATATATATAGTGTCGTTGGGAGGTTTGAATTGCATCAGTGCCCTAGGTCAAGAATAAACCCACCTTAACTGTTGCGCCACTGTTAATTATTAGTGATGTCCCATTAAGCTTATGCTGCTGTATTTCTGATGAAATATCGTCCTACATTTTAATTATATGTATTTTTAAGTGACGGAACAGTTTTGTGAACGCATTATGAAATATTGAGGAGCATGCTGATTAAATCAGTTCCAAATGACTAGAATTCTCTATTTTATTTACATTAATGAAACCCAATTTATGAAAGAGCACCTTTAATTATATATATATATATATTTTTTTTTCGGTAATCTACCGGTTAAGGTAGGTTTTTGGATGGACACAACTATCAAATAAACATTTTGTGACTCCCCACCCAGCAAACTAATCTATATCGGGTCCCTCTTCATCTCGGTGTACTTCTTTCCTCCCTTCATCCCGTCCAACATCCCTATCCTGTTCCTACCCTTACCTCGCTTGCCCAACATTCTCCCCTCTATTACCCTCTTCAACATTCCACTACCGCTCAATACGCCTTTCATCCATTTTTCCTGCCTCCATAGGATTTCTCTCAACAAACCCCTCTCCTCCCTCACCATTTCTAGTACTTCCTCATTTGTTTTCCTTTCTGTCCATTTCACCTTCTCCATTCTTCTCCACACCCACATTTCAAAAGCCTCCAATCTACGTCTATCCTCCTGCTTCAGTGACCACGTTTCCGCGCCGTACATAGCTACGCTTCATATCAGAGTTTTTACGAGTCTTGTCTTAACATCCCTACTCAACGTCCCCGTCATCAACTCCCTCCTCCTTGAGAAAGCCTCCTTGCCTAGCGCAATTCTTCTCCTTACGTCCCAACCACTTTGACCGTATTGGTCCAAAACACTTCCGAGATATGTAAACTGTTCTACCTGCTCTATTTTTTCCCCGCCTATTTTAGTATTTAGCTTAGCGTTTTTCTTTCTGGAAAATCGCATAACCTTTGTTTTATTAATATTGATTCTCATCCCATATTTTGAAACCACCTCAATTATGATTCCCAAGAATATTATGATGGGCACTATAGATAATATGAGTCCTGGCAACTACGGGACACGGCCCAAGAGGCCGTGTGTCGTGCCCGGCAGCGGGAGAGGCAAGGCTTCCGCGGTCGTCATCCCACGAAACCCTTGCGGGGAAGAAATAACTTCAGCAGGACAGAAGACTCAGAAGAAGGCGAAAGTAGTTAGAATAGGAACCTGGAACGTCAGGACAATGTTGAGGAGAGGCAAATTAGAAAATATTAAGCGAGAGATGGGAAGAGGTAACATAGATGTTTTAGGCCTCTGCGAGGTGAGATGGAAGGATAGCGGGGATTACTGCAGTGACAATTATAGAGTAATATACAGCGGGGGGGATGAGAGCCAACGAGGGGTTGCCGTAATTTTAAATAAAGGGGTAGGAAGAAGCGTAGTCAACATAGAGCAAGCGACAGATAGAATTTTACTCGTAGAGATTAAAGCAGAGCCGACGAACTTGGTCATTATTCAGGTATACATGCCACCGAGCAACCACAAGGAGGAAGAAGTCGATAGGATGTATGATGAGTTAGAGGATATCATCGCGAGTGTTCCTGCAGGGAAACATTTGATAGTGATGGGGGATTGGAATGCGACGGTAGGCGAAGGAAGAGATGGTGGTGAGGTGGGGGACTATGGGTTAGGCACGAGGAATGAACGCGGGGAGAAAGCAATTGAATTCTGCAGGAGACAGGGGTTAGTCATCACTAACACATGGTTTAGACACCACAAAAGGCGTAGGTATACATGGAAAATGCCAGGTGACTCAGAAAGGTATCAGTTAGATTATATTATGGTTAGGCACAGGTTTAGGAACAGTGTGATAAATTCGCAAGGTTTCCCAGGAGCGGATGCGGACTCTGACCACAATTTAGTTGTTATGAAATGTAATGTTCGTTTCAAGAAGATAAGGCAAGGGCGGCGGGTTAAAAAATGGAATTTAGAAGCAGTAAATGAATTAACGAGGAAGGAGTATCAGGAGGCTGTAGAGGAAATGATGGATGACGGTAAAGAACTGAATATTATCGAAGAAAAATGGGAATGTATCAAGAAAGGGATATTGGAAGCCGCTAAAGACACTATAGGAACCGTTAACGGGAAAAGGATAAGGAAACCATGGGTAACGGATGAGATGATTGCGAAGATGGATGAGAGAAGAAGATGGAAAAATGTAAACACAGAGTTAGGGAAAATGAAGTACAAAGAGTTAAACAATAAATTGAGAAGGGCCACAAATAAAGCAAAAGAAGAATGGTGGAAAACGCAATGCGAGGATATGGAAAGTTTACAGAAGAAGGGTGAAATTGGTGCTCTATACAGCAAGGTTAAGTTATTATCGGGAAGTAAGAAGGCAAGAGCTGTGCTAACAGTTAAAGATAAATGGGGTAAGATAATAGTTGAACCAGGAAAAATCCAAGAGAGATGGAAGGAATATATAGAAACACTGTATGGTAAAGAACTTAGGCCGACAAGGTTAGACATAGAAAAGGAACATGACGTAGAAGAAGATAGCTTAGGTCCAGGCATACTCGACGATGAAATAGAAAGGGCATTAAAGGAGATGAAAGCAAATAAGGCTGTGGGGGTGGACAATATTCCTGTAGAAATGTTGAAATGGTTAGGGAAAGGTGGGAAAAAGGCCATATATGGACTGATTCGTAGTATCTATGAGGAAGGAATCTGGCCGGAAGATTTTGTGAGATCGGTGTTAGTTCCTATTCCAAAAAAGGCAAAGGCTTCGTCATGTGAGGATTACAGAACAATAAGTTTGATATCCCACGCAGCTAAAGTTATTCTCAGGATCATCAACAAAAGGATAGAGAGTAAGGCAAATGATTACTTAGGGGATGATCAGTTTGGGTTCAGAAAAGGAAGAGGTACGCGTGATGCCATTGCAGTAATGAGATCACTAGTCGAGAGGAATATAGAATACAATCAGGACGTTTTTGCCTGTTTTGTAGATTTCGAAAAAGCGTTTGATAGAGTGAATTGGGAAAAATTAATGCGTGTATTAGCACTAGTAAGTTAGCACTAGTGAACAAAGACAAAAATACAGAAACACACAAAATAGAAAAGAAACTCACTAAGTTTTGAATTTCGATTGGATAGTTGGCGTGGTCCACCGAATAGTCTAAACCTAGTGAGTTTCTTTTTTTTTTTTGTGTTTCTCTATTTTTATCTTTGTCCACTAGTGCTAACTTCATATAGATTATTATTCACATCCGTGAGACTTTCACATAAGTCACACACATAATTAAAAAGGACGTAAAACAAGGAACCTATCAGAGAATGAGGGAATGAACACTAAATAGGGAAGTATGGAGGGCTGCAGTTAACCAATCCTAGGATTGAAATACTGATGATGATGAGCGAAACGTATATTAAAGTTTAAATTTCTCTTTTGAATCTTGCCGAAATCATTTTTTTTTTTGGCCGCGTTCAATCAGACTTTCGACGCTCCTTTATCGTGGATTTCGGAGAGAAGACTTGTGCCCTGCTGCAGTTCTCACCCAAAGAGAGGCGATTTTATGAAATACTTTGATGCGGGCCCACTCTCCGATTCGGACCTTCCGTTTCATTCTCTTTGACTTCCAACTCCCAGACCCCAACCCTCCCCTGACTCCCTCCGCCCCTAGCCCCCTTCATCCGTACCTCTTAACCTCACACAATTAATAATGCATGCGGGGCGGCTATAAAGAGCATGTCTAATGGAAACCCCTCTTGGAACACGAAACACTAAAGGAGCACATAAAAACTTTTAAGCTCATAAATTTTAAAATGACTCGCTCCTCGTCTTCCCCCCCAAAATCCTCCTCTTTTCTCATCTCCCGCCCTTCCCAGAGTCCATTGTTCCGCGTACGATGGACCCAGACTGCTCATTGGTGTTCTGGCGACGTCGTGACAGGGTAATGGTTGCCACCGTGATTGCTTATAATTATTTATTGTGTCACGTAGAAGATGGAGTGGGTCTTTTTTTGTGATCGGGTCACATGTAAAAATTTCTTTCCATGTAATCACTATTTAGTATAGACTAATATGGAGCATAGTGTTTTACGGAATCGTTTAACTTACTTTTGAGGACGCGTGTGGAGCAGAAGCTTTCGATATTCGGGTGTGCAGAAGAAATGAGAAAGTGCTCCGAGTGGATTACTTGCGCTGAAGCTTAAAGTATGGTTGATGGGGAGAGGAAGTTGCTAGGTAAAATTCGAAGATGGACGAGAGGTTTTGGAGAAAATATTTATTTATTTAATGCCGTTGTTAGGGTAATGTTGAAACCATATAGTCCCTTCTTCCACCTAACCCCTACACATGAAATTGAAGACAATTACGGGCTTCCAAGCCCCAGGTGGAAGAAAACCCACCTAAGTGGGATTCGAACCCGTACGGTTAGGGAGGTAGAGTTAGGGAGTTAGGGTTGGTAGGCGAGGACGTTACGCCACCGGGGATCGGGGACGAAAATATTGTGAGGGAGATGAATTTTGACGGTCGTGATCAAAGCGAGAATGTTTGGTAAGTGGAAGGAAGATAGGCAGAGGAAGGTTACCAGAAGTTACCAATAAATAGGGAATAAAACAATGTTGAATAAATAAGAGAATGTGCACGCGATGGCTAATAGTAAGGAAATAATTATTCCCGACGATCGTTCAAAAACGTAGCATACTTTCAACTACCTTGAATGAAAAATCACTTTTACGATGGTTTGGACGGATGGGATGCACGGCAATTGTTATTCAATCAAAGGTCCATCCGACAAAGAATGACATAATAATAATATTACTGGACACAACCTGATTGGTTTGAAGCTATGCTTCCGGGTTCATATTCTCTCCTTAAAACTCAACTTTCCAGTGTTAATCAGCACCGTAAAACCGCATATACGTCGCGATGGGGGGTCTAAAAACTTCAGAATGGAAAGAATAACTAAAATTAAAGGATCCACATTAGCGAGGAGCGTTTGTATATTTAAGTTTTACCAAAATTATATTAGATACACCGGCCGCAGGTTTCAGGTCTTGGAGCTTCAACGGCTAAGTCCTCACCGCATTATCCAAGCCAATGAAACAACTCTACTCGTGAACTACCCCAAATCCGAAAGTTCGAGATTAAAAACCCACAGCAACTTTTGCCAGGCATTCATTAAAATATTCTCATTTTTTATTTTATTTTATGTAATTAATATGTATTTAATTTGTCAAATTTACAATTTTTTTATATAAGCAGCATTCAATTTATTCGTTAAGAGGATGATTGTCACGATCGATGAGATCCAATTTCCTGACCCAAACATTGTCCAAGTAATCACTTCTTGCCCCTAGGTTCCGCTTCTGCTAA
This sequence comes from Hetaerina titia, assembly GCA_037158775.1. Classification (NCBI taxonomy): domain Eukaryota; kingdom Metazoa; phylum Arthropoda; class Insecta; order Odonata; family Calopterygidae; genus Hetaerina; species Hetaerina titia. The sequence continues at coordinate 64,091,791 of CM073775.1, read as the reverse complement.
TTCTGGTTCGGTCGATACAATCCAGAGAACATCTGTGTCGGAGACCCTCTATCCTCCGGTCAATGGTCATGCGTTCTGCATAGTAGTCCGCCTCGAATTGAAACAACTGATTAATGTGCATGAAATGAAATCAAGGCCAACGTGCGAATCAAGCCCGTGCCCTTGGTTTCTCCTGGTCTGCTTCCAAATCAACAGGAGTCTCAGAGATTTCCAACATCCTGCAACCAATGGCCGATTCTCATCGGCATATAATTTTTATCGTTTGCTATATACTGGGAATAGGTAGAATTTATGAGAAAGCTTTCACCGTAAAATTTACGGATGCGTAATGAGGGTGATAACTGACGATACTGAAGTGATTTTTTTCCTTACTACGAATCGTTCAACACTGTAATGGATGGTGAGCGATCCAGGTGTCCTCATTTGAAGGAATCCCTGAGCTACATATGTGACTTCTCCACCGTTCATCTGCATGCGTCTTTCCAAGAAATTCCTCTCGTGCGTAGAGTAATAGCTGATAAAAAAAAGAAAGTTCAGCATCAGGACAGCGTGGGTAACCAAAGGGTAACCAAGACGTTACGAGTGGATATGATCAATGCTGAAATTAAGATCTTTCAAATCATCATCGTTTTTTTCACAATCAATCAAAACGATTATCTCTTCGTTCGGTGCTACTAATAACTTGATTAAAAATAATTTTGGATGCACCATTAAATTAGGGATATATTCTTTTGGGTGCACTGTGGTGTTTTCCAGTACCGTTCTGACAAAAAAAGATTTTTTTGGAATTTACCAATGATTATTTAACAACTTTTCTACGTTACTGCTAAATATTATTGCAAATCATGCCAAATCTTTATCCACATCCTTGTGTAAGGATGTAAAGAAAAGGCCAAGGCATATACGCATTTGGCTAGCGCACACCTTTCTTTCTCAGTCGTCAATTATGTGTACACTCTCCGCAGAGCTTGAACTTTCACCGACTATATTTTATGTTTTCCATCACTACAATACATCCTGCCATTGACTCCCTAGGTCTGAATAGTCAAAGTGATTGTTTTTTTTTATACCTGATGATGAGAATGGACTGTCGGATGTGTAAATCCATACACGCACCTTTACGTTACGTAAAAACATTTATTTGGAGCGAAATGCTTTATGGATGTGAAACCTGGTCTCAGGGAAGAGAATGAGCGTTGATTATGAACTTTTTCCATGTGGATGTGTTCGGATAAGGGGAAAAATGAGTTGGTCCGAGAGGTAGGCAAACAGTGAGGTATTGAATATGGTGACCGAAGAGTGGAATTAACAGGGGTAAATCCGAAGAAGACAGAGAAAGTTAATGGAAGAAACGTTGTAAGGTAGTAGTGTGTTAAAGACCATGGCAGAAGGGAGAATGTTTGGTAAGCGGAGGAGCAGAAGTAGAAGGCAGAGAATAGGCTTTAGACAGTATGAAGGCAAACAGAAGCTGTTAAGGAGCGAAGAAGGAAATAATTTATAGAATAATGAAAGAGAAAATCCTCACCTTCTTGGAAGTAAATATTCGTAGGGGACCCTCCGAAACCAACCTTCAAATAGGTAGAATAAAATTAATACATATGATGCTGACTTCTACCTGCTAGATTAGTACATAAAGCATAATGTATGTTAAATTTGGTATGAATAAAACTATATTCATAGGGAACGGACAATCCAACAATTATTTATAACGCGACATAAATCCATGACCTGCATCCCTTTATTTGACCATAAATAAACTACGAGTCATTCAAAGGTGCATGCGATGACATTAAGAAACTGTGGAATCTAAAATAATTCATCTACTCGTAGTTCCTTTTTTTGCCCAGACTATTCCCCTCACGAATGCATTCATGCAGCTGACAAAAATGGCCAACTTTTTCACTATGTGTAGGCAAACATAATCCTAAACTGGAGCATCGCAAGCACGAGCGTACGGTCGTGCCCGGCGGGACGGAATGCTAGTAATACCACAAAAAAAATCACGTTTCGAGAGTTCCCTCGCTGCTCGCGGATTCCTCGTCTATTCGACGCCCGTCGGCCTTAGAACGGCCCGAAGAGGAGTGTTGGATATTTATTTCCGTGAGTGATGCGAGAAAAACCAGGCCCTCGATGCGGAGCCGACCTAAAACTCAATCTTGAAGGAGCCCCCACGAAATAGTATAACGGTTGGTGGGGTGGACAACACGGTTGAGAGGGGGGAAAGACCTGATCGGGGGGGATGCGTGGGTGGAAGGAGAGTATGGGGGATCGGAGGGGAGAGTTCTCTTTTGTCCTTCGGGACTCGAGCCATGGCCGGTCGAAAGACCCGCCCTCCCTCGATGCTAGCCATAAAAACCCGTGTTGTGTCGCCTCCCCCCTCGCTCCCACATGTGTCGAAGGTAAAGAGGAGGAGGAAAGTAGGGAGCGAGTACCGAAAAGCCCGCCCCCGAACATGTCCCCCCGCCACACCCCCCACCTCCCCCCCCCGACTCCTCCCGAAGAAGGCGTTGGAATGGGGTAACGACGTGAACCGCTCGCTACCCTAACATGTTCTTGGAGGGATAGGCGTCCTCAACATCCGTTTGAAATTCGCGATGCTTGAAAAGAGCTGAGTTAGTAGGTTTCTGCTTTTCTTGACACGTGATATTAATTCAATCTAAGCACGTTCGAATTAGGTATGTATCTGTACTTATGCCAGAAATGTATTGCATGTGTGTGAAATGATAGTACTTATGTTTCTATGAATGTATGTGCCACTGTGAATTTTGGTTTGCATGTATGTGTAGGTGTTGAATGCGGTTTTTCTTTTTTCCCTTTTTTGGGTAGTGACCTAACACCCCCCGCCACATGCCCACGCGGCGGCTTGCAGAGTATTATGTAGATGTAAGTGCCTATTCCTTTTGTTGCTGTTACCGTGTTCCTTTTTGCAGTGACTAGTAAAAACATCCGATTTTTAGTTACTTCCCGAAACGTACTTACTCCCTTTTACGAATTTATTCCTACTGGTTCCACATTGCGTACTTCTTTCGCCTCTGTCACAGTCACACACTGCTTCATGCCTACTCTTTGGCTTTTGAGGAATCTAAAATTCCTCGTCTTGTATTTTTTTAATTCCTTGTTCGATCGCTTTCACACATGATTTTCTCTGATTACCCAACAACACAATTTAATCTTTAAATATGCTAATTGCTTTTGGTTATTTAAAAATGTTACAATAAGCCGATTGGACGAGGTTTTTGTACAACGCAAGACAAGGCATGAGTACTTCTCAAACTTGTAAACGAACATGTGGGTATAAACCCGTTCATAGAGAGTTCTATTAATATCTCCCACTCGATCCATCTGGAAAATGTTGTGTCTTATCCCTGAACACGTAGTCTAACCGTCAGATTAGTACGGCCCAGATAAGTTGAACGCTCAAAAATTACCTGTTCATCTATCAGCACTAGCTCACCTGGGGTGGATCTGTGCCCTGACGGAAATTATCAATACTTTCTATTCGAGGCTTCTGCGTGGCAGAATTTTGACGGAGCGCAGACCTCTAAGAGGAAGGAAGGGTAGATTGATTTCCTCGGCACTTAAAACAACGTAAGTTGCTAAGTATAGATAGGGGTTTACATATCATTGACGCCGGAAAAAGTTATTTTGGGCTCGATTCAAACTATAATCACGTGGTTTATGTTAAGGAACTCATCAGCAATTACTGGAAAAGAAAATCTGGAAACGTATTTTAATATCCTGAATATTGTCCTTTGAATATTACGCTCTTATTTTGCAGTTAGGCAATTTCAAATTAGTGTATAATATTAATATTAACAAAGAGAGTATACTGAGAATTTCTGGAATATTTAAACGTATTTCGTGGCATGAAATTTTTAATAAGTTCAACAAAAATATTATTCTAAAATAATAAAATATATAGATTGTTCCCTCCCCAGAATTTGAAATGAATGCTAGGAAAACCACCATCAATGTCATTCAGCCATATTTTAAAATTTTATCACCATTTAAATATATGACGGGTTGAAATTATCAACCGATTGCAATATCACATAATTATAGGTAATCTACCGGGAAGAGAGGATTTGGATGGATACAAGCTACCAAACGGAACAGAGACAATTTCATTGTTTTTTCTAACAAGCACAACCAAAGATTCTATTCTACCATAAACCCCTCTTCAACTCCGTATACTTCCTTCTTCATTCATCCCGTCAAACATCCCTATCCTATTACTGCCCTTAACTCGTTTGCCTAACATTCTCCCCTCTATTATCGTCTTCAACATCCCATTTCCTATCAATATGGTTTTCATCCATTTTTCCTTCCTCCTTATTTCTCCCAACAATCCTTTCTCCTCCCTTACCATGCCCAGCTCATCCTCATTTGTTTTCCTTTCTGTCCACTTCACCTTCTCAATCCTTCTCCTCACCCACATTTCAAAAGCATCCAAACTACGTTCATTCATACTACAATCAGAAATGATTCTAATTTTGTCTTTCATCTGTTGAATCAAATGTCACGATTTTTAATCCGCATTCATTCTCTTCTTGTCACTGTTTTCAGCAGAGGCCTAGTAAAATGTTCGACTAATTATGGGGTCAATGAATACAATATACGAGGCGTGTTCATAAAGTAAGGCCCGTTTGGTCACAGGAAAAAATGTACTCATATGAAACACATTTTATTGGCACTTTTAGTTAGCTACAAACCTACTTCACTTATTTACATAATCGCAGTTCACTTCTAAGCATTTTTCGTACCGCTGCACCAGCTTCTTTAACCCCTCTGCATAGAAACTCGCCGCCTGAGGGTTGAACCAATCGACAACGCCATTCTTAAGTTCCTCTTCGGTTTCGAAACGTTGTCCACCGAACCACTGTTTCAAGTGCAAGAAGAGGAAGTAGTCGCTGGGTGTAAGGTCAGGACTGTACGGTGGGTGGTTTAAAGAGTTCCCAACGACCCAAAAACTCTCGTCCACTGGACATTCTTTGCTCTTTGTGGTGGTCGGTGAGCATTTTCGGTACCCACCTTGCACGCAATGTGTGGTATCCGAGGTTTTCCGTAACAATATTGTAGACAGTAGTGTGTCCAAGTTGAGGAAATTGTTCAGCCAGGCCATTAATTGTCAATCGACGATCACATCGCAGTTTTTGTTCCACTTGCGAAACAATTTCATCGGTCAGAATACTGGGCCTACGACTTCGCTCTTCGTCATGGACATTTGTTCTTCCATTTTTAAAATCACAGCACCATTGTCTAACCTTTCCTTCACTCATAACTGTAGGTTTATAATCTAGGCATAATTCCCGATGAATTTCAGAAGCCGACAATCCTTTTGCATACAAGAATCATATGACAGAACGCACTTCACAGCTGGCGGGATCAACGATTGTCGCGGACATTGTTGTTTGCATGCACGGACAAGAAAACAACTTCTGAAACTAAAAAAAATGCTGCTATAGCTTCTCAATGAATCAGTAGATGGCGCTGCAGGAGTAAAACTGTGTTTTAAAGTGCCAATATTTAAATATAAGCAAACGGTACTTACTTTAAGAATACGCCTCGTATGTTTAAATATAAAAATGATTGAACAGTTCCTCAAAATAAAAATAGCAACCCTTTTATGCGTCGATAGTTACGGTGAACTCTTGCTTACTTTTCCTTCAGTATCTTCGTGTTCCATTTCGGTCTTTTTTTCACTTGCTCCATCTTTTTGTGCCTCAGTCGGCTGTTCATGACCACCAGGTTTTCATCGCTATTTATATATGCGCAGGGGTAGGCCTCAGCTCCAGGATAATAATCCTCTCGTTCAATAAATGACCAGGGATATAAAATTTGTTCGCAAATGATGTTAAAGCCCTGAGGAAGAGTGATATTTCAACGTATAAGTGAGAGGATCGGCGCTTGGTTTCAGGTTACTTTGAGTGGAAATTGATTTGTGAAAGCTGATCGAATCCTCTTTTGCGTTGCGTTGGTAAAGACGAGTCTGAGGGAGGAAAATATTAAGCAAGTTGAGGGAAATGAAAGTACATATGAAACGAAATAGTCTACCGTTTTAAGTAGATGAATGATGGAAACAAATTTAATAAAGCCTTCTCCTTAAATTCCGCATACTTACTCACTACATTCCGTCCAGTTTGGCTATTTTTACTTCTCGTCTGGCTATTTTTCTCCCCATTATAATCTTCAGCAATGAATCACCAGTCAGACTTCTTTCCATTCACATGCCTTCAATCCTGCCTCGTTTGGATTTCTCAAACGAACCTCTCCCTCTCCAACCATGGCTAGTATTTTCTTGTCTATTTTTATTTCCGACCATTTTATCTCATCCATTCCTTTTCGTTACTCATATTTCAAAATTCTCCAAAACACACATATCATCTTCCTCCACAACCAAGTTCCCACGCCGCACAAAATACTCTTAATGAAGGATGAGTTATGTTTAAGGGTAAAGAATGTTAAGCAGAGGCTCGTAAAAACTTTGATATGGAGCGTAGTTATGTGATGCGCGGAAACATGTTCGCTGAAGCAGGATAATAGCCCTAGATTCGAGGCTTTTGAAATGTGGGTGTGGAGAAGGATTGAGAAGGTGAAGGAGACAGGGAAACATATGACAAAATGCCAGGTGTGGTAGGCGAGGAGAGGAGATTGTTGGGATAAGTCATAAGGAAGCAGGAAAAATGGAATAAGGTCGTATTAATCGGCAGTGGAATGTTGAAGACTGCGATAAAGGAGAAAATTAGCATTCTCTAAAACGAGGAGGGGGCAGGAATAGAATAGGGATGTTGGGCGAAATGAATGAACTACACAGAGATGAAGAGTGGCTTGACGTTAAGTAGGATGTTGGGTTGTGTTTTGTTAGGAGAAACAAAATATCTGTTTGATAGATGTGTCCATCCAAAACCTACCTTAACCGTTAGATTACCAAATAATATAAAATAATTCAAAATACTCGAATACTCTGTGCATCTTGGACCAAAAAACTTCAAACTTAGTCTTCCTCGTTCTTGGGAATCTTTAAAACTTTGCTGTGTTTGTACTGATATTCGTCCCAAAACCTATCATATTGAATTTCTAATATGCTCGATTATGATTGTAACTATTTGGCTGGGAGTCTTACTAAAGCTTGGAAGTTAGTTGCTTTTATGAATTGCCCACCGACTTTCTTTCCTTTCCCCAGCTCTTCCCATGCCTCTTTTCCTTTTCCTCTCCGTACATGCTGAAAAACATGGGTGATAATAAACAGCTCTGTCTTAACAATTAAATTCAGTGGGGTAATATTCCGTCGTTCATAAAGGGAGACTGTTGAGATATGGGTAACAAGAGGGAATGGATAAGGTAATATGAACGGAAATAAAAAAAAGGAGTAGAGAAAGATAGTTGTCTCTAATGATAACGGGATTCGCACTCCAACATACTATACATACATTGGTCGCTTGGATCATGTGTACAAAATTCGGGAAATAGATGCCATAACTAGCAGACTCAAGGAGTCCTTCTTCCCACTTACAATACGGGATAACAACTGTAGGGTTACACTTGTGGATAGCAAAAATGCCACTTGTCACCCTTGGCGTCTAGGTAACAATTAGATATACTCAATTGCATGCACTTTCACTAACCTCCTGTGTGTTGTGTCAAAACCCTTCCCGCATGCCCGCATTGGAATGCTATTTAGTAATGTAGTGCTGTTTACAGTATTGTTTGCTCTGCTTTTGGTACCCTACATTTCCCCTTCCATCCCTTGTCCCTCTCCGTGGGGGAGCCCTCCTCCTACCTGCAGCTTTGGGCCAAATTCCTCACCTTGGGTAGGAGAGCGTTATGTGTTTTACGTTCTTGTAATGGTAGCATTTCACCTTGCTACTTACTTAAATCTACCTTACATGTTCTTAGATGGGTCTCTTCCTGCATCCTAAGATACAATTATTTGTTATAATCAACCATATGTACTTGAATGCTTATGGAGTGAAGGTAGGTGGATGTGTATTTGCATGCGTGTAAAATGATATGATGTTTCAATGAATGTATGCACTACTGTGGATTTGGGTTTGCATGTATGTGTTAGTTTTGAATGCGGTTTTTCTTTTTTCCTTTTTTTGGGTGTTGACCTAAGACCCCCCGCCACACGCCCTTGCGGCGGCTTGAGGGGTATTATGTAGATGTAGATGATACCTCACCTATTGACTTTCCATGCTCAGTTTCCATCCGCTACATTCACCAAAGAAATGCGAGGAATTAATGTAAATATATAATGAAATGCGATATATAATGAAAAGACATATTATTATGTGAAAAATATGTTGAGGAAAATGGCAGCGTTGCGATTTGTGGTTTAGTTTTATTCATGTTAGTGAGATTTAGGCGAACCTCAAAGTCGAAGCAAAACACAAACATTACAAACTTACCTTGAGCTGCGGACTACTGTTAATACAAAAGTTGAAAAAACAATACCATTCAATACCCTCCAAGGCTAATAATTATCACTTCAGCTAATCTAACATCACATTCAGAAATATTTAATCAGGCAGTTGTCAGTTTTTGTAACTGTCCAACATTTCTCGAACAACGTTTTTGTAGTTCGAGTCACGTAAAATTCCCCTCGTTTGCCCCGCTTTATTTTCTCCTGTAGCTTTTCATTCTTTCCGCCTGCCTTAACTCCTCACAAGGTGGAACTCTTGAGGCGTGAATAACTTTGCTCGCTCTTCGTCCGTGGTATTTGGAGAGCTGTCTGTGTGGCCTGAGGAGCAGGATCCTCTTCATGCATGGGCATGGGTCCTCTTCACACCGTTGTTCCCCAATGAAGGGAAAGTTCCCGGAGGAGGGGAGCCAACGAGTAAGGGCCCAAGAAACGAGGGCCTGCCTCCTCATAAGGGTCCACTCCCTTGGTGTCCTTTCCCCTCCACCATTCCGCCTCTTATTCCGAATGGCGAAGGGCTTCAGTGGCAAAGAAAGGAGAAGAGAAAGAGAGTTGTCTCTAGTGACGGCGGGATGCTCCGCGCATTGACTGCTTCCAACACTCTCCCCATTTTTCGAGCGGAAATGGCCTCCTCCTTGCCCGGTCCCTCGTGTTCCAGCGCCGGGGCATTGTGTCCCCCTCCAACTTTTCAGTATTTTCGGAGGGACACGGGAGCTGGAGGAGGAGAAGCGAGAGCTATTGGGAGGACGACCCTCAGTTTTTCACGCGAGCGTACAAACGGGACCGCGTGAGTGTGTGTAAAGTTGGTGACTTGGAGGCCCCTGGCCCTCTCTTCTTTTTCCCAGGACTCTTCGGTCTTTTGGAACATTTCGCCCCCGTAGGACAAGGGAGGGCTCTCGCAATTTCCCCACTGACTTTTGTTGCCCCCGGAAACAAGGGGGATTCTGGGTGGTGACCTTAACCCAAGGACCGAAAGGGTATTATCTTCATCTCTGTCCGGGACTCGATGTTTGTGGGAGTAGGTGTGAGAGGAGGGTTTACGTGTGGTATAGTACACATGCCAACTCCACCTGAATGGTGTGGCTGTCATTTAGGCGGGGGAGAGAGACTTGGGCGACGCTAGCGAGAGTACAGTTGGGTGGGTTTCCGCCCTAGACGAGGTATCAAGCCGACTTTTACTCCTCTAACCAAAGTTTTATGGATTCGTGAAGTATTAACCCTCTCCTCCCCCTATCTTACGTAGTTATCGGCGCTGTCATCGATATCAGGTATAACAGGCATCGGTTTTTTCTATGAAAAAGGAAAAAAGCGTATGAGGGAAGCGTTTCTCAAGTGCAATCACTGAGCGGTTCAATTATAGGTTTTCACCGATATGTAGATGTCGAAGATACTGATAGGCAATGGGATGCTGAAGATGAGAAGGGATAATGTTGTGAAAGTGAGATGGAGGAAACGAATAGGCATAGTTTGAATAAAAGGAGGTTAAATGAATATAGAGTTAAAGAACTCATCATTGCAAAATTTACTAGCGAGTCAAAGAATATTTTGTGTCATAATTGGTCGGGGCCAAGGAGTTCTAGATTCCTCCGAAACCTACCCTAACCCGGCATTTTACGGATGAAAAGGTACTTTATCTAATTTGAAGGACACTTCATTTATTTATTTAAGTGTTATTAGAATACTAACAGTTGTACTACGAAATTAATGGTAGCACTACAGTACTTGTAAAATAATGTTTTAAAAAATTCTGAGCTTATGCTGAATTAATGCAGTAATAAATTATAAGTTACGTTCCGCATGTAAGTCCGTTCCGCTACGCCTCGTGAGGATACGGAATGAAATGGCGCACATACTCCTCCCCCAAATGTCTTACGTCATTAAGGACAGCTCCTTGTCTCCCGTAGGAATTATTCCGACCCGGACCGACCCCCGGCTCCGATGTTCTCCATCCGCGGGAATTCTGTTGAATACCCTCGACTGCCCGGAATTCCTTGAGCCGGACGCTATAATCCCAATCATTCATCCATCTGGATGTGTGACTGCCGTCGGGTGGAGTTGGAAATTTTCGCTCTTTTGCCCCGTTTCGTGGACTCCAAGAGGGTACCTTCGTGAATTGGGGTGCAATTTATATCTCCTCAGTTTCCCGAACCCTCCGGTGTTGTTCAGAAGGCCATCGAACGCCGCGTTACGGGCGATGCGTAAACGAGGATGTTCTCGCAGCGATGGATTGCCGAGTTGCATTCACAGCGGATGCCAGGGTTGTGCGATGTTCGTCTTTGTACGACGACCGTCGATATCAAAGAGTGCTCGAGTTGGTAACGCTGACTTGCATATCGAGCAATATCGACCGTATCGAGTTTCTGTATCGACAACTGATCCAAGTTATACCTAAAATATCCAAAAATTTTGTCGGTTCTTAACTTGTACGCATAGAATCTCATTTTGTATAAGGTGCAAAAAATACCCCAAAGAAATGTGAATCTATAATAACGGATGATTGTGTTTTGCTTTCCCCAGATATTTTTTCTATTTTTCGTGCAAAATCACGACGTTCACTGTGTTCTAAGTGCTCTTCTCAGTGGTAAGACGGTTCTTTTGATATGATCTTCGATATTTCCACCCGTTTTCTTGATTGAAAGATGTTTGTTTTTTCTCTAGTGACATCTTTTACTTCTGTATGTAGGACGGATTTATGGTCGTTTGGCTACTATAGCGACGGTAGCGACCATCCATTATTATTTATTATAGGTAATCTACCGCTTAAGGTAGGTTTTGGATGGACCCAACTATCAAATATTTCTAGTCTCTCCTAATGAAAACAAAATCCCACATCCTACTCCACAACAAGCCCTTCTTCATCTCCGTATGCATGGTTTGTATAAAGATTATCGGGAAAAGTTTCGGAAAAATAGAAAAATTTCAGATATTGCTATAATGTCTGAAAATTCTTTAGAGTACATTCCTTGAGCGTCGACATACTTTTGTCAGCGGCTCGACTCGAAGACCCCCTGGTAGGAGTATTGCGGAAGGTCCTTATGTTTACGCGCCCAAGCTTCTTTGACGACACATAGGGTCCTATGGCGGTCTTTTGAGGAATAATTTCAATTTTGGGAATAAGAAATAGTCCGTTGGTGCCAAGTCGAGACTATCAGGGGGTTGGGGAATTGTCATGATGCCGTTGCAGAAAGATCTTTCGCATCGCCAAATTTTCAGTGATAATGGTGTGTACTGTCATTTTATCAATGCCAATACGATCTGCGATCATGCGCACATTTGACCTTGAATTGAACTGAAAACTGAATTCAGCATTTTACGCACACGAAAAAAATGTTACCGATAATTTTTATAAAATCCTTTTACTTCCTTTCTACCTTAATTCCATCCAACATCCCTATCACGTTTCCGCCTCTTCCTCGTTTGTCTAAAATTCGCCCCTCTATTACAGTCTTCAACATCCTACTGCCGATCAATACGCCCTTCAACCATTTTTCCTGCCTCAATAGGATTTCTTCCAACAAACCCCTCTCCTCGCCCATCATACTTAATACCTCCTCATTTGTTTTCCTTTCGGTCCATTTAACCTTCTCCATTCTTCTCCACACCCACATTTCAAAACCTCCAATATACCCCTATCATCCTGCTTCGTTGACCATGTTTCCGCGCCGTACATTACTACGCTCCATATTAAATATTTAACGAACCTTTTCTTAATATCCTTGCTCAACGTCCCTGTCATCTATTCTCGCCTCCTTGTGAGACCATTCAATGTAAAGTGAAAATTCAGGAGCCTTCACCTTCTGCCTGCTAAAACCAGTCGTGAAGAAATATTGTTTTACTGAGGTAGGCTAGCGTTTAAAGTAGGTTGCGAATGGACACACGCGTTAACCGCAAGTACATTTCTAAGCATATCCTAAGCAGACACAACGAACACACTGCAGTGAACCTTTCTTCAAAAATATACGATTTAAAATCATCACTTGTCATTCTGACCAAAGATAAGTGTATAACTTATGTATTCTATAATGAATCTCTGTATGGAAGCAATGAAAGGGCTTACATATAGTATAGTATATACATGTGTATATGAGACGTGCCTCATCATTGTGTCTTTTTTCTTTTCATACCCTTCTTGTTCTTTTTATTTTTTCTTTTCTTTCCAAAGTTTATTCATATACATACACAACAATTGTTCATGCATGTGTACTTTTCATATGTTAATCAAGTCAAATTATTCTACCAAACATTAGGTTTTTTCTGAATCCACTCTTTTCTTCGATGTATATTTCTTCATGCCCTAACCATTTTAATTATCTAGTTGACTTATTTCATTTTTGGTTGTAATCTGTACGCATTCCCATTTATTTTCCCTACGGTTTTTGTATCCAGGTGGTGGCTATATTCGACTAACCTCCCAGAGAAAAAATGGAGTTTTTAGACTTGTTCATTCGTGACAAGCCGATTGCACGTTAATTGGTTTTTGACAAGTTCTAGTTTTCTTCGCACAAGGTAATAATAACTCTTGTGATATAACTCTAAAAAAAGGAGATACGACGTCCATGTCAACTGTCACGATTTAAAATACGAAATCCAAGATGGAGTTAAAATTTCCGCATAATTGCTCGCCGTGAGGATTCACCAACGGACGTCCTGAATGAATGGACAATTTTTACTATTTTTTTCACCGGTGACACTGCATTTCTCCTCCCACCCACCCCCCTAGTTTTGCACTACCCCATTGTTGCTCAGCGTTAGTGGAATTAAAAAAGAAGGGAAAATGCACGCGAGGACTCGACCTGCGTGCGCGGAAATTAACGCTCACCGTCCGTACAGTGGGGTCGTCTTTTGACAATGTCGCCTCATTTTCATCAAAATTCACCGCGCGCCTCACTCCGGCGCGGAATCATTTAGCGCGACCGTGTCGCCGTTGTTTCTTTTTTTTGTTATCGTTGCGTGGAAGGGGAAGAATCGGGAGCGGGAAGGGGTCCCCCTAGCAAAAATGCCGGATTTGCGTGATGGGGTCGAGCCCTGGGATTCGCATGGACAGCGGCCGCCGAGCAGGAGGCCGCGCGCGATGCTTTTGTGAATATGCGGACCCGGCCAACTCTCGCGCACATACGAGCGCTCGTACACCTCCTCCCTCCACCCTCTCGTCCCGTAGTATAAGCTCGTTACACGTAGGCCACCGCAGTCTCCGTAAACGTGAACCCTTTGATTCCTTCCCTACTCGCCGCCCCTCTACGAGCTTCATGCTCCGCTCGGGAACCATTCGTCGGGGGCTTTGCGGCCGTGGATTTTGTGTTGCCTGAATTTCGTTTGTGCGATTCAATTTCATCGTGGAGCGGCCCATTTCGATCCGATCACGGGGTGGAGAAGTGCAAATATTTTTCGTCTGATCATAGATTTTGAGTATTTCCAACTCGTCTGAAACCAATTCATATCTCTCCCATCACCCTGCATGGAGCACGTTAAAGCATTTCGTGATGAACAGGGTACGAATTTGCCCGTTTTCATTATTTACGGCACTGCGAATAGTTTCGCAAAAGAGTATTTTTTTACTTGTAAACATAAAAGAATAGCACAAGAGTTGAATCAAATTAGGGCAAATTGCAGTTTTCTCTTTTGATGGCGAATTCATTCTACTGCGAGGATAATATTTTTTGCCTATTCTTTGTTGCTATTGTGAAACATGTTTCATTAGGAACGTAATTTCGTACTTTTGTTAAAGTTGTGTTTTGCAAAAAGAAAAGAAAAATAGAATTTGGAGACACATTGTGTCCTTTCGGTTTCTGGGAGGACATTAATATTTTAAAGTTCAAGCATAGCCGTAATGGATGTCCGAAAATTTTTATCAGAAATGTGGTAATTGCTTTACCTCATGTTAATACGTTAGCTTCTATTTATATAATTTACTTGCTACGAAATTATATGAAAATTCAGTAAAGCAGTTTGAATTACAAACCGCTTTCGTTAATAGAGATAGTTATTAGAAAATCACCAACTTTCATGCCCCTCAATAGTTTTAAAGAAAGCTGTAAACAACTACTGTGTACGATTTCGCTATCAATACTGTTAGTTCAACCATTTTTCAGGTTGTTTTTCCCTCTTTTTCAATTATCATTTTCCAATATTATTCACCTTACCTCTTCCTCACTATATTCTCTTCCATCACGCTCTTTATATATTAGGTGGAAGTTGTATTTAATCAAGTGATACGTTATATCTGTTTATGTGCGGTGTTCACTCGTACTTTCCCCTACCCATCTAAAAAAGTGAAATATTATAGCCTGTTTATAAATTTAATCAGTAAGGCTTTGTTTGCGGCGTTCAACTTTCATATAATGTAGCTAATTGTTATCCGTTTGCAACTAATTTGGAAGAATGCATTTTAAGTTTTTAGTTCATAAGTGTATTGTTCAAATCTATGTGAACGCAGGAAAATACTCATTCGTAAACAGTTAAATTTAGGTTAAATTTTTAAACTATTACTTTTAACTGGTAATTGTATCTTACTTCACCCGGTAGATTACCTATAATAGTATACAGTAAAATCGGACGAGAGTCACACATAACTCCTGTTTTGCACAGTAACTCCGAAGTTCGTAGGTCAAATCCCTGAGGAGATAATTATTTTTATTACCATCAATAGTCCCCCGTTTAAGTTAGATTTTTCATAACCTCGTGAATTAGGCGCTGCTTCACCTAAAATATTAAGAGAGTAATTACTTCAAGGCCCGTATCGTAGGGCGTCAACGACGCATTTACACTGAACACCTCGGCGTTTTTGACGAATAACCTCGAGGTGCATTCTTCACACGTCAATTATTTATTTTATTTAGTTATCATTATTCCGAAAATGGCCATTTCTTGGCCTTATCGTTTTTTTGACCTTGAATATAACAAAAAAGACCCAATTACTAAGAGAACAACCCACCTAGGGTCTTCCATCTCCCCGATGCCTGGTACTTCCTCGTTTGATTTCCCTACTGTCCATTTCATTTTTTCCTCTCGTCTCCACACCCACATCTCAATTCTACGCTTCCCGCACAGATGGATTCATGTGTAAACGGAGAAGTTAATCATACGTAGTTATCAACCAATTATTCTATCATAAATATCTGGCGACAGGTTGTATTTTAAACGCGATTTTATTATTCATTCTATGAGATTTTATCTTTATTCATCCCTCACCTGGGCGTGCGGTTTGTTCCACAGCCGCCACCCTAACGTTGCGAAATACATCCAGGCTGGAGCATTCGAAGACACCGTGCGAGGGGGACTGGAAATCTTGGCTGATAAGCGGGTAAGAGAGAGAGGGAGGGAGGCAGGAATACGTGGAAGAGGGCTGAGGGTAAGGTGAGGTAAGCCTGGCACTCGACCCCTCGCCTCTCGGGCGAAATAGAGGCGGGTCGAGGGGCGGGGGTGAATCGGATTAGACATCCCAACCCTTCGAGATTATCGTTAGGAAAGCACGGAATCTCCCCCTCACTCTACATCTCTCTTCCGCTTCGCCCTCCCCTCGCTAACCCTTTCCCATCCTTCCCTCCACGACATCGCACAGTGCACATCGCAAACAGCGATCACGTTTCAGGGCCGACAACTGATAAAAATCGATGATCACGGAGGGCTTAGCGGACAATGGGCGCAAATAACTTCAAATCCCAATTGCCCGTCTCGGGTAAGTCAGCGAGCGCAGCGACGGATTTAGGCGATTACCTGCCCTCCCAAAAAAAAAGGCGAAGCGATAAAAGTCGCGCAAATACCGCGTCGGCGGAACTGTGTCATCCTAAATGGCTTGGGTCAATAACTGCCCGCGTAGTCTCCGCGACCATGGCGCCTGATTAATTGTGACAAGGGCGTCGGTTCGAATCCTGGTTCGAACAGACGTGCTGTATGTCATGGTAACCTAGTTTCGCTGTCGATTTCTTTTTTTTAAGACCCGTGGCCGCAGATGGTAAAATTATGACCCTGAAGGATGAGACTGCAGGCACAGAAGAGTGCACAGAGGCTTATCATGAATTGTAGCTTCTGTATCAATATTAAAATATCCGTATTTTAAATTTCTAAAACATGATTTAGATACTTGATTATTATTTCCTGGATCCTATACCTCTCAGGAATGTCAAGTATAGATTTATTGCGGTTGTTAATTATAGTTTCTCTGTGAGAACGTAAAAGGATTGAAAAATATTAATTTGATAGAAATAATGTTCGAACAATGTCAGAAATTTATCTTCTCGCGCAGAAAACTTCAAGATTAACTTTTAGTTCATTGGAATCATGAAGAAAAGAGTGGAAGCTAAACTAAGCTTAGGAAAAGGTGATGTTAACTATTTCTTCTTATGTGATGGCAATATATGTTTATCTTATTTATTATTTATAAATATCTTTTTTGTGTTTCTGATATGTCCATCCTTCTGCATTTGTCGTACTATTGTGGAGTTCCGCCATACCGATCAAAGTAATTTCTAAGCATGCAATAATATATTGTCTGCATTTAAGGCATTGGAAAGACACTAATTTACACCACGCGTTTCATTTAACTTGGATTTGTTTCAATTGTTATTAATCTCTTCTCATATTATGCTTTTGAATATATTATTGATTATTTCCTGCGATTTTTATAATCCTGCTTCCTCGTATCATTTTGTCCTTTAAAAACAGACCCTTTGCCTAATGAATACAGTTATGTGCATTTACCATTAAATTTACCGCTCGATATTTGTAGCAGGAGGCGGTTCCACGCCTGGCACGCGTCATTCAAAAATTATGTGACTAAAATATTAGTTTAACTCTATTATTTTCAATTACACTTCATTAAAATTATAGGTAATCATATGAACAGTTTTACACTTTAAATGGTGGAAATTAATTTTACACAGAGCTTTACCTGGTACCTGTACGCATTCAAGGCTTAAAATATATCTCTACACACATGATGCGATAGAAGGTGCTGATCATGGTTGCAATACAATAAGAAAAGATTCTTATGGTATTAGTATACGTATGATGAAAGGCCTAGTAAAAACTGTGACCTAGAACATAGTATAGTACGAATCGGAACACTTGATCATTGATACAAAGGGATAATTTGAAAGGAATTTGAGACTTAGTTGCGGAAATTAACGGAATCGAACAAATGAAAGGTGTGGAAAAACAAACGAAGTGCCAGTATGGTATATGAGGATTGCAAATTATTCGGAAAATTTGAAGAAGGCAGAAAAAATGATACAGGACATGTGGTGGTGATGGAGTTCAGAAGATCGGGCTGGAGATTTGGGTAAGAGAGGTAGACAGAACGAAATAATATGCATTTTGGTAGGAATGATGGGAAGGTGAGTAATGGGTATAATAAGAATGGGTAATCGTCGAGTAGAGTGCTACGGTGTTTAGGATGGTGTTAAGTGGAGCGTGAAAGTGGAAGATTAAAAAATTCTCGATCACCATGACCGGTAGAATATTACTAGTAACAGTAAATAAGTTCGTCATCGATTCTTGGAAGTAGAGAAAATTGATGGAATGGTTATGCTATTCGTGTGAAATGTGGGTACGTGGTGAACCAAGTTCTCATACATCCTTAAATGCAAAATGCGACGTTTATCTAAAAAACGCAAAAACGGAAAGTACTCGTAAGTAATTCCTCTGCTTAATACCACTTGTCCAAGTGACACAGGGATCACACGGTGGTATCTGAGGCGTGAGTGTTACTGTCCCAAATTTGACCTTATTGTCGCGTTAATTGGTTTTTTCCCTTGATGTCTTTCGTAGTTAATCCTAAATTTTCCAAGGAAGCCTTCTCTCGCCCCAACTGCTCTTAATTCAGTGATCCTATAAAAAAATGAAGTGCTCCAGAAAATGAAGTTAAAATACGTGTACCTTTGCGTATATATGCCCTTGGTCCCTGAAAACGTCCTCTGTGCAGCCTCCTTCCGCTGCTTCCAATCAAAACGCCACTTTTTTTCGAAAAGCTAATTAAGTTTCGGTGAAATTGGGGAAAAAATTAAACCCTCTTTGACGGTATGACTGCTACGCTGGCGGACATCAGGATTAGAAATTCATGCCAAGCGCAATTGCAACGGGGTCTCATTTCTGAAACCTCCCGAGGCCGGCTAGAATGCGCTTACGCGATCATGGCGTCACGCTTAAAGCAGCGATCCCAATTGATCTATTAAGGCCTGCGCTGTCACATTCCTCCGATAAGATTGAGTGTATTCCTCGAGAGTGCTCCGACGAAGTAATGTCGATTAATTCGGTGATTAATGAACATATTTTTTGACCGGGAAAGAGCTATGGGAATTGTTTTTTCGTATTCGTTATACTTTGGCTTTTCCACGATCGTTTCTCTAATTCAATGAACCGTGTAGATAGAATTAAGGCAGGCTCTTTCGGTGCAGAGCAATTCCACTTGCCATTGAACCCCACCCCAGGGCAGGACGAGTGGATGCGGGACATTTTGATAGGCGATGGAATGTTGAAGTCTGTGATAGAGGGGAGCACACTACGCAGGGGAGATTGAGGGAAGAATAGAACAGGCATGTTGGACGCAATGAAGGGAGGCAGTAAGTATGCGGAATCGCACAGTAGTTGAGGCATAAAAATGTAGTCGTTGCCTATACATAAACTACATTAACCGGTGGACTACTAGTAATAATATTTGCATAATTTTACCATCAATTCGAGTGATCG
This sequence comes from Hetaerina titia, assembly GCA_037158775.1. Taxonomy (NCBI): domain Eukaryota; kingdom Metazoa; phylum Arthropoda; class Insecta; order Odonata; family Calopterygidae; genus Hetaerina; species Hetaerina titia. The sequence continues at coordinate 64,072,689 of CM073775.1, read as the reverse complement.
TATGGATTTCAATAGGATTTTATTTTATCACTCTTCATTTATATTGCGGAAAAAAGATGCAATTTTTTTACCATTTGAATAACCATCCAACATAACTGTCGTTTGAAATTGTGTATCTTGGTTTCGCCATCTCTCCTGTAGAGAAAAGTATTGGCATATCAGACAAACCTTTTCATTCCGATCTGGGTTGATTAGCTTAGCGTTATGGTCAGTTGAAATTTCGTGTCTACTTTCCCAAGAAACGGAAGATACCTATCTTTTTCCTCTACTCTTTCTCTTTGAATGACTGAAAGGACGGAAATAAACCTGAATTCCAGGTGCTGTCTCAGGTAAGGAAAAGAGACATTTTCAGTTTGAGGGGAATGAAATTTTCGATGATGAAATCTTTGTGCGCGTCGTAGACGCCGCAAATAGTTACATCAGTTTTATCTTATTTACCCCTTGATACCCGAGAGTTAAGTAAGCTGGGTAGGCTTTTAGACAGCATGAAGCCAGGCGAAAGCTACGAAGGAACCCAGGGAAATGCGGGGACGTAGTCGTTAGGATCACGCAAAATCTAATTTAAATAAATAAAATATTTGAATGAAATATACTCGCATTCATCACACCCGTTTTCCATTCCTTGTCATTAAAAGTTGGGAGAGAAATGAACATACTCAACGCATTTTGAGTAGGCCGATATTTATGTAAAAAATAATTCCTGAAATTGATGTTTGATTAAATAATTATTTAAAAATTCTTGTTGGGTTTTAAATGTGTGGTATATTCGTGATTGTCAACATATGCTTCTACACGATGTCACGTAAGAAACAAGGGGCTATGTTGATATATTAAAGGAGAATGCTACGTTTTTTTAAAATATAGTATGGTGTCTATTGGGGCAAAATAATTTAGGCGAAGAATAATTAAAATAATCATTAAGACGCATGGCATAAATACATTTTGTCCGTTACCGAACAATAACATTTTGGAATATGAGAAATTATACCTGTAAAAATGCCACAACGGGATTACAATAAGCTTTGTTGAACAGGGTGACCCAAGCATCAATTGCTGTACATGTAAGTTGATATAACCAACTCCTTAAGATTAAATATTTTCCGTGCTTTGATTCATGCGAAACTTGTTATTTCTGAGAGTGGATGGAAGATGTTATGCCTGGAATTTATTGCTTACTATCTACAGAATATGATATGATTCCATAGCTGTCCTGTGGCATCCCTTTATGCTACCATTAACAACTCGTTCATCCCTTTTTTAGGTATTTTTCTGTGAATTGTTCAGTAAGTGATATTTTTATGAGTGCAAAATATTGTAGAGCAATCGATGCTGTGGCTCTGTGCTTGCTCCTACCCCTATGTTTAGTTCGAATCTCGGTGGTGGTGGACCATTCAACAGTATAAATTCGATCTCTTCTAGACAAATGATCTAAATCTATATAATACCCCGCAATCCTCTGCAAGGGTGTGTGGTCGGGGGGGGGGGGTTATATCAACCCCCGTAAATGAGAAAGACATAATAAAAAGTATGAAAATGATGAGCCGAAGCATACTGGGTTAGGGTAGGTTTTTTGATGGCTCTTGGCACCACAAGTTACTGTACTCCAAAGCCCTTACTTACACGACGCAAATCTTTTCGAAATCCATATTTTATATTACAACAGCTCATTCTTCTGGACTACGGTTGGTTTAAAAAAGCGACAAATTTAATTACTAAATTCAATCGACCCATCGCTTAAAACATGCGTACCATTCCACCCCTTCAAAGCTTTTTATGAAAATACGGTCACCCAAGTATTTGTGAAATTAGAAGACAAGAAAAATTATGCGTTAAAATTCAGCATAGTAGGATCATATTCCTCACCAGCAAAACGTACTGAAAGAGCCCATTGCAACCCATACGTAGTGGTAGTTGCGTCTGGGGGAAGCATGAAGGTAGCAGAAAAAAGAAGCCATTTTAAAGAAAAAGATGATTGGCACAGGTCACTTTGTTAGTTGCTTTACATAGGTATCGTCCTGTTTTATCCAAGTAGGATGGATGCAGACCCTCATAAATGGTAATGGAGTGCTGAAGATTTCGGCTGAGGACATTTGAAAAACGACGTAGGGGAGGAGGGTAAATGGTAAATATTTTGGACGAAATGAAGGGAGTAGGAAAGCATAAGGAATCGAAGAAGGATTTTTTTTGTGGAGGGTGTCAGGTTATGTCTTTTTTGGCGAGGCTGGAAAGGGTAGTGGTGTCCAGTCTGTGCCTATCCGAAACCTACCTTAAACATTATATCAATGTGGAATAACTTTATTCAGTCAACAACCCTACGCTGATTATCTATGATAAGAAGTTATGTCCCAAAAATCTCACAAAACGCTGAATCACAATCCTTTGCTTCTAACTTCTACTGACTTTGATTATTTTTGTCCGATTTGATTAACGGTTCAAAAATAGATCAGTATTCGTTTGTGTCGAAAGTCATGGTCATGACACATACATGTATTCTTTTTCATGTCTGGTTGTTTATGGTTTGACTTTTCTCCTTTTTGTTGGCATTATAAGGAATTTGCAATAATGATTGTGACCGACACGGTCCGAATCGCTGTGCATTACTTATGCATCGCTTACGACGTGAGCTAACCCGTTTGATAAGAACAACTGGAGATTTTGCACAAGACACATCTACATCTACATCTACATAATACCCCGCAAGCCGCCGCAAGGGCGTGTGGTGGGGGTGTTAGGTCACCACCCAAAAAAGGAAAAAAGAAATACCGCATTCAAAACCAACACACACATGCAAACCCCAATCCACAGCAGTGCACACATTCATCGTAACATCCCATCATTCGACGTGCATGCAAACACACATCCACCTCCCTTCACTCCACAAGCATGCAAGTACATACGCTTAACTACAACAAACAATTTTACCCCAGGATGCAGCAAGAAATTAATCGCGAACGTGCAAGCTAGTTTCCAGCAAGTAGCCACGCGAATTACCACCACCAAAAGAACGTTCCGCATAAAAATCTCTCCTACTCAAGACGAGGAATTTGGCCCAACGCTGCAGGTGGGAAGACACGGTGTGCGGGTAAAGATTAATGCCAAAACGCTTGAGTAAGTGGTCAAGGAGAATAATGTTCTGGTTCGATGGTGATGGGGGGACATAAAGCAACTGGCAAGCAACTGATCACGTCGCAGGTTCAAAACCGTCCAAGGGCAGAGAAATCAAGATGTTTAGCGAGCAGTAGATACTGAGAGAAGAATGAAACTCTGCACACCTAAGTTCGTAGGTAGGTAAGTACGAGGTTCATTTGAAAACAAGATCGGGAACCGAATACAACACTTCAAGCATTGTCATTTTCCGGAACGTCATGGTGTGGCAATGTCATGCTGAGGACAGGGATAGAGATAATCATGTAGGGCAAGTGAGGTACAGGAAGGAAAAGATAATAAACGGCTTGAAAGGAGCAGGGAATATTCGGACCGAAAAAATGGGTTCTTGTGATGAAGAATTTTAGTTTGTCCAGAGTACACGTAGTGTTAGACGGGGCTTTGACCGGCAGCAGTGCTTAGTGCCTAAACTATCCTAAATCTTTTACCGGCATACCACTGCTACTGGTGTCTAACGCTAAAAACGCAGAGCACTTGAAAACGGGTGACAGCGGTTCGCCGATCGTAAGTCCTTTGGCACCTTTCGTGAAGAGTTGGGCTTAGGCCCATGTCATGATTCCATTCACATTCCTTCCCAGATTTCCTCCCCATACAAAATCACTCGCGTATCCATGAGGACCAAATAACTTCGTCCGTCGCTCTCCTCCCCTTCTATCACCAGCACAAAGAGAACGTTGCTGACTGACGCGTCAACGTGGGTTAACGCATAGCAACTGATTCCCATATTTTCCCATGGAAGTCCTCCCACCGAATCCGTTGAGCGTGAATCAAGCCATGCATCGATTCCTCGAAGTAGGTACGCTATCACACAGGCTAGCCGCTATGGGCGTGAACGAAAATAGATACCAGGAAAATAAGAATGCGTTGAATTAATATCTTCGTCAATCGATATCGCAAATATTTGAGTACTAACTATTAACACATAACCTGTGTTGTTTGTGATTCCGAAGACAGTTTGTGCTGCACTTCAATATGTTCACGTTGTACGTTCAAGGGCAACGTTGAATGGCCAACAAAAAAGTTTTCCTCACTTTCGCTGGTAGTCCTAATGACGGGTTCAATGAAAGCGGCGTCGTGATGCAGAGAAGTACGTCGCAGAAAATTACTGCGTCAACGCCCTCCAGCCTATATGTATTCACGTTATGATGCTGGTCTCTTTTGAAAGCCATCGATGGAGTCTTATCTTGATTCTTTCCAGTCGTGCGATCCAGTCTACCAATTTGAGCTCCATACCACATCGACAACCCTTTTCGAGGGCGAGGTTGTTTTCCATCGAAGGAGCACGAGTAGGGCACGGTACTGGACACGGGTGTCATCGGCACGCATGGGGGCTTTAACGCGTGCACGGAATGGAAGTGGGGGGAACGGGTGTCGACGGAATCCTCAAAGATTCGAGATGCTGATGACGAGGAGTCGTAAACATTCCGGTTTCTTTGTTCTCGTCTCCTTAATGATTGGAAGGGGGGAGGGAGTAGCGTGGGGGAATCAAAGGCGCCGGCCCGTTTATGGCCTGTCGTAATCAAACGTGACTCACTTCAGCTCCTCGGAAGTCGTCGTTTTCCCCGTCTGTTCCCATCTTGAGCATTGGATGATGATCCCGGCTCCTCTCCAATCAAGTCGGCCCCGTCCCCGCTTCCCTGTCGCCACCACCTCTTTCCTATCCCCTCCCACTCCCTCATACTTTTCCATCCGGTGTTCAACTCTCATCCGCTCCCTGCGCCGAATTCCACGGCTTTCCCTTCCACGCTGGCCCTCCGATAGCGTCCTACATGGCAACCCGACTGGCGCGTGTCGATGTACGACGTTAACCCTAATACAATGTTCGCATTACCAAATTCACGGTGTGACAATATATGGCCCCGCCTAGTAACCGTGTTGCATTCATTATTGCTACTTATATATAGTGGTCTACCGGTTCAGGTTGATTAAGCACATCTGGGCACCTACTAACCACTGCGACCCGCGACGTTAATAGCTACTGTTATAGGGAAAATAGAGAAATGAGATATAGAACATAAGGAACAATTACTATTACCATTAAATTGCAATTAGTCATAAGTAATATGGTTATTATGAAGTGTTAAACTATTCAATAGTTTCAGGCTCCACTTTGTGAAAGTTTATCTTCATTAAATGAAGAACACAATGTATATATCCTCTGTCCTTTATTCTCGTAGTCATACTTGTACGAGAATAAAGGACAGTGGATATATACATCGTGTTCTTCATTTAATGAAGTGTTAAACTATTGAAATTAAGATCATTAATACGAAGAGGGAACAGTTGTTTGAAAATGTCATATTTTGTTTTTTCATTAATGCTATGATTTATCACCGCTGAGGAATAGATGGCTCAGGACTATTTTTTTGGATGAAACAAGAAGTTTTTCGTACTAAGATAGTTTATTGAGGTATTTTTGTCCTATTGTCTAATGCCTGAGTGCATATGATCTCAAAACAATGTATTGACTGTTCAAAACGTTAGATTTTCTTATCGATTCGTGAATTGCTTTTTTCCTTCTTTGAAGTACGAGACAATGACGATGGCAAATTTCTCTCCATTTTTCTTCCATTATCTGTTCCTAGCGGGAAAACCAGTTGACAATTATAATCTTCTCATTCATCTTCGCGATTATCGTAATAAATCTATACGATTATCTAAATCAATTCTCGCGAGTCGCTGGCAAATATTGTCGCAAATATGTCTTTGAATTATGCTACCATCCAGTTACCGACTTCGATCACAATTATAGCTTCTAATCGTTAGCGAAAAAAATAATGGTTTAGTCAAATCTATCCGTGATTACCTTACACTATGCTAGTGATTCAACCTCTTGGGGCTTGTTAGTCCTCTGGGTAGAACGCTGAATTGCGGACCATAGAGTCCGGGTTCAATTCCCGGGAAATTCTGTGGACAACCTCGGCTTCATATGTTTTAAAACACTAACCAATGAGCAGTCACAAGGGCGTGTGGGAGCTTCATACAAACTGTGATTTTTTCAGGTACCAGATCTTCCTGGGAAATCCCAGGCGCCGCGGTGAAAATAACTGCCCCCCCTACTTGGTGTGAGTTTTACTGATCGCTTGGCTTAGTATTTTGTGAGCACTAGCCTCACCGATCAACCAACCTTCAGGTTGATCACTGTGGTGAATCCAACCTACCGTAATATAAAGGGGTTTTAATAGGTTTGTAACGCATTCGGAATAATAGTCTCTCACTACGTTACGCAGGAGATTTAACCGGATTTCCTGTCGTTCGTAACGATCTATGATGCGGAGGTCAATTTTTATGAGAGGGCATTAATGACAAAAATAGGAAATGAAATGGACCTAGAGGAGAATGATGAGGTCTAGAGGAGAGCCAATAAAGACGTGTAGGGTATGGTAGGTGAAGAAAAGAAGGATGTATTTATAATTCCAAAGAAATCAGGAAATAAGGGATGGCGATCATAGTAGCAACGGAATGCTGAAAACTCTTATAAAGGCTAGGTAAGCTAGGTAGGGGTGAAATGCTGAACAGAGTGAAAGGAGGCGATAAAGTGTGCGGAATTGAAGAATGGTTTAATGGGGGGTATTTCATTTTTAGTGTCGTGCCAGGATATTCTCTGTGTCCAACTATCTTAATTGTTGTATTTAAAAACAATTTTCTGATGGTGTCACGTATCGTACTATCGCTGATGCCTGCATGCGTTTTTTCACTCGTTGAGTCGTCCTCGCTTCCCTCGTAGGCATCCAAACGCCTGGCACAAAATGTGTGGGATCCCGCCTTCAGCGATTCTTATTTACTCTCGCTCCCTTCTCTCAACCACTTCCCGTAATAAACCGAAACTTCTCGTGAAATATTTCCTCCATTTATCTATCGTCGCCTCATTTGCCCTTTCCTCGAGTCTCCTCTCCTCCAAACCTCCGTCAATCAAGAAGGGACACAATGGGAGGAGTTTAGTAGGGGAGGTGGGAAGGGGCCACTCAGAATTCCGGCTCGGTATTTTTTTTTCAGGGAAGCAGGGGGTTGTTTTCGTATTTTGGTGCTCCCCAGGGCATTCTTAACCAACTTCTAGCCGGCAGGTGGAGGTCCCTTGTCCGTGAAGCCCTAGTACGGGGCCAGGTGCATTTCGATACCTGGAAACTCGCCGCTGAGAGGGGAAAATGGTAGACGCCGAGATTTTCGGGACCGAGGGAGGGAGGGGAGGGAGTTGAACGAGGGAAGGTCGAGAAACGGGGTAAGGAGGTAGGGGTTTGGTAGAAGGGAAGCCCTGGGGAAGAGAAGACAAGGAGAGCAGAAAATACCTACGGAAGGCTAGCTTGGATGGAGCGGTAGACAGCTTTATCTGTTCTGAAAAGTTACCGTAAATGCATTCGATAAGGTTTTTCTTCCGAATTACCGGACTTTCCTTTTGTTTTAGCTTTGAAAATGTTGAAGCAGAATGGAATAAAATATTATCATCACCTGTTTGTTGAAGTTATTCTAAGTGGCTATCAGAGAGTAGGCAAGTTGACATTTGCGGGGGAGGCGAAACACCATGAAGCTTCCTCACTAATCGTTACTTTACCTTTACGGTCTCTTTTTCGAGGATGTAGCTTTCTACACTCAGATATTCTGGAATAATTTCAGTGAGTGGGGAGGCAAAAATTAACCATACATACCTGTTATGGGAGCACCGAAAATTTAGATGGACTTCACGCGATTACATCAGAAACAAGTTCAATTATCCCGGTTACAATGTTCAAAGTGGCTAATTGAAATCTGAATACCTTGATTGGAGCACATCGCCTTGGCCTTAATTCGCATAATAAATTATGCTGTCGTGACACCCTCTTGACACACGTCCCCGTGAATGTTCGCAAGGTGTAACGTGCAGATTCATCTACGGAGTACTTTAATTGAGAATGGTGAGAGATAAGTACATTGGTGGCAGTTTTAGTTTTCTAGTACTAAATAATGTACTATTTCAAGTGATGAAAGTTGTTGCTGATTTGTTTGTCTAGCAGCTCTCGTTTCCAATCGAATAGCGATTTCGCAAGAAAGTTTTATTGCAAGAAAATTGTTATAAATGTTACAATAATTTCAAGCGAAAAATTAATCAAGTAAGCGCTCTTATAAATCGAACCATCACACATATTTCGGAAAAAAATAGTCCTTGTCGATGGATACGACAATTACCGAATATATCGAAACTACACATTGATATGCGCGGAGATACTTCCTTTGAATACAGTCGACTCGGATCACTGATGGATTACGGTTGCGTTTTGTTTTGGTGCAATAATATTAGAATTTAATAGTTAAAATAAAAACTATTCCGGATTGAAATAAGTGGATTGCCGACGAAAGTAGAGATTCAGTTTTTAGCTTTACGTCAAGAAATACCGTCGAGGAGATATATATTTCAGCATAGGCTATTAAACTAAATTAGCAACTATTAAATGCACGTAAAAGATAACATAGTTTAGTAGTTTTTTTGGGGAGGCGACCGACAGCTGAGGCCATTTGCGCCATTAGGGATGGATGGGAAAAGAAGGGTGGAGAGAAAACCGGCGTCGACATTAGCCCACTCTTGTCGAAAGACGCCAAGGGGTCCGCAGTTTAACGTCCCATCTGACTGACGTCATACTCACTTCAGGTGCTCTCCACAAAGTACCTCAACCAAACGGGATACCACTGAAAAATATTTGTTGTCTCCAGGATTTGAACCCGGGTCTTCTCTGTGGGAAGCGTTTACGTTAGCCTTCGCATCATCCCGATCCCAACATAATGTTGAATTACTCCTTATTTTTACTTCGTAAACCTTTGCTCGAAACACGAAATTGACAAGAATAAAATGCTAACTCCCTTAAAATAATATGCTGATTGGTTTAACGTTTTCATATATTAATTAAATTACCGGAGTGCCGTGCATCTATTTCACTCTCATTTCCTCCAAATCAAAGTAGAAAGGAAAAGGAATAGGCCGACTGTAAACTGCGTGCCCGGGCCTACCTCTCCTCGCCTCATCCACCTCCAACCGTCTACGGGATATCCGCCATTTAATGCCCTCCTCGTTTTGGTAGTGTGTGCGGTAGTGGAGCATGAATTCCCGGAACTTTTTTGCACCCATTAGCACTTTTATTTTTCTCGGAGGGCTGCTCGGGCATCTTCCACAATCTGAAGGAAGAGGAGATGGCGTGTGGGGACATGGGACGAGTGTGGGAGTGGTCGAAGACACAAGGGGGAGAGAGGGAAGAGAGACTTGAAGGTTTGGGCATCTCCAGGAGGTAAGAAGTGGGAGGAGATCTGGCGCGGAGGATGTACGCGGAGAAGCGGCGAGGAAGAATAAGAAGTCGGACATCATTCTGGAAGGGACCCGTGAAGGAGATGAGTGTGCAGGGGAAAGAGATGGAAGGGGGAGGAGTGAGACAAAAGAAAGTCGTCCCCGGTACGAACCCTTAGACCCTGAGGAAGATAGGGCGGGCGAGGAGGGGCTCGGGCGGCTCCGTCCTTTGGTTTCCTGCTCCTATACCTTTGCCCAACATGAGGAGTCACTTAGCACACAACCTTCAGTGCGCGAGGACTGGACGAGCTTCTGCGGGCGGGGGGGAGGGGGGGTTTGAGGATAGTCGGTAGAGGCGAGGGAGGAGAGGGGGTCGGGTGGAGAGAGGAGAGGTTTTATAAGGGTCGTGCCAACAGCCCTGAGGGATTGCCGTCAACGGAAAGGGGAGTGGGAACCCCGTTTTCTTCTTCGAATTTTTTCTCTCCTTTCTGGGAGGAGGGGAAGGTGGTTGTAAGGAGGGGAGGGTTTGCGGGGAGGAGTAAAGCAAAAGGAAGAGGGGAGGTCCGTGGAGGAGAGGAGAGCCATAATAGTGTGTATGTGTGTGACTGGCTTTCTTTCGCCCTCCCCCGCTTCTCTCCGTTCGTTTCATTCTCCAAGTGTTTTTTTCCCTCCTTCCGTCCGGTGTGTGCGCCCGTGTGTGTGCGTGTGTTTTTCCTCGTCGATCCCTTTTCGCCGCTCAGTTCGCCTCAATCGCTCTCCTTGCATTCTTTCGTCTTCTCTTTGTAATTCTCTCTCTTTCCCCTCCAGACACACTCCTCCGTTTCTCTTGCCCATGGCATGGCTGCAGCGGGTCCGTTCGTTTCCGGAAAGGCGGATGTTTGAATCCCTTATGTGCGATTCTTCTCTGCACGCGATTTCGGAGAGCGTTTGGGTTCGATCGGGAAACGAGTATCCACCGAAGTGTTTGTTCGAGTCGTCCGTCATGAATTACCACCACAAATTAGATTTATTTTTATTCCGATGAGTGATGAGGCTCTTAATTCCTAAGTGTCAAATTTCCCTGGAAAGACTACCTGAACCCTCAGAGGAGATAATTGTTTTTGCCTATCTATGCTACAATATGATTGGGTCCGATACATCCTCAGGTAACTAATCCAGTCAAAATCGTAGCCTCCGCATAACATGTAGTGTAATTAGTGTCATGAATTAAAGGCTATACTAGTGAAATAGCGTATTCGGCATTGGTAATTAGAATGATAATTAATCATGGTTGACTCGTAATCTCCATTTTTGTCGTCTATTATATAAATAAATAAGGTGTTTATGATAAAAGTAATATTAGCAATTATTATTAATGGTGTTTGAATTTTGGATAGTAAAATGAATATGTTATCGAAATTAATATGGTTAAAAGAATGTTTAGTCAGTTAGCAAGCAGGATTGCGCAGAACCCTCCGCATTAATTCCATTGTATGGGAAATGGAAGAGTTTAGTCAGTACTCTCGACCAGTACGCATTCTTCAAGAACGCTAATCTCAAAGTATTTAAATTTGCAAATCCCTACTGTCGTGATAATGCTCACCCCCTTAGCTTCATTTTTGAAAGGTTAAGGAAGTCTTAAGCCGAGTTGCTGCCAAGCACAAGTGAGCGTCAGTCAGACTCGCTCCTCCTCCCTTTGTGTGAAGAATGTTTTATTTACTCTGCCCTCGCATTCATAAAGAGCGCATAAGGAATGTTTACTATTCAGGTAGACCAATGACAAGGTTTAAAGTGTATATAATCGCAATGAGTAGTATTACTCACCAACGTGCCATATAATGCAGTGACCACTAATCCTGCAGTAGTATGCAGTCCCCACGTTCCTCTTCAGAATGCACCTACCCAGTGCGGAAAGGAGCGTGCTAAGAGGTTTTGCGGCATAACAGAACCCATTTAGGGTATAAGTACTGCCCACTGTGTGGTTTCATTTATTTTTTTCCTATACCACAGCCCAATAAACTGAGGTGAGAAACTAATAGAAGGAAACATGGTGGAAAGAGGTGTGCAAGGATTTGGAGAGAAGAACAGGATTAAATGAGCGCGCTCTAAAGAAAGTTGAAGGAAATTTCAGGATACATGTAGAAGGAGAAAGCTCTATTTAGACTACTAGAGATTCAAGGGGTACAACGATATTCGAAGAAGAAAAGAGTATCAAAATGAAAAGAGTATGTAGAGGAACTACATCGTAAATAGGTCAGAAAGTTTGGAAATAGAAATACTTGTATGATATTGATAATAATATCTTAGGAGCGGGGAAATTGACTGCGAGATAGACGAGGTATTTAAGGAAATAAAATTAAAGGAGACCGTGAGAATCTATAAAATCCTTGCAGAAATACTCAATCCTTTAGGAAAACAGGGATTGAAGATATTTATGCACCCATTCAGAAGGGAGGAATTTGACCGGTAGGTTTTGTTTGATCATTGTTTCTACCATCGAAAAAAAAGGAAAAACAGCAGTATATGGCAAGTGTAGAACTCATAAGTTTTATTTCACCAGCTGTAAAAGTGTCACTAAGGATAATCAACAAAGAATGGAGAAGAGAACAATTGAGTATTTAAGAGAATATCAATTGGAATTCACAAAGGAGATGGGCAATTTCCTAAAATCCTAAGCTTCCCTGCGTGGAAGATGTGATGAACGGAAATTGTCTTTTCATGAAAACGGTACGACCACACCCGATTTCAGTCACGTTCCATTTTCTCAGTCAATCTCTCGGTGACCCATATGGTTATTTAAAATTCACGACAGCATAATACCGCTTGTCAATAGCCAATAACCGTCAAATTCGGAGTTGTGGGTGTCCTCGTAAAGTCGTCTACTGTAGCTACCGGTGATAAGTCATCTTTGTGTGAGACAGATGTCGCTTCTGCCTATCTTGCCTCAATTATTCGAAATAGCCAATTTCCATTTTATCTCGTCGTAACCATAATGTTTCCCTATGGGTGATTTCGCTTCTCAAAGAAGATACGCTGTATTTGCTCCACATCGCGATGCGGAAAAAGTAAACTTTGAAGGATTCTAATGACATAAGCTGACATAGGGACCCATAAGAAGCATGAAAAGATGAGGCAAAACTTTGAAGGCTTAAAAAGGCCGGGTTTTCTTCTGGAATCCAAAGTTAAACTATTGGAGTAAAGAAGTTGTAGCATACCTTGGATTTGAAAACCTGATCTTTATTTCCAATTCACGATCACGAAAAATCCAATCCATTATATCCCGTGATTTTCACAGTAAGCATTTTTTTCGTCCATCCTTTCTTTTTCGATCCCTTCAACATAGAAATTCACAATTGCCTATTTTTGCAAAACCCTTATCTGACTGATGTTCCCCCTTTCTCGATTATGTCAGTGTATCCGATATGTGTAAATGGATTACAATTACAACTTTTAAAATGTACTACAAAGGGTTCATTGAAGTTTGGGGTGTCCGGTTGTATCTTGTTCATTCGAGACTTAGAAATTTCGCGGTGTTCATATTGTATTGTGTTCATTCAAAACCTACCTATCTAAACGGTGGATCAATAAGATGGACTCGAGCATGCCTGAAATAGAGGGATATCCTTCGTTGGAGCAGGAGATTGCTGGAAGGACAAGCTTTATCAGGAAGAGGAGCCTCACCCGACCGGGCAGAGTGCAACGGGGCGAATGGCCCGCGGTGGTGAGGATCGCGCGACCCGCTGGTCGCTTGCAGAGAATGAACTCCGTTTCCGCGATCATGAGGAAGAAGCAAGAGGTCGACTCCCTCTCCTCCCCCATCTATCTTCTTCGACCCCCTACCCTTTCATTCTCCTCCCAAAAACTCTTCCCCCCCCTTGCGCCAGGCCATGCGGCCCCGTGTGTTTTTGCCTCCCGCCGTTCAAACAAATTTCTTGGATTTCGGTTGCCGATGGCCCGGTTTCGGTCCTGTCGATCGATCCATCCGCATCGAGCAGGTGGCGGCCCAGGACACACATTACCTGCCCTTCGATCCCTCACCCCACTCGTCCCTCCCCAGCCAATTCCCCCCACCCCTCGCACTCACTTCTCCGTAAAAGGTCATCCTCTCTTTATTTACATCCCATCCCAGGATCAGCTGCAACACACGCCCCCTCTTCCCCCATGGGGAATTATGAGCCGTCGGGAACACCGCAGTGACTTATCTCGATGAAATTTCCCGGATAACCATCTGGAGCGTTTCTTCGTCTATTGTCCAAGGTCTTCCAGTGACTCTTGTTCTTGATTTAGATTCTACAAAACAAAATTGCTATTCCAACGTATTTATCTAGTTGAGTTTTTGCGGAAGAATGGATGCATTTTTTCTCTTCCGACGATTCCCATCACAATTTTTTGTTCTTTTTGGTAATGGAAGAAATACGAACGCTAGGGAATGTATCCTATTCGGCCTCATTCCCTTGATCGTTTTATTTTTACTGTCGTCCTGCAACCTATTCCGTTGTAATCCGACATCACACCGATAAGCACATATCTGTGTCAGAATTTTTTTGCCAAAACGCCATTATTTTAAAAGAAAATTTACTTCGTTACACGAATATGACGCCCTTAATAGGAGAGATTGATGATTCTAGTAAAAGTATGACATTTGGATCAGACCTGTTCTACAGTCACCGCTACCAATTAATTCAAGAATCAAATTGTAAACATGACAGCAATAGTGTCTTTAAATGATTTGAACAATATTTTTATGTTTCGACGCCGAATATTATATTTATATACTCGAAACGAAACAAAACAGCATATTTTCCTGTGGAATATTATCGGATTGGTAACGGTTATGGTATTATCCTTTGAGATATGAAAAGATACCCTAATCTTATCTCGGTAATTGTATTTTGTTGAAATATACTTTATCTTTATATAGACGAAACTAAAATTGAGTAATCTCTTGTTTACTTGAATAGAAAGCTTTCAGGGATATTGCTGCTTACGATATCAAATTTCGCGTCCACAGCTTCTTCGAGGATATTTGGTGGCACATGTGTAAGCGCCAAGGATATAGTTTTTGTTCGTCGTAGAAAGGCTTTCGCTTTAACCGAGTTCCCGATACTTTACCGTTTTAACAACACTGTTCAAGATCTGCTCCAACCGGGTCGATATGATCCATTCATTGCATCGGGGACGATCCCGGCACGATCTCCTACTCATTTTTTTTTATCCGGGCGAAGCGAATGTTTCGAGTAGATTTGGCCCGACCGCCGTGAGTTAATCATGCCCTCTCGCCTTGTGTGGAACCGATAAATGAAAAAAAAAAGTTTGCTTTCACCGCGTTACTCGTTCGTTTCGTTTCACATCAGAATGAAGTGCGCACTTACAGCAGCCGACTGATTGTCGATTTCCATTCATACGCCAACTATCTTCTCAATTTCAATCGTCTTCTTTTGCTCTTTTCTCTCCGGTTCGATACATTGCACGCGACAGAATTTTCGAGCGTAAATGATTGAGTGATAACTCTCGGAAATGAGCTTCCATAACGCGTTCTGGAGCCATGATTTCATTGATAGAGGTCGGATAGGCACACTGTCCGACAATGTAAAGCTCTCTGAGAGTATAGGTATGAATACCGGTTTAAATCGAGAGGAGATTACAACATGACTCATTAGAAATGTACGTGAAAGAGCTAGATGTTTGCCTCATGCGTTCATTGTTCTCAGAATGTTATTTCGCCAATGAAATAACTTCCCATATTTCACAGGTATTAGAGCAGTGATTCATCTATATCAACATGGCACTCCGAAAGCCAAGTGTTGCGTCTGGGGGCCATTCCACGCCAGGCATGGGACGTCAAACTTAAATTTTAAATCCATATGAATAAGAACACATTCACTTGATGGAAATGATTTTCTCAACAATTCGTTGTTTCATGGTGTATATCAAATGGTATAAACACTCACGGTTAGTGCTATCTCATCGCAAAAATTAATGGAAAATATTAATTCGAAAACTGTGAAAACGCAACTCCAGCCCATCTGTGGTTGGTGTTAAAAAACGAACCTTCAAGACAATTTCAATGAAAGAATAAAGGTTATGTTGGAATCTATTTTTCGGGTCGATCCGTCGGCCTCCATTTCCTGACCCGCAAACCCTCTCTCACCATCCGTGGAAGGTTTCTACGGAGAAATCTCTGCCGTCATTTTCGTGGGTTTTCCCATAATCTACTCATTCTCGACCGTCCTTCCCATCCTTTCGTCCAGCCTGTGCCCTTCCTTTGGACTGTGCTGCTTTTCTTTTGAATTTTATGTAAGGAGTTAGCGCTTAAGTTCTGCGCATGCGATTGGAACAGATTTAAACGTTTACTGGCTATGTCTAATGGGTTCTGTTCCTGTGAAGGGTTTTTCTAAGTTTTACGATGGTCCAAAATTGTTAAATATATTTTGTAAAACATACAAATTCTGGGGAATAAACCGTGTTGCTAGTGACCGTAGGACCCGGGCTCAAATTCTGATGACACCTTTGGCCATCCCCTGCTTCTCTCAAACTGTGTTATTTTTCGGGTGCTAGATCTTTCCATGAAACCGCAAGCCTCAAAGGGAAAGGAACCGACTCCCCCCTACCGTCAAGAAATACGTTGCGTCGTTATAGCTTAATACTGGGTGAGGTCTGCTTTCACCTATCAGACCAACACTCGGGTTGATTACTATTGTGCATGGTTTCTTTTTTTTAAATGCGTTATTATTGCGTATCTATATAACTCAGTTACGTTTATTAGACGCATACTCCAAGAATTTCGCAGGATATACGAATACGTGTCTGAACTTAAAATCGAGGCTTAATTTGAATATGTCCTACCTTTGACAAACTCCAAAAAACTGTGGGAGATGCCGCAGCAGTAACTTTTGACGGAGTTGTCCTCTGATATGCATTACAATGCAATTAATTTCAAAGTGTAAAAATCATTTGTCTGTTTATCCCGGTCAAGGTGAATGATTTTTATACCCTGGAATTGTAAATTATGTTCCTTTAAATATCGACATCTCAACTATGGTCTCAAAATATGTTTTTATAATCCTATACATACATATGTATTTTAACAGATAGAAACTTAATTATTTATTATTAGTTAATCTACCGCTTAAGGTAGGTTTTTGGATGGACACAATTATCATATAAATATTTTGTAACTCCAAACAAAACCCAATCCAGCAACCTAATCTACATCAGGTCCCTCTTCATCTCTGTGTACTTCTTTCCTCTATTTATCCCGTCCAACATCCCTATCCTATTCTTGCCCTTTCCTCGCTTGCCCAACATTCTCCCCTCTATTACCTTCTTCAACATTCCACTGCCGCTCAATACGCCTTTCATTTATTTTTCCTGCCTCCATAGGATTTCTCTCCTTAAAACGAAGAAACTTAATAGGATTGGAAATATAAATATCAGAAGTAATATATGATTAAAACCCTAAGTTGGAGCTTAGATGCTTACAGTCGAAGGACGGCAGGTGCCTCGACAATATAGACACACTAAGGAAATTAGCTTGGACGGTTTTATAAATCAAACCACTTTGCTTTTCCACATAAACTTTGTATTTTCACGACCCAGGTTTCGTTATAGCATAATATCATCAGGTCTAAGCAAAGTGGTTTGATTCATAACAACGTCAGTATGAATATTTTCCACCAAGTTACGCCAGAAACTTTTTATTTAGCTTGGACTGGATGAAAGGAGAAAGGAAATACACAGAGATGAAGAGGGGCTTTTATAGAGTAGGATATTCGGTTGTGTTTTGATAGGAGACAATTATTTGATAGTTGTGTCCATCCAAAACCTGCCTTAGCCTGTAGATTACCTCAAAAAAGCGAGAGATGGACAGAGGTAATAGTTTGACAGCTGTGCAAATCAAGGATTATTGGAGTGGTGATTATAGAATTATGTGCAACGTAAGGGAAGAGAGCCAGATTAGGGGTGAAAATATTATTGAAGAAAAAGGTATAAGGAAGCGTAGTGAACACAGAGTAAACAACGGTTAGAATATTACTAGTAGAAGTAGAGGTAGAACCGACGAACTTATTCATTGTTCAGGTATACAAGATTTGTGTAAAAAGTATCGCGAAATATTTTGGAAAATACCCGTAGATTTATTTCAGATATTGGTACTATGCTTCGAAATTCTTCGTAGTACATCAAATGAGTGTCGACCCACTTTTGCCAGCGGCTTTTCCGCGACTCGATGGCTCTCTGTTAGGCAGATTCCAGAAGCTCCTTGACTGTACGTGTGCCATAAAATAGTCTGCTGTTGCCAATTTGGGGCTGTAAGGCGGTTGGGAAATCGTCGCGACACCATTTTTCTTTTTTTTTCTTGCCGCTTTTGGCCATCCGTCAAGTCCTTCGGGTCGGGTTTAGGACAGATCTTTTGCATCGTCAAATTTTCAATGATAATAGTGTGTACTGTCATCTTATCAATACCAATACAATCTGCTCTAATGCGCACACTCGACCGACGCGTCGCGACGATCTGCGTTCAGCACTTCAGGCTCACGCACGCTATCGTCTGTTCTTGACGTCGACGGCCGTTCAGACGGAGTCTCGTCCTCTACACTCTCTCAGTCACTTTCAAGAGCTTGTGCTACATAAAAACTGCTCAAATGCCATATTTAAAACCATGCCTATCGTTTCCCTACCCAATTTCCCCAGTCCAACACAAAATGTTGTACCACTGTTCAGTCATTCGCTACATTTTGCGCTTACATCGAGTCACTCGGCAGAGTTCCACTAAAAACACGATCTCGCCTGAACGAACGCTCGCAGGCGATTAGCGCTTGGAATGTTGTGAAGGTCAGACTCCCCACCACTGAGCCTGAGCGGTGCGAGGTACAGTCACGTCAGCAACAATTGTCTCCAATAATTTTTTTACAAATCTTGTATATGTCACCAAGCTCTCATGAGGAGGAATATGGGGTAAATGATCAGTTAGAGGACATAATCGCGGATGTTCTAAGAGGGAAACACAAAACACCAAGTAACATTCTTCTGATAACGGGCGATCTCAGCAGCTTACATTTCAGCGAATTCGATGATGTAACTATTACCTTGAACCTGTCTTTGAAAACCATATGGATACCCATGGAAATTGTAATGCTGCAATGCAGACCTTTAAAGAAATATTTTTTCAAGATAAATATGTGCCTCACGTACATGAGCCGCAATAGAGGAACTTAATCATGAAGGTAGAAGTTTTTTGGCGTCAGTAATTCTTTTTCCGGGCATTCTCTTTATCCACCTTGTCTGTTCTATGATTTTATCAAGCACGTAAAAGTTTACGTAACTGTTCTTGATCCAAAATAACTACTTTTGACCGACTGACCGCAGTTGAAGATTTATTTTCAAGTCCCTGGACTCTTGCTTTGTTTTATACATGTTGCCATTTTTTCTCTCTATTTATCTACAAGTACGACCTTCATTTCCCTTACTTATAGTCACTAGTCAAAATTCTAGCATGGAAATAATATTCTGACCTATTTCGAGTAGCGTAACTAGTTACTATTGTATAAAACTAGCGTGACTTCGAATATTGAGAAGTTAAGGTAATATTTCACAGAAATGTTACCAGGAAACGATTAAAATGGAGAGAGCTTTAATGTGTGAAATAAGAAAGTTTTTTAAATAGGAAAAGCATACAACTGGTTGCTTAAGAAGGTCTTTCTCAATGCAATATCGCCTTTTATGAAACCCATAAATTATTTCATTAAAAGTCTGGTGGCGATTACTGTATCTATACTTATTGTTACGCGGTATTTAGATGCGAATATGATATAAATATCATATTAGCATCATATCGAATATGATGTTAATATCATAAATATTATATCGAGGACGTGATCACAGATAGCCATAAATTGGGCGGATAGCTGATTAATGGTAAAAGCGGAGAGACGGTGAATAAAGTTGCCATAAATACATCCACTCTTTTCATTCGAGTTTTTTTTACCTAATTTGGTATCATGTACCAGAACACATTTTGCTAGTCTCGGTAGCTGGAAAGTAGATTTTCCGGCTTCGGATTAAAATGTCGTGGGTTCAAGTCCCTTCCTAATGGATATTCTCCAATTTGCACCTGGAGTTTCGTATTTGATCTTTTTTTTATAATAAATTTGATAGTCCAAGCATTTCTTCTGTATTTTGCTTATCGCTGTATAAATTAAATAAATACATATTGGAAGAATATTCTCGCATCTCGCTGGAAAATTTTTCTCCTTCCGTAGAGTGCAACTGTATGATGCCTCACCTGATCCTAATTTGCGATGACCGGGGCCAAAAATTGCCGTTGAAAATAATGAGGGCGCATAAGTTATAGTTCAACCGTAATGACGTGAAAGTCACGTGCCGGTGCTCCTGGGAGCGACGACGGAAGCTGACCGCTAATTGGCCTCGACAACCCTCCCTCCAACACCACTGATGTGCTAATCAAGTTAAGCGTAAGTTTTCTATGCAGACTCCTGTATCTATTTTCATTCTCATACTTCTTCGACTCTCGATCGCTAATTTTTCATCTGCCGTTAATATTCGTAAAACGCATTCGGACTTTGTTGAGACAACCTGGCGGGTTTCCCGACGCTTGAGGGTGACAAGAAGTGCGCAAATGGATCGACGTGGAACTCTGAATGATAATTCTAATGTGCTTCTAAATCCATGCATTAATCTCCAAGTCTCTGTGAGGGTATGTGAGAGGAGGTGTTCGGTCTTCACCCACTAGAGAAATGTCATAATTTTATTCATCAGTAGTATGAGGTAACAATGTACTTTAGAGTTTTTTGAGTTCGTTTAACGGCGCATCGGCAATAGAGTCACCAGCGACAAGCAATACTTTTAATAAGAGCCAATTGGAAAGTTTAAGATGTACTCTACTGTGGATCAGGTGCATGACTTAGTTCCCTGTGGAAATGTTAAATCCACGTCAGGCATTGAAAATATTTTGATAAAAAATATCAGAGGTGGGGGACTATGGGTTAGGCACGAGGAATGAACGCGGGGAGAAAGCAATTGAATTCTGCAGGAGACAGGGGTTAGTCATCACTAACACATGGTTTAGACACCACAAAAGGCGTAGGTATACATGGAAAATGCCAGGTGACTCAGAAAGGTATCAGTTAGATTATATTATGGTTAGGCACAGGTTTAGGAACAGTGTGATAAATTCGCACAGTTTCCCAGGAGCGGATGCGGACTCTGACCACAATTTAGTTGTTATGAAATGTAATGTTCGTTTCAAGAAGATAAGGCAAGGGCGGCGGGTTAAAAATGGGATTTAGAAGCAGTAAATGAATTAACGAGGAAGGAGTATCAGGAGGCTGTAGAGAAAATGATGGATGACGGTAAAGAACTGAGTACTATCGAAGAAAAATGGGAATGTATCAAGAAAGGGATATTGGAAGCCGCTAAAGACACTATAGGAACCGTTAACGGGAAAAGGATAAGGAAACCATGGGTAACGGATGAGATGATTGCAAAGATGGATGAGAGAAGAAGATGGAAAAATGTAAACACAGAGTTAGGCAAAATGAAGTACAAAGAGTTAAACAATAAACTGAGAAGGGCCACAAATAAAGCAAAAGAAGAATGGTGGAAAACGCAATGCGAGGATATGGAAAGTTTACAGAAGAAGGGTGAAATTGGTGCTCTATACAGCCAGGTTAAGTTATTATCGGGAAGTAAGAAGGCAAGATCTGTGCTAACAGTTAAAGATAAATGGGGTAAGATAATAGTTGAACCAGGAAAAATCCAAGAGAGATGGAAGGAATATATAGAAACACTGTATGGTAAAGAACTTAGGCCGACAAGGTTAGACATAGAAAAGGAACATGACGTAGAAGAAGATAGCTTAGGTCCAGGCATACTCGACGATGAAATAGAAAGGGCATTAAAGGAGATGAAAGCAAATAAGGCTGTGGGGGTGGACAATATTCCTGTAGAAATGTTGAAATGGTTAGGGAAAGGTGGGAAGAAGGCCATATATGGACTGTTTCGTAGTATCTATGAGGAAGGAATCTGGCCCGAAGATTTTGTGAGATCGGTGTTAGTTCCTATTCCAAAAAAGGCAAAGGCTTCGTCATGTGAGGATTACAGAACAATAAGTTTGATATCCCACGCAGCTAAAGTTATTCTCAGGATCATCAACAAAAGGATAGAGAGTAAGGCAAATGATTACTTAGGGGATGATCAGTTTGGGTTCAGGAAAGGAAGAGGTACGCGTGATGCCATTGCAGTAATGAGATCACTAGTCGAGAGGAATATAGAATACAATCAGGACGTTTTTGCCTGTTTTGTAGATTTCGAAAAAGCGTTTGATAGAGTGAATTGGGAAAAATTAATGCGTGTATTGCAGAAAATAGGAATGGATTGGAGGGACAAGAGACTGATCCGCAACCTGTACATGTCTCAGACTGCTCAGGTGCGAGTGGGGAACGGAGAGTCCGGATGGGCAGTGTTAGGAAGAGGTGTAAGGCAGGGTTGCCCATTGTCACCGGTACTGTTCAACGTATATGTAGAGGAAATGATTAAAGAGGCATGGGGAGAACTGGAGGTAGGAATGAAAGTCGGAGGGGAATTCGTAAAATCGGTTAGGTTTGCTGATGACCAAGCATTAGTTGCTCAGTCAGCCAAGGGGTTGCAAGCATTGTTGAGTGAATTGGAGGTTCAGTGCGATAAATATGGGATGAGAAACAATATTAGTAAAACAAAGGTTATGCGATTTTCCAGAAAGAAAAAGGCTAAGCTAAATATTAAAATAGGCGGGGAAAAAATAGAGCAGGTAGAACAGTTTACATATCTCGGAAGTGTTTTGGACCAACACGGTCAAAGTGGTAGGGACGTAAGGAGAAGAATTGCGCTAGGCAAGGAGGCTTTCTCAAGGAGGAGGGAGTTGATGACGGGGACGTTGAGTAGGGATGTTAAGACAAGACTCGTAAAAACTCTGATATGGAGCGTAGCTATGTACTGCGCGGAAACGTGGTCGCTGAAGGAGGAGGATACACGTAGATTGGAGGCTTTTGAAATGTGGGTGTGGAGAAGAATGGAGAAGGTGAAATGGACCGAAAGGAAAACAAATGAGGAAGTACCCTTTCCCCAACTATGCATAGCGCTTCCTCGTTTGTTTTCTTTCCTGTCCAATTTACTCCTGCTCTCCTTATCCAGACTTGAATTGCAAAAGACTCCAATCTGCACCTATCGTCTTTCTTCACCGACAATGTTTCAATGGCGTATAAAACCACTCTCTCCATATCAAGGTTTGAACGAGTATTTTCTTAACATACTTAGAATAGAATATAGTTAGAGAAGAATGGAGAAGGTGAAATGGACCGAAAGGAAAACAAATGAGGAA
Organism: Hetaerina titia; assembly: GCA_037158775.1. Lineage (NCBI taxonomy): Eukaryota > Metazoa > Arthropoda > Insecta > Odonata > Calopterygidae > Hetaerina > Hetaerina titia. The sequence goes on along the minus strand of CM073775.1, from coordinate 64,049,923 downwards.
GTACTAGAGATGGTGGGTGAGGAGAGGGGTTTGTTGAGAGAAATCCTATGGAGGCAGGAAAAATGGATGAAAGGCATATTGAGCGGTAGTGGAATGTTGAAGAAGGTAATAGAGGGAAGAATGTTGGGCAAGCGAGGTAAGGGCAGGAAAAGGATAGGGATGTTGGACGGGATGAAGGGAGGAAAGAAGTACACCGAGATGAAGAGTGACCTGATATAGATTAGTTTGCTAGGTGGGGAGTCACAAAATGTTAATTGATAGTTGTGTCCATCCAAAAACCTACCTTAACCAGTAGATTACCTAATAAATAAAATACAAATATATTAGTGCTACTTCGTAAAAGTAGTCCTCAAAATGTTTCAACTAATTTGTCAAAGCATTATTTTCGTAATAGAACCCATGAAAAACTCTAAAGGTTATTTGAAAATATTCTAATGGGTGTAAATGTTTTTTTAACCATTGTTTTCACGACTTGTATGATGAGAAAAAGTTTCTGAAATTAAAACTTTACAGAAATTTCTGTAGAAAGCAAAGTTAATATTTAATTTCTGAAGTTAAACATGGATTTCTACAAAGTTAAGGCCTCAACCATTCAGTACACGAGGAAAGGTTTGCTTGCATTGACTTCCCCGGCAATCAGTTACCTTTAAGTTTTCCCTATGATCTCTCGACCGGTGTGATTCGGAACTGAAATAGTTCTGTCCGTGTCAGCATTGAAACAATGCCAGAATTAAAAAATACTCTATTTAATTATTTGATTTTAAATAGTGTTAGTTTTAATTGTTAGAAGCATTTCCGAATCTACGAGGGTCATCCGGAAAGTAGTATCCGTTCGTGAAATAAAGACACAAAAGTAAATATTAACAAACATAAAAAATTTTATTTGAAAGAGGATACTTTAAACTACTTCTCAACATAATCTCCAAGCAAATTAAGGCATTTGTCATAACGTGTGACAAGTTTCTGTATTCCTGCTGCATAGTCCTTCGCCGCCAGCTCATTGAGATACAGGGCCACTCCTTCTTTAAGTTCTTCATCGCTGTCAAATCTTTTTCCTGCCAAAAAGTCTTTAAGCTTTGTAAAGAGATGAAAATCTGAAGGGGCCAAGTCCGGGCTATAAGGTGGATGGTCGAAAGTTTCCCATTTGAATTGCTGCAAAAGTTTTTGTGTTATCCCAGCTGCATGAGGCCGGGCATTGTCATGAACGAGAATGACACCAGTAGACAATAGACCTCGCCGCCGATTTTGTATTGCCCGCCGTAATTTCTTTAATGTTTCACAATACGCATTGGCATTAATAGTGTCTCCACGGGCCATAAAATCAATAAGCAATACACCTCGTCGATCCCAGAAAATGGTTGCCATGAGTTTCCTGGTGGACAGAACTGTCTTGAATTTTTTTGGTTTGTTTGGTGAATGAGCATGATGCCACTCCATTGACTGTCGTTTACTCTCAGGTGATGCATAACAAACCCATGTTTAGTCACCAGTAATTATGCGAGTCAAGAAAGAGTCTCCTTCATCAGAATAACGTCCCAAAAACGTCAGTGCTGCAGCCATACGCTTGGTTTTGTGCTCATCTGTAAGCATGCGAGGGACCCATCTTGCACAAATTTTTGCATAATGCAGATGGTGTTTAACAATTTCATGAACAATTGTTCGAGAAACATTGGGAAAATGCTCACAGATGTCATCAATTGTGACGCGCCGATCGTTCCTCACGAATTCGTCAACTGAGCTCACCAGTTGGTCTGTAATGGCAGACGGTCTCCCCGAACGCTCATCGTCGTGTGTGTTCCCCCTCCCTATGTTGAAGTTGCGACACCACCGCCGAACAGACGACTCGTCCATTACATTGTCTCCATACACCTCCTTTAATTGGCGATGAATATCACATGGGCGAACGTTTCTTGCATTGAGGAATTTAATCACTGCCCTCACTTCACAACTGGCGGCGTTCTCAATTTTTTTAAACATTGTAAACAATCACAGAAACAACACAGGCAATGCTAGCGTCACGCAACTTGGCTCAGAGAAGGCAGACAAGCCACTGAAGCTATCTGACCTCGTCCAGCGGCTACTCGCGTCGTCAGCACTTCATGCGGCACGAACGGGTACTACTTTCCGGATGACCCTCGTATGTGATAAAAGATTTTTCGAGCTTTGTAAAACACATCTTTTAAAGATCACGCCTTCATTGAATAGATTCTACCACAGTAATTGACTAGAAGGTGCTTGATAGGTGAGGGTGGAGATCATCTAATTCCAAACTTTGAACGGCGTGTGAAATTCGCGCATCAGAGTAGGGGAGACAGTACTTTTCCGTGAATTGCCTGCGATTTCCCAGAAAGGTCTGATTTCGGAAAATTATGTACTACTGTGGAACCTGATGGTGCTAAGAGGAATCAAACCCGGATCTTCCGGTCAGTAACCCAGCGATCTACCCACTGGGCTGCCACGTCTTCCGATCCCATTCTGTTTTGAATACCCTTTACGTCTCATATTTATATTTCAAATTTTAAGGTAGATTCGTTTCGCATTTGATCATGAACGAAAAGCGATTTTTAAAAACTACCCCATTTTTTCTGAATTTTGAATTTTTTCTGAATATAAAAAATATTGAATTCCACGAGTCGTAATGCCTCCTCGTCACTTTGCTCGAGCTCCAATTAACAGAGAGATTTCCCGTTATCATCCTTGGATTTTAAATTATTCACCTAAGAAATTATTAGAGAGGAATATGGTGGCCTGAATATAGCAAATTGAAGGAAGAGCAATGCTTATTGAGTTAGGATTACGGATTATAGTTAACGAGCCAAACGTCGAATTGCAGTCTTTATTAAATGCAATTCAAAATTAGAGGTACAAGATTTAAAAATGTGAAAAACAAGGTAATAAGATTCTTAATATTGTGTGGTATAAACGTTGGTACAGGATTTCATTAACGTGAGAATTTTGAGTGGAGCGCAGAAAATAAGGGCCTAGAGGGAAAGACAAGTTAGGGAGTGTTAATTACGGCCGAGGAAGAGAGGACTTGAGCCGAGGAGATTCAGAGACCGAAGAAGTCGACTGATCATGCAAGGAGAGGTATTACGTGGTTATTGAAGGGAAAATGTACTATGATGACCAACAGAGAAGAGAGAGGGATATAATTGATATTTTAGGTGACATGAAATGCGTTAAAAATATGAAACTCTGAAGAAAGGAAATATGTATAGCAGGGGATGCTAATGTTGCACTTAAGTAGCAATATGCCTCACGAGTTTTTCAGATAAGAGAAGATATAAGTAGCAGTTACGGTAGCCCATTCATGGGTCACTCAGAAATACTCAAATTTTATGCATGTGAGGAAGAAAAGTTGTTTTTGTAAATATTTGCATCAGTGGATGTGGCTTATCTTGCAACGTGTCGAACTTCACGTTACTGATCTAAGTAAGCAATCCTATAATTTTATTTTCAAATAACTGGAAGAAAAAAGTAATTAATCGTGATTTATTGGGACGGGCTGAGTTCGCCAAAAACCCCGCGAAACCAGTCTTTCATCGAAATAGAACCATGCAGCGTGGAATTATTTCCTCTTCCACCTGTTTTAATTTGCGGGAGGGAACAGCTTGCACATCTTTGATGTGTTCCATCACCCAGCTAGCTCAAGCTCCATCTATACTCGCAATAAAAGCGCAGCATGTGAAGTTGACGCCTTGTCGCAACACCGATTCGGTTGCAAGTTCAGCTGGATCCATGGCGTTGTCTCACAATAGCGGCTGCTTGAATGACGCCGGTTTATGGCGTTATAAATTTCCCGTTTGCTCATGTCACGCAGGAACTGAGGGTAATGTGTTTCGTATCATGAAATACCAGGCTGAAGATTGGTAAAATTCTCGTTCCAGTACCTTTTTCGTTCTTTTATTGGTTAATTTAAGCACATCGCCTTCTGTTAACTGGTTTTCACAGTCTACTGGCAATGTAATCGCAGAAAATGCTTTTTTCTAGAAATCGCCCGAAGTTCAAAACTGACCCAAAAAATTCAACAAAAAGAGTCGCAATCTTACCCTCCTGTGGTCGAATTGTGAGAAAGTTGTGCGAATATTTTTACAATCCACGGGAACTAAGGAAAGTATGCAGAAGAAAGTATGAGATAAACACGAAAAAAGCTTCGAGGAGGAATAAATCTGGTGGGAAGCCGATTAAGTCGGATTTGGGGAGATAAAGCTAGAAAAAAACAAGGGATTGCAGTCTTTCTTGAACAAACTACAGGAAAGATATATGGGGTGAAGATAAATCTTCATAAGACAAAAATAATTTGACCCTCAAGAAGTTGGAGGCCTATTTGAGCATAAAGGTAGGGAGATGAGTGCACTTGGAACAATTCACGCATTTGGGAAGTATTCAGGACGAAAATAATAGTAATGACATTAGGTGAAGGTTTCGGTTAGAAGAGGAAGCACTTACTTAAAGGAAGGACTTATGGTTGGGATTCGTAACTTCTATTTAAGAAATTATTCCACCACGAAAAAGATTAGGCGTGAAATAAATATGGAGCGTTGAGTTTTGTGGCTCGAGACTTTAATGTTTGGAGAAAGACTATGAATATTAATTGGAGACGATTTAGAATTTGGAGAAGGGTATAAAAATAAGCTGGTGAGAAAGGAACACAGACAAAGAGGTACTGGTTGCGGTGAAGGGAGAAAGGTTTCTGGGAGGAATACGAAGGAGAAAGATTGCATGCATATTGAGTGCTAACGAGACGACGAGAAGGAAGAGTAGAGGCAAATTTGGGCGACATAAAGGAGGGATGAAATTAAGATTTTTAGAGGAATATATCGGTAAAATATCTTCACATCTCTTACACCTGGTTGCTTATCAGAGTTAGGGGAATGCATTAAACTACATGGCCAGTAGTAAGCCTATCATTGTTATTAGCAGTAGTCTGCCGGGTTTTGTTATGTTTTGGATGGGCCCAGGCATGCACAGTGCTGTACTCCCAACCCCTAAAATTGAAATGATGCAAAATATCATTAAATCCCTAACTGCATATTACAATAACTTACTTACTCACTATGTCCTGGGTTCCAGATGTTCCACTCCTGACTTGCTATTCAGTTTTTCAAGATGTGGGCTACCAGAGTTAACGTGGTAACCTCGCCCAAGTCGGGACCCGACCCCTCAACCTTTGGGCTAGTAATTAGATGTGCAACTCATATCAAATTAACCGTTTTCACTAAACGCAGATACTTTTCATAGTAAAATATGCTTTTTAGATAAATGCTTGCACACTGATGGAATGGCTTTATTTTCACGAAGACTAGTATCACTTCTAATTACATCAGTAATGATTTCCTTCTGGAATACTTTTTCGGTTCTGATTACGTCTCGAATCGCTCACTTTAATATGTCATATCGTGTAATTAAGTCAAGTACTTGATGATTTTACGTTATTCATCCGTTAAAGTAATCAAGTTTACCTCAAGTAAACTTTATCACTTTTACTGGTCAGAAGTTTGCTCCAAAGTAAACTTTACGGCTCTAAACTCCACTCCTCAGCTATTCAACGAAAACACAAATGGATTTTTTTAGAAACTTCCATTTGGGATTAATCAAATACCGTCTGAGTAGGAAAAATAATGAAGACGATTTTGCTCTATGGCCACATTTCTTTTTTCGAATGGGCATATTAATTTGCCTCTAGTCTAAAATAGATGACATTTTTGTGATATGAAGGTGTACAGTGCACTTGTTACTTGAATTCTTCGTCTCGCAGACCGTAATATTTTCCGCAGTAACATTTCTCCCTTCTTACCTCTCAGACCAGACTTTCATTTCCTTATAACTCATTTACTACATACTACTATATCCTTCTGAAAGGATGACATGCCCATGCAGGATTGACACGGAATCAGTATAACTTTATTTTTCATGTTCAAATAAAATATAATTAAAGAAACGTTTTTCTTAAGACCTGTACATTATTTAAGGCTCAGATTGGAAAGTGATAGAAGTACCGGAGAAGAGGAATGGGTGCTGTATAATCTTTGGAAGTGATGCGGAATATTAAAAAAATATTAAGTTTCCTATGGGTGAGGAGAGGGGTTTGTTGAGAGAAATCCTATGGAGGCAGGAAAAATGGATGAAAGGCGTATTGAGCGGTAGTGGAATGTTGAAGAAGGTAATAGAGGGGAGAATGTTAGGCAAAAGAGGAAGGGGCAAGAGTAGGATAGGGATGTTGGGCGGGATAAAGGGAGGAAAGAAGTACACAGAAATGAGGAGGGATCTGATGTAGAGTATGTTGCTCGATTGAGTTTTGTTTGCAGTCACAAGATATTAATTTGATAGTTGTGTCCATGCAAAAACCTACCTTAACCGGTAGATTACCTAATAATAATTACCTAATAATATTGAAGAAGAAAATAATGCTAGAGAAATAGTTTAGGCTGCTATATGTGGCATAGATGTTAAGGACCGCGGTAATTCTAATTCAAATCGGTAAGGTACATATTGGGGTTATTTACCGAAAGGCTAGAGGTAACTAATTTGGAGTTTTTCCTGTGAGAAGTGGTTTTTTACGTTTCGATGAAGACGGTAGATCACGCCTTGATTAGTAGGAATCGGACCTCAGAAAGTAAAATTAGAATAGAAAATTCTGAGCCTAAAATAAGCCTGGTGGGAAATTGAAGCTCCACTTGTCACCGTCCCAAATAGTCGACGGCGAATATCCATAACAAAAGCAACATTTTTACACAAAACTGGTAGGTTTGGTGAAGGCCGCCTCTTTACTCGCCACTGGTCGACCCTTTCGGGATGCCAATTACTTCCGAGCCTGCCGGTCGCAAACGCGGCGGAGTAGAATCCAAGGTTGGCCGGCCGTCAAGTGTCTTGCGGCGCAGGAGGTTTTCCGGTTCCCTGATTCCCTCCCGTTCCATCGTATCCTCCTACTCCCTCCCGGCCGCAGGGGAGTGAGCGAACCCCTACTCGCTTCCCGTAGAGCGCTGGACGTCCTTCAGTGTTTTTCCTGCGGTTTACCCCAAGGAAGGCTCGCAGCGAGGGACTCGAATAGCCTGGACCGGGCTCAAAGACTTCGGGCCCTTAGTTTAAGCGGAAGATGTAAGCGGTGTTCATGTCTGTCACCTCCCACACGGGCATGGGGGTGTGCGAATTTTGGGGAAAAGATCACCTCTCCGAATGAAAATTCTGGGCGTGGTGATTGAATTGGGTTAGAAAATGGAATGGTGGAGTTCGTCTGTTCATATTTCGATCAGAGTGTGACCGCTCTGCGGCAGGGTTTTGAAGTTATGGCTCATAAATTCTGTTTCCCACTTCCTATTTTCGCGAAGGGACCCACGATACATTGATCATCCGCTTATCCTAATCATTAACAGTAGTCTGCTTAAGCTAGGTACTTGATGTGCCCAAGGATTAAGCACCGTGTCACCCTATTATTCAACAAACCAATCCTCAACTCCTCTTACTTCCCCCATCCCTTCTCCCCCTTTTTCTCTAACATTTCAACCTCTTATTGTTATTATCTTTTCATTGTCACTCAAAATGATTTTAATCAACTAAAACTGCCTGCATACGAGTTTTTATGTGAATACACAAGAGAACTTCAAAAGATCAGTTTGGAAATGGCAATAGAAAACGAATCCTTGAGTATAGGCTTTCTTGTATCGATCACTATACTCCACTGATGCAAATTGACGATACCCCGACAGAAATAGAACCTAAGGTTGATTTGATAGGTGAGGGTAACGCTCACTTCGTCTTACTAAGGCCCAGAAAGGGTGAAATTCACACATCAGGATAGGGAGGTAGTTCTTTCCCCTGTCGCCTGTTGTTTCTCAGGGAGATGTTGCGCCTGAAAAATGTCGCAGCTTGGGTGAAACCAAGTGTGTCCAGAGAGGTCACCCGGAACCGAACTCGGGCCTGCCGGTCTGCACCTCAGCGCTCTATTCACAGGACTCTCGTACCCTCAAGCCGACTATACTTCGTAATCAAATCGTCATGTTTAATAGGAGTTGAAATATCCTATCCAAGCTGTGAATGTCGTAGCATTATCCGTTAGTATTCCACCGATCTGAAGTAGGTTTTGCTGAACCCAGTCAAGGTTTTTCAAAACATGTTCCCGAACATGTTTTGTTGTTGAATTTTGTTGTTGAAACAATGTTTCTAAATACTGCTTAATATGACCTGCCCTACCACGTCCTCATCTGTCCTCACGATAGATCATTCTTCAAGCTCGTGTACCCTTTCTCCTCTCTTTAGGTTTCTACCTCTTTTTGTGGCGCCCGGACTCCCATTCTTCCCACCGTACAGCTTGCATTTTCTCTTGTAATGATAGTCTTCAACATTCCATTATTTTCAATGTCCCTTTCATCCAGTTTCCGTTCCTTTCTACTATTTTTCGCAGGAACCTCATCTCTTTCCCTGCAATATCCAGCACATCCTTTTTTGTCTTTCTCTCAGTTTACTTCGATTCCTCCACCATTTGCTCCACATCCCAATTCGCTAAGGACTCTGCTCTCTGCGCTCACATCTTCCTCCCTTAACGACCAAGTTCCATTACATAGTTCCATACATATACATCCATAACAACCCGAACCGATTAAGTCAAGAACCATTGAATATGTATGATGATACGACTAATTGTAAATGATTATTTATCAATAATAAGGAATGATTACCGATTGAAGATCAGGGATAGTTTGGTGAAGCCTTGCTCCAAGCGGTCAGATCGTTGCAGCAGCGATGGGGTCCTTTCATAGCAATGAATTTGTGTAGTAGTGAATTTGTGCCGCCCAGCTCTGTAAGAAATATAACTTATCGCCGAAATCTGCTGGGGCCTGAGGCCTGCAATTAAGGGTAAACCGGAGCATGCCGGTCATATGCTGCGCTACCCACTCGTTGGACCACCCAAAGCCTGTTGCCTATTATCATGGATAAACCGGTATCGATTCCGGCTTATCCTGAAGTACAGGCCACAAGTTATGCGCCTTGATTCCTTTGAGTAGGTCAGTATTGCCAGCAGGAAGTTGTTTACGGTAAATGGGGCGTCGGCTTTCTCCCTTCTCTCGTTAATTTTAGACGATGACTTTTAGCAACGTGTAAATACTTAAAGATTTTTCCGCGCGGAGCCATCATTTAGCGTGATCATCACTTCGCAGAGACAGTAGAAGGAATTTGGGGGATGATATTTCGATTTGCTGCACATTACCTCATTGTTAGTTTTAAACTCGTCGGGTTTAAAATGCCTGTATTGAAACACATTGCCTGTTTTTTCTGGAAAATACTGGAAAATGCCTGTATTAATCTTGCTGAATCCTGCATGGCGTGGAACATAAACATTTCATTTTATTTTGTGTGATGAGTCAAATTTGCAATTTGTAGCAACAAGGATGTCAAAGTTGATTTTCATTTTGGTTTATATGCAGTGTCATGTGTCTAATGATACGTACCAATACGCGTCTACGAAGATTTGCGTTAACTCCTGAGGGCTTGCCGGTGAATAAAATTTTAATAAATACAATTTAATAATTTTCATATGGGAGATTGAAACAAACTGCCTAACTCCATAGCTACTTTGTTGAAAATATTACACGAGTCTTACTGTTGCCCATTGGTTGGTTGCTTACGGGTCCATTTACATTAGCTTATACTTTTATATTGTAGTTCATTCTATTGAAATATTTAAAGATTGAATTTAATTATTAATTTTTGTTGCCAATGTTTGTCAGTAGTATAAACTGATAAGTTGGAATTGAATAATTACCCCCTTTTGACATAGATGCCTCTTGTTTCATTAATATTTAAAGTTATTATTATTAGGTAATCTACCGATTAAGGTAGGTTTTTGGATGGACACAACTATCAAATAAACATTTTGTGACTCCCCACCTAGCAAACTAATCTATATCAGGTCCCTCTTCATCTCATTTAAAGTTATATAGTGTTTTAAAAAATAAGTCTTAAAAAGTTATCATTGACTTGAATACTCATGCTTTAAAAACCCAAATGATGGTGAATGTTTATGCAAGCGGAATATTTCGAGAAAGCAGTTTTAGCAGGCATCTCTGGCGCCTGAATTTTAAGAGTTAACTGTGGTTTTCAACGTTTATAATCCTCTTCTGGTTGTTACTTTTTAGCATTGGTAATTTTGCGCTTTAGGAATGTCGACCTACACTTAAGGTGTTCTATGTAGACCGCTACTGCTTGTTTCATTTGGGAATGTGTCTTCGTTTTAGTTCACTAAAAGCGAGAGAGGTAGATTCCATTGCGAACGCATTAAAGTTTATTTTGAAATTGGGATAATAAAATACAGGATAGTTATCCCCTTGGTAAAAAGGACTGTGGGTACGATTCGACGGTTGTGGCGAGTTTTGATGCTGTCCTTTTCGTGAAAACTTCCGCTAAGCACCGCACGGAAATTTTCGGGCGAACTACCTTCAGCTAATTTGTTTCCATATTTGGCCCAACTTTCCTTCCCTTTCCTCCCTGAGTTCCACGTTTTCGGACGAGGAACGAGGCGTGAAATAGGTGGAAAAAATCAAGCGGGAGGGGAATTAATTTTAATAATTAGTGTAGCGTCGTTGAATAAATTCGACCGAGTAAATCTCCATCCTCCTCTCTCTCCTTCTGCTCCCCTTTCCAAGCCCCTTGCCTCACTTTCGCTCTCATTCTCACCCACCCACCGCTGCTGACCTCTGCGCATCAGCACAAGAGCAGCTGAATACATGCGTGCACATGCATGGGGCGAAGAGACAGGAGCGATTGCGAGAGAGAGAGGGCGCGCTCGACTGGGGAAGAAGTTCGGCCGTGAGGGAGAGTGTACACCCGCTTCCCCTCCACGCAAGTATACGCGCGTTCGCATCTATCCTCCCCCCCTACTCTACCCACTTCCCGCCCCTACAGCATCCGGAAGGCGCATGCGCAGTGAGTACCCGGCGCGAGTCTGCCAGCGACACCCTCGCAGTCTCCTTGGTGAGCCTCGAGTCGGAGGGGCCGCTCGCCACGAAGCCATCCACGTGACGTGCGGTTGGTTGGCTGACTCGTCGCTCGACTGAGGGGTGAGGGGACCCTCTCTCTCCGGTGGTCGGTCAGTGCGATTCCGAAAGCCGCGAGGAGATCTTCGTCGGTGTTGACGTGCCGGCAGGACTGGTGTATTTTTTTATTGTGTACTATTGTGAGAGGTATATCACCACCTCTCTTTAGAGGGAGGGGGGGAAGTTTTTCTTCTTCTTTCGTTCGACGATGAGCAGAGAACCAAGGGAATTTTCTAGTTTTTTCAAATCATTTTTAAGCCAAGTCCACCATTCGTTGGTATTCATCGAAGTCTTCCCATTTTGATCATTATATCATAATTCTTCTAGTTAGTTATCGTGTGAGTGCAGGAAGTTTTTCGATTTATGAAGTGATTGTGTTCTTGTTTTTTTTTACAACCTATTGCTCCTGCTACTTCTCTTTTGGATAACTTCTCTTGAGAAGAGAGCGTGAAGTGTTTAGCGACAATAAGCTAGCTGTCTGGTGAGTTAGGGAGGCGTTAAAATAAACCTTCAATGGATTTGGAAGGTAGCAAGAGTAAATATCACCTGTATAATTACATGTAAAACTGCATAGAAATATTTGTGTGGAACTGGTGTCGTTTCGTGCGAGCCCCACTCCCGAAGGAAATAAAAAAGAAAATAGTACAGAGTACCTGGTGCTCGAGTTCCGAAGTATCAGTGTGTTTCGCTTTCGTCGCGGCGCGGTTTTTCGCCGAGTGGAGTGAGTGAGAGTTGTTACCCCCGCGAGGTGTGTCGTCGACCCCTTGTTCCCTGCGTCTCTTGCCGAAGGAAACAGGGAAAAGAAGTAACCCCTGGCACCCCACATCGTTTCCCTCTGGACCCCAGTGGCATCAGGGAACCTTCAGCGTACGAGACCTCAGCAGAGCGCGAGTCGAGGTCTATCCCCGGCAACAAGAGAACGAAAGGTAAGCGAGCCAAGCAAGCGTTCGTGCTCCCAATGAAGGGATTGTTCAGCGTCGCCGACCGTTCAACCGTGGGGTCGCAACTGCCGCTTACTTGCCTTAGCGCGTTGGGTGAGGAGAGGAGAAAGGTCCGATGATGTGATATGCCCGCTCCATTCCTCACGCCCTTTGAGCGTTCAGTTCCCGAGTGCCCGTCAAGTTGATACTTTTTTCTTTACGTTTCGATCGAACTTCAGTCGTCCAGTATGCTTGCTAGTTGTTCGGACCCTCGAACACTTTTCCGATTTTTCGTGAATGTTGCTCTGTCCTCTTTGAGCTTTGATCGTTTGACGATGGGAGACGTCAATGGCTTTGGGGGCATTGGCGTGTGGAATGCGTGCGATTGAATTCCATCCAAGTGAAGACATTGGCGATTCATTCAGTCGCGGAAAGAAGTACAATTCCGAGGATTACGTGACTCGCGGTGCATTCGTCAGTGCTTGAACCCATCAGCCGAAATGAATTCCTTTGTATTTCCTGTGCTTTCTTATAAAATACTAGTTTATTCCAATTTGTATTGAACAGGAAACAAAAGCTACTTCATGCATTTCACTCATAGAGATTTATTATTAGCATTCATGTTTTGACTCATGTTAACTGAAATCATGTTCAGTGTGGAAACGTTAGTCGTTAAAATAAATTTTTATTTCGTCTAACCTATCGAAGAAGTTCGACAAAAGTAAGCCTTACAGTAGTGCGATTCGTTAATTTATTTAAGGCGGGAAGATTTAGTGATGACGATTTCGGGGTGGACTTCAGTCAAGTTTCAAAAGTTTTGGAAACTTCCTGAAAGAATTTCACCCTCGTTCACACACCCGAGGATGCCCCGATCTAACGAAAATTTTTCCATCGATGGAAAGTGATGGCACGAATGGATATTTTTGGGTGGTGATCTCGTTGACAGATGTGACGTTAACTAATTCCCCTTCCACCCACCATTTTTTACGTCGCAATGAACAACAAAGTCACGTTCAAGTTGACTAATAATACTGCTTGGTTATTTCTTTAAAATAATTCAATAACCGTCTGGAAAGAAATGGTCATCGAAAAAAATATTGGAATAAGATCTCCCTTGAATATATCTGTCAACTTTCAAGAAAATAACAGGTGACCACACCTGAATTCGTTCGTCGTTTACTCTTTTTCTTCGCTTAAATGCCGTGGAAACAGTAGGGTCGAAGTGATCTACATTCCTTTTGTTGCCCTCTCTCTCTCGACTTGCAATTTTTTCTGGTAGTTGGGCGTGCATTAGTTGATTGGGTTGGCCTATTGCGTTCCTTCGAGAGTAGGGACAAACTTTATAAAAACCAATTTGTCACGCAGCTTGTCGTCGGAGCTTTGTATTTTCCCTCCGGCGGAATTTTCTTTATGCCGAGGCGAGGGGGGGCGAAGGCAATATCCAAGCAGGACCGAAAATGCTCCCTCGTGATCACTCACTGTCAGCCGCGGAGTTCGTCTCTTCATTTTCTCTCTCGAGTGTTCATGAAACTCTGGCAGACCGCTTGGTAATCGAACCAAGCACCCGACCCGTTATTTGTCGATTAACCCTTCGGGATAATCGGTACCTGGGAAAGTGTGCATTCATTATGGATCTAATGACGAATTTCCGGATCGGATATTTTATTTAGGAATGTCTTCTCGATCCAACTTCCCCCAGATTGCCGTGGATTCACTCTGGCTAATATCGTCTAATAGTTAGTCACTTGCTGAGTTGGAGACCTTCGAAAACGTCCCATTGCTGTGTTTTCCTCGGAAATGTAACCATTCAGTGTTGGGTGAAAAGCATATATCGAACCGAAGTATCTTGACGGCGATAGATTTTCTCGTGGAGGATATAAGCGAACGCTTTGGGCCACGCTGTCAGGGAGAAATTTATCTGCTCGTTTTTCTTTTCGCCCATCTGCCGCCGCTGGGTTAATCCACCCTGCCCACCCTCCCCCCTGGGGGTCTCCCGAGTGAATTCCCGTTGCGTTCGGCCAACAGTCGTGCACATCGTGGCGTACGTATGCTCGATCCTCGCCTGTACCCCGACCGCGGTTGTAAGGTGATGATGCGTCGGATAATTTTTTTCCAATTTGCGCCATGGATTAGGAAAAATTCGTTTGCTTCTCTTCACTCCGGGAGCAGTTACTTCCCTGCCCCCTTATTATTATAGAACTCGTCCCGCTAATACCCGTTCCAGTCCCGTGGTTGGGCGAAATAAGGCCGGCGCGGAGCCCGGTCGCTCCCACGGGCGTGGGTGCTCTACTCCCCCGCAGTGTCATTTCGGCCGAGCGAACTTTCCCGAAGGTGGGGAATGTCGAGAAAAATTGTTGGGTGGTGTAGGTTGCGCAAAATATTTCAGGGGTTGTTATTGATGGTCCCTCCCCGGTTATTTGCGGTGGATATTTTCAGCCATGATAACGAGGACGTTCAGGTCTAGCCCAGACACGTCAAAATTTATGAGTAAAGATGAAAAGGCTCGATCGTTGCTGTGTTAGTATGGTCAGTACCTTAAGAAGGATGGTTTCTATTTTCTAGCGCAGTGCGTTATAGAATAACTGACTTTCCATGCCCATCAATTACCTTGGAAAGTACATATTTCAAAGATCATGTCGATTTTCAGGAATAAGGAAAAAATGAAACTTTACCGTTACTGAAAATACATTATCAGTGAGGCAATGCAATAACAATTGCTCAATGTTGATATGGTGTGGGTTCAGTTTCTGTTTCATGGTGGGCTTTTTTTCATTTGGCATTGTGCAGAGAAAGACAAGAGGGTTTGTTCGACAGTACTTTCCTTTCCTGTGAAGGGGAAGCAGCAGGAAATGATTCACGGTAGCAGGTGTTTCACGTAAACTAAATGCCGCCATTTCGCTACAAATGCAGTTGTTTCCGTTGTGCTTTCCTTGCGTGTTTTTTCTCAGAAAGATTGATTGTCCTTTGTGCCATTCCCGTGGGGTACAGTTGACTTCCTTCCCTTGATCAGAGGGTGGTGGGCGGTGTTTTGTCGTCGCCCGTGAAGGTTACCGCTTCTAATTCCTCCTCAAGCATCCATGTTCATGATTTTGTTTGTGAATTGTTGGAAAATACCAAAACCAGGAGAGAGGAAACGTTTAAGCCATTTGGCTTCTTATTGTTAATTAGCTGGTGGGAGGGATTCAATTCGCCAAGTACTATTTGAGGGGCCCATAAAAACAATTTTCGTCTGGTGAACCGTTTTCTGACGCCTTCGAGGGCAGGAGTAAAGTGCTCGTCAGACTTTCTCCGGACCGCGGTTTCCCCAACTCTTACTTAAAGAGCCTCCTCTAAAAGCAGAACGTAACTCTCAGCACCTCCAGCGTGAAACTTTTGACTCCAGGAGAGGGAGAGAGATAGAGTGTGAGATTCCTTCCTTGGATGAAATTTTCGTGAGCCGTCAATGCATTCGCGGGTAAGCGTCCCGCGCCTCAATCAGGCGTTTCCCGAGTGTCAAGGGGGAATAGTTTAAAAGTTGCAGCGTCGAATCGACAACACCGCTCCCGGTCCGCCCTCACCTGCCCCCGTTCCGACCGTAAATGTTGTACGTCCGGTTTTTTTGCTGTCGGGCCCGCCAGTGCAGCCACCAGTGGCTCGGAGAATTTTCGGAATCCAAGTTACTCGGAAGGGTATAGTTTTCCGTTTCCTCAGGCTTTTAGCCCAATCCTTAGCATGATCGGGGGGGAGACCCAGTCGGGAGGACCCGGTAGGCGATCGCGAAGAAAGGACCCCTCCCGCCATGTCTTACTCTGCGGAGGGGTCGGAGTTTGTCGTGGATATTTCATCTCCTTTAGTCCGTGGGCCACTGTTTAGACATGGGGGGTAGGAGGTGAAGTCGGGAGGAGCGTATTATTATGTCGGGTGGGCAGAATGGACGCCGCCTCCACCCCCAGCTCTCTGACTCATTCTTATTGGTTCCTTATTACTACGTCCGTTGCCATGGGGGACGGAGAATGGATGGAGGAAGGGCTGTATGGACCCCCCACAGTGCTCGGGATTTGACAGTCGACCTACCAGCCTCTTGTTTATTAGCAGAACATATTCTGCACCGAGTTTCCCCCCCCCCCTCCAGCTCTGCATTATATTCCCTTCTAAATAGCGACCGCTCTTGGGGGAAGCCAGGAATAGATTCGTGGAATGGGGTTGAACGTAAGCAATTCTGTTGAAGAGATCGCTTTGAAGGCGTGGCCATCCGGCGAAATTGAGAGGGGCGGGATTACTTACATTTTGTTTAGTTATGTTTTTATATGACCTTGTTCTATTTTGTTGTGGAATTTATGTATCTCTCGGCTTAGAAGTATAAGTCAGTGTAGGCAGGCGTGTTAGCTATGAAACCGCGATCGGGAGATTATTCTGATTTAAACGTAGGTTTTCTGACGGTCCCTAACGGCTATTTTCTTCTATTTATTGCAAGAATTCTCTCTTTCTTTGCCCTGCATTATTTTTTCTTCATTTCTTCGTAACTTCTGTCTGCCTTCATTCTGTCTCTTCTTAATGAAAGCACAATGTGTGAAGATCCGTCGCCATATTGACTCACTTGCATCTGTTTCAGACGTTCGCTAATTAAATTTCGAACGTGAAGAACATTTTAGGGTTTCCGTTGCTAGTTCTTACATTTTTGGTAAATCTGTAGGTTTTATGTGATTCCTCGTTATGCATTGTGCTTATAGTGGGATAGTTTATAATGACTCTTTTTCTCTCTGAATCATATTCTGTTTTATGGAAAACTTACGTTCAAAAAGGAAAACATCTCTTAGAGATGTCGATACATTTTCACCTTAATCACCGCTGTTTTCTTTTAGGTTTGTGGTATTTTGTGTAGAAAAGAGTATCTTTCAATCAGTTTGTGTCAAACGTGTTTCTCTTCTAGTTCCCCGAGGTGTTATCTGTTTGAGAATGTCGACGTTCGAGAGCGTTTGTTTGGTTGCTCGTGTTGCCGACTGAACATCCGCTCTTGAATCCTCAGATATTCTCCTCGGCACGAATGTTTAACTGTCCTTGGTATAGTTTTCTGGGTTAATGGATAAGATTATTAAGCGTTGTCTAGGAGTTTCTGATGGATGAATCGAACGCCTTCGAATGCATATGGCATATCTGAAATGAGAGCAAGACGGTGTTGGTGTTGAAAGGTAGCGTGGAGTTGGTCCCCAGGGACGGGAGTGCTTCGCTCCTCCCTTCCGCCCAAAACCCTGACGGTGAAATTATCACCAGATTGTGGGGTGAAAGTGGAGGATACTATATGGCTTCCAGTCCTCTTTAAGGTTTGAGTTACCAACAAGGTATCGCTTCCCTCTAATCCTCCCCAATATTCTTCAGAATTGGCAATGCCTGGTTATACCGATTGAGGCCTTTGAAGTGTGGCATTAATCTTTTTTCAGGGGTTCACGATATTTTTCGTGTGAAACCCTCACGCATGCACGCACCCATCCTCTCCCACAAGAAATGTGTGCCATTTTCTGTCGTCCATAAGGATCGTTAATGGGGATGGTTTCTTTCGAGATGAAGGTTCGTCTTTGTTCCCAACCTCCTTTGATTTGCGTGTCAAACATTGCTTTTTTCGTAAAGGTTTCTTTATTCAACTATTTCATTTTCCTATCAAATTACAGCGTGACGTTCGTTATGGTGACGCAGAAAGGGCCACACGAAACTAACGAGTCTAACAAATTTTCCGGATCGTAAGAATGTTCGAATCGAGAAAAGGGGCAACCATCTCTAATTCAAAGCCTCTCG
This sequence comes from Hetaerina titia, assembly GCA_037158775.1. Taxonomy (NCBI): domain Eukaryota; kingdom Metazoa; phylum Arthropoda; class Insecta; order Odonata; family Calopterygidae; genus Hetaerina; species Hetaerina titia. Next base: position 64,032,204 of record CM073775.1, on the reverse strand, counting down.
TTAAAATTAATTGAAGATGGGAAGTTTGGTGTGGTTTTGGGAGTGAAACACGGTTCTTATGTCCGATTTAGAGAAGATACTGGGCATAGGATGGTGCTTCTATTAATTACTTTAAAGAAGTTCAATAATCATCAAAGGATCCCATCCTTTAGAGCAAGTTCGTTACTGGCACGGGGTGTGAGGTTTCGGGTAAAATTTTGTGCCTCTAGTTGAACGATCTGTGTCTCTTTAGCGGCAGTGCTGCCCATTTCCGATATCGATAATATAATGTATTATCGTCATTCTTCCGAAACCATTTCTGGCTGATTCTTCCCGCCATCCTCCAAAATTCTAAGACAACGAGCTAGATTAAAGGCTTTTGGTAAAGTACCCTATAACGGGGTGTGCCTGTTCCACCGAAAAGGTTTTTAGGGTCCATACGTTTATCACAAAGTCAGACGACACGAATAGGATAAGAGAAATTGACTCAAGCTCGGGAAGATTTAAAAACCTCCATCTTTCTATTAGTGATCCCAAGAAAACCTGGCAAGTACATTCCGATATTATCCTCGAACAATGATCATCGGACCTAATTGCAATCTGACATTCCCATTACGGACACAGCCCATTCTCCCGAATTTACATAATAACGGCTGGTTTTCGGACGCCTTTCGCCAAAAACCCCCGCCACTGCTCGCTGGTAGTGACGCAGATGCAGCCGAGCGAAGGTCCCCATGGTTTTACCCAACCTTGGTCATTCCTCGCCTTTTCCCGTGCGAACCGTCTGACATGGCCGTCGCCCGTCTCCCCGAGCCAACAAGCCACTTCTCTTCCTCCGCGACCCCTCAAGATTTTCTGAGGAGGTGCGCAGAAGATGGGGAGTAGTGTGTGTGTGTGTGGAGTGGAAGGAAACGAAGGAAGGACCGATTTTTTCGTGAATGCAGGAATCCAAGGCCACCGTCCCTCTCTCTCTCCCTCGCCTCGGCTTCTCGGTCAGGAGGCTGTTGCTCGCCGGGGCGATGCCTCTTAGAGCGGGGTGTTTGTCCCCTTCCCCCTCTGCGTGCCCGTCGAGGATCTTTCCGGGCGGTCGGTCAGCCACTCCGCGTGGCCTCGGCTCTCATTTTTAGCTCTTCTCCACCACATGTGCGCCTCCTTCCTCTTCGGTGTTCGGAGAGCCCATTTCTTCCTCCTCGGTGTTCGGAGAGTTCATTTCTTCCACTTTTATTCTTCTCCTGCACAAGGTCTGGGCTCGACAATGACCGGAGGAGTGTTCGTCAGAGGAGCAGGCAACGTGGTCCGCGCATGGTCTTTCGCATTGGTTCGGTTCGAAAAGAAAAGAGGAAAGGAAGGGTAAGAAGCTGGTGGCAACTCCTGCACATTCTTACACCCATACTTATTAATGGTGTTCTATCTTCAAACGTTGATTTTTGATGGGTTCAGAGCTTGACCCTCTCCAGACTTCACTACATTCATCAACCTCTCCTATCCTAACCCTGAACATGGCAACACCTTAACCATTCTTCTACTACATTTCCTCCTTCCTGCCTCACTTCATTTCCGTCCAGCGTGACTAATCTTTCCTCCCTCTCCCTCGCTTGCTTAGCATTCTCTCCTCCGTCACAGTTTTCAATATTCTCTAGCCACTCAATATGCGCATCATTCACTTTTCTTTGAATTTCTTCCGAAAAATCTTTTTCCTCCCTTTTCTTACCCAAAGGTTTTGTTTAATATTTCATGTCTTAAGATCGTTTAAATTATAAAGAAACGTGTTCCATGGCGGTCCCATACATGAGGGAGCTCATTCTCGTCTTTTAATTCTGTTTATTATTTGCTCACGAATAATTTATTTTAACTAATTTTCATTGACTCTCGTTTGTCATTCACACAGAGAAAGTTTTCGGACCGTAACGTAATTTTGTGATCGAAATGGAATTCTATTTTCCACACGATCAGTTTACGGAAAAATTAGCAAATGCCGAATGAGTAATAGCGTTTCCAGACCGATGAGACGAATTCATGACGACAGGAGGAATTTTGCAAATTTCCAATTGAGGAATATTTATTTTTACTCGTTGCGATCAAAATTGTTCGATAATTTGAACTCTGTCAAACATCCGAATCCGACTTTCGGTCAAAATTAACTCTCTGAAAGTTGAATGAACTCTTCAAACAAATAATTCCTTTCCACTCCATCATGATAGTTTTATTCCCTTCGTGTGTTCTAAATAATTTTGGCCATATTAATTTTAGGTACTTATGCAATCTTAATATGTATCTTATTTCAAAGAATATTTTTTTACCATAGTCAGTCGACGTGACTGGTGTCCTGATACATGGCCAGGAGATCATTCCCGAAACTCGGGGAGTGTAATGTGTCGGCGTAGGTGAATACGCCCTTAAACTTTGACTTACCTCCGGACTTTAGTTCGATCTCCGTCCTTCCGACCCACCCGAACGTTCCTTAAACTTATCTATAAAATACGCTCCATGTATGCATTAATGTGTCTCCACTTCCTTCGTCTCGCATACCCCACCTCCTGGTTGCTGCTACCTCATTCTCCCTCGCCCCAAACGCACCCACGCCCTCTTTCCCTTTGTTTCTACCCCCATGAATACCTAACTCACATCGAGGAGAAACACCGTCGCCCCCCGAGCCCGAACCCCCCGCAGCCCCCTGTCCGCCCTTTATGCCCTCGCCCCGTTACCCCACTCCCGCTGACGAACTCCATCCATACCCCCTCGAGTCGCAGTACGTGTGTGACTGATAGCGGGTCTGTCTCCCCGCATACTTCTCCGGGGTGTTTAGGGATGGCGCCAGTTTTGATTTCCCTCCGAGCGGTCCTAACGACGCCCGTCGTGGAAATCATCGAGGTTTCCAACCCCCGCTCAAGTTCTCCGGATTCGCTGACGTTTATGTTCGGCCTTCTTTACCGAGGTTGTTTACGATTTGCCCCCGCCTGTTGCGACTAGAATACTCTCCCCCCCACCTCAGGCGGAAGAGGATGAAGACCATTTGTTTGAATAATAATAGCAATCGTCATCAAAGGTAATCTACCCATTACGGATAGGTTCGGTCGGGCCCCGAAAACCTTTATGGCTTAAGTATTCCGTAGACTTCCTCTTGTTCGTCTTGCATTGGATTCCTTCTTCAGTTATTTGTACCTTCTCCGTGTATGCTGGCCAAAAGGTCTGTTCTCCACCTTCCTCTACCCCGCTTGCTCAATATTCTCTCTTCTGTTAAGGCATCCAACTATCTTAGTGTCTTTCTTGCCCACTTATTCACTTTGATTTTTTTTATTTCACCTAGAAACGTCTTCCCCCTCCCCCCCACAAAAGTTAATACTTCGTCGAGAATAGTATTGAATTTATTACTATGGCGTCGAACATTGTAAAAATGTGAATTACACCGTATTAGGGGCAAGTTGAATCATTCGTTGCGTTCAAAGATTATTACGCTGATCTGAAGTGATCTTTTGAATCATCAAGTTCGTCCTCTTAATACCAATTTGCAATAGGTAAGCATTGACGGAAGAACGGCGAGGTAGCATAGTGGGTTAGGGCCTTAGATTACTCACTTCAGGGTCCTAGGTTCAAACTCCTTTGAACGATTCTATCTAGCATTCAAGTGGTGCGATTTTCTTGTTACTAAGATTTCGTAGGATACTGGATAGTGGCGTGGAAGTAGGAACTGCTCTCCATAACCCCGTCGACTTCATGCTCCTAGTTAAGAAACTAGTTAATGGCAGTCCGAGGAATAATGTATATTATAAATGTCTAATGCAAATTAGATTGTTCTTTGCATTTTTTACATTCGTTCTTCAATTGAACTTTCCCTCAGACAACCAATTTACGTCTTTCTAACAATACACAGTGTATGACACTCTGTATTTAGCTAGTTAATAAAAAGATAAAGAAATATATTGGATAAATAACACGCTAATGGTTAAAATTTATGCTTGAAATTATTAAAACACAACGTAATTGACCTCTAATAAAGAACTGCATACTGAAAACATGTCTTGAAATTCTTCCGATTCGTACGTCGTTCGGGTTTTAAATGTCGCTTTTCAGTTTCGGATGGATGAGAAGGGATGTGAAACCTTTTTTGTTGTACCCGATTTTCTACTATGGAGAGCTTTCGTTTTAATATTTCTTATTTTCATTATGGAGTGAGATGTGTATCTTCAGTCAATATTTCTTTCGAATCTACATTTGATAAACATGACATATTAATTGCACTATCGATTGACACATCAGAATATTTCTTCAGTCCCTTGTCAAACCGTCGCTGCTATCTTTATTTATATGTGCCCATATTTTCCAATATTAGTTGTACCGTTACTCTGATTCTTCATTTTGCTTTCCAAAATTCTGTATTTCCTTTACATAGCAAGCTGGTTTCATTTGCCATAAATGATCTGCAGGAAATGTGGTTTTTCGCGATCAATCAACTGGTCGGTTATTCGGTAGATTTTCCGTTGCGTGAGAGAATTTGAGCGATTCTATCCCAATATTTGGGTTTGTAGTGATAGCGGACTGGCCAGTTTACAATCTGTACTCTATCGATTCCATCCTAATTTCTTTCGTAATTGCCTACCTACAGTGTCTCTAAGGGTTCTCTGGTGTCAAATCAATGCGCATTAGTTTAGGCGTAGATTTCGAGCACAAAAAAACGAAAAACAACGACGCTTTCTCGGCACTAATCCACAGGCAGTAGTAGTGGGTCTAAACCTGGGCATTTATTGCTCCCTGGATGGTGATTCTGTTCGTTTTATGGTTGAACTAACGAGATGCTGACAGCTAGTAAAAAAAAGCAAACTTATGGTTCTACTAAAATTGAGCGGGCACACAATAAATACTACTAGGTATAATTCTAGGTTTTGTTTTCCATGCCCCGCAAGGTGGTTATTGCAGTTTTATTGGCCACATTGCCGGATAATAATGCCATAAAAGGGGATATCCAGCCGTTATGCCGTGAAGGGGGCGCTTGAGTATGGAGATGCCGCTTTGAATTTTCCTCAAGACCTGATGTAGAAAATATTCATCTTCTCAAACCTCCAGTTGCGATCATAATACCATTTTTTTCAATGTACACACTTACCAAACGAGTGCTTCCGTAAGCGTTATTCACTAACTTCTTATTTCACGTAAACTAATTCGTCTTCATGTCTACGTTTATGCTGAAGTGTCTAAGCTCGGAAATCTAGTTCCCAAATAGAACGGTAAACTGTTTCGGTTAGTAATTCGGAAAACTGCGGAGTTTTTCTCCGCAGTTGGATGAAATGTTACATGGAAAGGTCGAAGTCGAAGAAAAGTTTTTCCTGCGGTTGGAATCGATGAGCAGATTTCAAAATAAATGCAGGTGAATAGTTTCCGTGATTTAATTTCTTTTTAATATCAATTACGATATAATTTTTATTGCTTAAAGGAGGAGGTGCAATTTTTAAACAATATGCTAGCTATTAAGTATATAAAATGAAATGCCTCATAAATAACAAGTGCACTCAATAAAAATGGTAACATATGTAATAGCAATTAACTTGACGCACTAAAAGAGGTCAATTCAGAGAGACGAAGCACCAAAATTACGTCCATTTACAGAGCTTGTAAAGTGAAAATCCAGAGTTGGGCGTGTTCTTTTGATTGTTGCTGCACTCGTGTAACTGCAATGAATGTCTTCTTTTAAAATGAGAAGACCTTAAGGATAAAGTCCAAGAAACTAAGGGAGATTCCGCAAAAGTAACTTTTAACGGATCCATCCGCTAAATTTGCATTACAATGCAAAGATTTCAGAGTGTAAAAATCATTCGCCTTGACCGGGCAAATGATTTTTACACTCTGAAATTGTTGCACCTTAAGGATAGTTTGGTGTCTCACTCTTTATGACTGTAAGAGTGAATGGTAGCCTTAGTTTTCTCTGAAGTGTTGTTACAAATTTTATTTTCCTTTTATTTAAATTCTCTTTCGCTCTAGGATTCCCGTACTGCATTATGCTTAACAGTGTTTCGTTTGGATAATTCTTTGTGTGGTCTCGGTCACGTTATCCCCTTTTTTATGCCGAGTATTCAATTTTGGGTCACATTCATCCTTATTCTAGGGCCGGTGCAGACAACAACAGTAGGCATGGGGCATATGTCCCCCTTGTTGCATTCCCGTCCCTTCCCTTCCCCCACTTTGTTTCGCCACCATGCGTTAGCAGCTGTCTCCCTCGCATCCGCTGCCAGACCTCTCGTCTTTCGGCTTCGATGAACTCGCGATTGGAGTCGGCGGGGGTCCTTAAAAGTCGGAATGAAAATATTAAAGTATCTTCAACTTCAAACCCCACAGAGTCTAGTTAAAGAGCAAATCGATCGGCCGCACATCGTGATAATGGAGCGGTTATTCTTTTTTTCGAAACGATTCACGGTCACTTTTCCTTTGTGCCCGCCGTTTAGCTTAAATCCCTGCTTTTTTCCTTGTGTATGCATAATTGCATTTTAAGGTTGAGGTGGGGTGTACTAGTTCTTTTCCCATCGTACCAGTGGTGTATTTGTTTTCAAATGTCTAGCGTAAGTTATTACCTCCGTGAAAACCGCAAGGATTTGTTTTCTTTTTCGATTCTGAAATTTCATGCGGAATCACGTGAAGAACTGTGCTAGGTAGTTGAGACGGAATAAGTTTTTGTTTGTAGGAAGAAGCTATGAGATCAACTCAAGTTTCAGTATTGACAGTGTATTTCATGAATAGAACACACGGCTTCGCGTTTTACAAGTTTTAAATTTTTCGCGAAAATGTTGAGACGCTCAGCACCACACCACGTCGAAGAATGTTTTTCGCAACTTGAATCAGCATGAGCAACTAAGGATAATTAACTGGATATATATCCAATCTATGAGTTATCGAATATAAGTATTGAAAGCGTTTAAATTATGAAACTGTTGGAACGAAAAAATTTCAAATATGTGAACTTGGGTTAGAAATAATGATTCCAATGCGTCCAGGGTTCCATCCTTTAATAAGACCTGAACAGAGCCCCATGGGCGTTTTGACCGCTACTAATATATTTTATTCCTCGGAGAAACTCCAGAGCCAGTCGATATTCGGCAATTCTTCACAAAAACTGCTTAGGCACTTAACGTTTTCGTTGCGTGATCCTGGCACTTTTCATTCCTATTTCCAAGTCGGAAAATAAGCGTTCTGCAATCATGCGGGTAATTCTCCGGTGAAAAACGCCTATCTGGCGAAGAAAAACGTCTTGAAAGCAGTAGTCGATACGAAGATAACTCGACGGCGACAAGTACGTGAGTAGATGCCGTAGCAGAGATAATCTAAGAGTAAATGTGATATCTCGTGACGAGAGAGACCCACGATTGGCGCAAAACTGCATATAAGTAATTTGAAATGTATTTGTGGCGGAAAGCTCCTCGTGTCCTATTCTTACGATCTCTGTTTCTCGTCTTGTTTCACCAATTAGAAATTCAAGATTTTTAGGGCCCAAGTCGGAATGAGGAGTAATTGTCTGAAGGTGAACAAATACTTTGAGTCTTTTGAATTGCCTGACAAATAATCTTCACGCATGTATATTTAAGTGGGTGATCTGATAAGTTTCCGACTCAGAAAATTTCATAAAAAATGTCTTGTATCTTTGTTAGGTCGAAAAATTTTCAGACCGCCCTTGTTTGTTAAATATTCCTATAATTTCGTTGTTGGCGTGTCAAATTTTATTGTCACTGAAGCTTCCGTTGTCTTTCATTCTTCCTATTGATTTTCAAACAAAAGTATATACTTCTGACGAAGTTTATATTATTTTTTTAAACCAGTAGGAAGCCCTTTCGTTCAAGGCAGAGGGTTTTTAACTGGATACAAAACAAACAGGGTGGAATTTAATAAAAATGCAAGAGGATACTTTCTTTGCCAATGACTTCCAAGATCATCGGTTTGTGTGTGAACATTTTCGGGAAAATTTTTTTTAATATCTTGTATGCTTCAAGAAGAATCCACTCGCTGTACCGGAATGAAATGCTTCCCTTAACCAACTGGAAGGTACAGTTACTTATTTGATACAGTGGCAACGACTTTCGGAGGACTCATTGACTACCGAATTAATTCTTAGTAAACACGAGGTTACAGTACTCCCAGCTGGTTCGGAAGCCCAGGCGTTCTATTCTTTCACGTGCAGGTAGGCGCAGTTTTTTTCATCGCGAATGGAAACCGAGCGGAGGGAGGGGCGGGAGGGGAAGGGGGTGGCAGGAGATAGCACTCGCCGGGTCGAAGGGGGGGGAAAAAGAGGCGGCAGGGCAACTGGCGTGCAGTGCTGCCAACTGCGGGGCATAAACCTGTCACTCAGGTGACAGGTTCGAAGCTGCTGGAGGTTTCCGCTTCCGAATGGCTAATAAACGGCGCGACAGAAATAAGCCACACAGCGGCAGCACCGTTGTGTGTCGTCTGGCAACCTCCCTTCCCTCGCCCGTTGTTACATGAATAGGGAAAAGGGCTGCTGCCATCGCCCGTCCCAACTGCGTCGAAAAGATGAAAACATAAGGAGTAGCAGCATGAGGAATACCTCGATCGACGCATCATCTCTTGTGTGAATGTATCAACTCTCGTTTTTTTATTTCCTACAGTAAATGTACTTGCCCTAAGTTTTCTAATTAGCCCTCACCCGGATGACCGATTCGTTCTTATTATCAATTTTCCTTGTATCCACTTGTATCGCCGATCTCCGTAAGGGATTTCTTCGGCAGTTCATTTCAGTGCCGTTTAGAGTGAGGTTGTGATATAGTTCTCCTGTGTATTGAACCGCTGAGTAAATAACATTTGGTGGACCTGATGATTCCTCTAGATGGTGATTTTAATGCTTTATTTGTATCTAGTAAGCTTAATTTATTCTTCGTTAAATATGCACTTGCTTGATTTTTGAAAATGTTTGTTGACTAATACTTGACAACCACCGGGAAGTTTTTGCGGCAAGATCAAAAAGTCAGCGGAGGCAATAATTCAGAATTGGTAAGATTTCTCTGCCTATTTCGAGTTTTCGCCATGTTCACTTCCCATCGTTTCTTATTTCCTTGAAAGTGAAGGCCTACGTGGTTTGGATGTTATTTAATGTTATGCTGTAAACAAAGAATTGCATAAGCATTTTGAGAAAAGGGTCCCAGAAGTCGGAGACTTCCATGGTAGATGGATGAATTCTATTAAATTTTGTAAATAAAAAAAATGTTTCAAGGTCAGGATATTTCGTTACCATTCAGAAAATTGTCAACATTTTTTTTAAGAGAATCTTATTTACAAACCTATTGTGTGCTAGTTTTTGCAGGACTGGATTGATATTTGGTCTTTAAAATAAGATTAAAACAGTCGGAGGTATGAAGATGGCATTGGAGATAACGGGGAAGGGACAGGAGTTTGTTTTGGCAATCACACAGATACGAGCGATTCTAGAATCAATGCATTTCTGACCAAAGTAGCAGTTTCAACATTGTTATAAAGACACTCTTGAAATTCTTTTTTTTTTTAAGGTTTTCTAAAAAACCGCACACATTTTAGGAGTTTTTTAAGGTAATCTACCGGTTAAGGTAGGTTTTTGGATGGACACAACTTTCAAACAAACATTTTATAACTCCAAACAAGACCAAATCCAGCAACTAATCAACACCGGGCCCTCTTCATCTCTGTGTACTTCTTTCCTCCCTTCATCCCGTCCAACATCCCTATCCTGTTCCTGCCCTTTCCTCGTTTTCCCAACATTCTCCCCTCTACTACCTTCTTCAACATTCCACTACCGCTCAATACACCATTTTAGGAGTAGGCTTGCACAATTTAAAATTAAGAGAGTGAAATTTCAACGTCTGCAATCGAAATCACCAAAGGGAATGAAAATTTTTATTTGCATTTTCAGACATTTGATATCTTAACCGCCACCGCACTAGTCGGAACGATGGTGGTTTTAAAGATAGAGAGCAGACCTCAGCTCGAGCTTACACTTAAATGGCTGTGAAATTTGTAATAGTACTCTGATAAGATTATTCAAACAAAAAAATTGCAATGCGAAATGGTAATTTGTGCGTTTTCTTGCGTGGGATAACCATTGATGGAATTGCAGTTTTTCGAATGGCTGAGCCATTATTCTCTTTCCGCGTGCTTTTCGCTCGATTGATATTTTCCTGTCACCCTGGATTCTAGTAAGTTCCTACAAAGCTTAAGCTTGTCTATCCTCTCGTACTCATAAACGAAGAACTATCAATTTCGAGTGATGTTTACACGTCTGATAGTAGTTCTTGATGAATATTACTCCGGTCATAAAACAATATTCATGGCATTCATAATTGGTAGTATCGCAACCAATTAGAATCGCTCTCAATGCTTTTGAATCATCCAATAAACATCTTTTGTATGACCGTAATTTTTATCACCAATATCATTTACGCCACTTACCGTGGGTGTTCGCAGTTTCACGTACCGATATTAATGTTTCCAACCGAGCGCATCGTCGCTTTATATTCTCGCTCATCTTCCGAATTCAAATAATGCTAGTTATGTGGCAATATTCCCATGTCATATTTTCTCCTGACTGCGTCATACCAGTTAAATAGCGTACCTGTAGCGCTAAAGCTTACGGCTTTGTTCACCATTTAATGTCATCGTTCCGTATAAACCCGTAACGATTGCGTGGTACTCAGGTCTTACTAGTTGTGTAATATATTTCGCTTTCAGGTGCTCCGATTACGGACACTAATTTGTTGGTCACCATTGAGGCAACTAATCTTGGGAAAACTTCGATATACACGACCGATGTGGGATTCGAACTATCGACCTGTGGAAGCGAACGTTACGTCGCGAAGCGTTGACGAACGTTACCGTCCTGACTAGTTTAGCCTGTGTATTTGTCCCTAAAATGGCTTCTCTGAAATGGCTGAAAGAAAACATCGAATTTTCTCCATCCATCCTATTGTTTGGGTCCGTGGAGCTCTTTCTTTAACGTTGTAAGACTAGTAAAACTCTTGACAGTGAAGTTGATCAACGTTTATTACCTTAGAGTATTCTATGCCGTGAAATTCCTACATTATTGCTAAAAGAAACCCTCGCTTCTTGTCTAGAGGTGTATAATTGAGTCCGAATTTTAATTAATTTATTTTTTCATCGTTTTCTAATCCAAAATTTAGTGTTAAAAAATTTATTTTTTTCCACACCTGAGACGATTTTTTTCGTTTCCCATGATAAGCTATCTCGATGAAAGTGACAAAGTCATAGGTCGTGTTAAGAGGGGCAATGAGTTCGTAGGCACCTTACTCTACCAAAATTGTAATTCCTTTCACGAAAATCTCGGGTAGACGCTACGAGAGGATTATCTTGTCCATGAAAAGGTAAAGACGTTTCCGGCGTCCGAGACGGGGGCATCAGATCAATTCGAGCCGCCATATCTGGCCGTATCCGAATTCGTGAGGTTTATCACGACCCTCCCAGCGATGCGGTGGGATTAGCAGTCAATTGGTCCGGGGTGTTAATGAGCATTCTCACCGCGTTGGAGATGCACTAGCCAAATTCTTCTTAGGGGCGCTTCCGGCAACCCTTCTGGTCAGCTCTCCGATGGCCTCCACCCTCCATCTGGGTCGCAGTTAACCTTATCGACGTACCGGAAGGTTCAAGGCACGAATGTGTCTTAAATATGGTCTGAAGTCGCTGTTGAGCCTTGGAAGGCTTCGGCGGCTCTCAAACACAATGATTTGTAATTCATGTTCCGTCCGAGCATAAGAAATAAAACAGGTGATTTCACTACGGCGGCTCCGTTCCTAGAAATGGTCAGCGTTATCAAGGGACTTATATCTTCTTATACCCCACGTCCTCGGGGATGAAGGACGCACCAATTTCCATGTGTGGTGTGGACAAATTTTGTATCACCTCGCAGGTTTATGCATGCATTAGACATCCCGAAGTACCCCTTTAAAGGACGGGAGCTCGAGGTCTGTCATTTTACTTAAACGGTCATAAGGAACTCCAAGGATAATTTAAAAAGAGGTACGAATATGGAGATTCATTTTTGCGGCAGTTACGCCCATGATACGCGAGTACTACGGTGGTGACGTAGTTCATTTATGACAATTTGTCTCCTTCACGGACAAGTGGTATCGTTTCCTTGTTATTTCATCAAAGAAGTCCTTGTCGAGTTTTCACGAATTCCTTTCATAAATTTACCCCACCATGATAAGTAATGCCACAGAAACACTGTGTTCAGAAAGTTATTGAGGCATTGGCGAAGTTTCGATGCCCACGTTTCTCTAGTATTCTGAGATGCAGGAATTTTTAAGGTCTCACTGCGAATATGGCGCTGATTGACAGAATGGACCCCTATTTTTGTCATGAGAACTTATTCCCTCAAATAGCCACAAAATTGCCCTTGAATTAAATCGCATGTAATCTATGAAGCCGTCTTCTGTCATGTGATTTAAAAATGCATGTGACCCACATTTTGGACTAACATTGCCGTGACACTAAGTGCATGAGGAGATGCATAACGTGGAAAATAAGTGGTGTCGAAATGGAAGAAATAAGTCCTCCGGGCTTCTGAGTAGAACATAAAGGAAGCAGTCAGGACTTTCATGCGGAGCTCCGCTCTTTATTTTTCGGGAAATGTGTGTGTGCCGAATCGACGGAAAAGAATAAGAGTAGAAGGGAGTCTTTTAAGGTGTGGACTTGGAAGGATGACGGCGAGCAAAAGCTATGCAAAGAAGACAGAATACGAAGTGCGGGAGAAGAGCTAAATTCATTAACGGTAAAATGAAGGATGTATTGAAAATAACTGAAGGATATACTGAGAAATATGCAAAATTGATGGCTGAATTAGGACAACTATTTGTAAGACTGAAAAGTCGTAGGTACAGAATATGCATTTTGGACGGTGTGAAAGTTGGCAGGTTTTATTAGGAGATGGAAGGTAACAGTGTAGGAAGGCAAAAAGTGTTAATGTAGTTTAGACCTGTTTTATTAATTTCCAAGGAGGGTAAAATGGCTTTCGGGATTTTTTTCGTGTGGTGAATTGTGTAGCTCAACGGTTCTCTGTATCGAATAATATTTCCCTTGGAGCAGCTCAGTTTCCACCATGAATTGGTGGACTAGAATAGTTTCCCCATCACTTATCCAGGTTCGAAAATGCACGTAAATTAGGGCGACGAAGTTCATTCGTTCTGGATTCTTCTTTCGTGGTCATAAAAGTACTCCTTTTCCATAGTTAAGTAGGAACTTTATAAATTAATAAGTTGATGTTTGCCTGAGAGCTGGCCAATTCAACTGTAAATCAAGTGGTAAATAATTGCAGTTTATCTTTATAATTAAATTTTCAGGGAGTTCAATAATTCCATGAATTTGTTTATTCTTGTGCATACTAGTATTTTGCAAGCATCTTGCCCATGTTTACAAGTTGAACTTTTCATTTCTAAGAAAATTTTACATTTTCTTTCCATTCATCTAAGTTTCAGCTTTGTCTTGTTTCTTAGCTGTTTATTAACTCATGGCATAACAGTGTAATGCAATTTCGCGAAATTATTTTTACTTTGCGGCGGTGTTAAGGCATTAATCCAAAAGGATACGTGTTAGTTTCATTGAGACGACCTAGGTTTGGACGTGGGCCAAAGGGCAATCTTCGACTTATCCTTCGACATTTTTGTTCTCGAATCTTGGAAACATTTTTAATCATTCTCTAGATTCTCAAATCCTTTTTCCGTAATTTTTCATGCATCACATTAGTGTTGTCACGAATCAGAAATATGCACTGGGAGCACCCAGAAGCATGCGGACGCCATCATCAAGGTTTTTCTTCCTCGAAATCCCTTATTTTTAACTATATTTTAACAATGAAAAAAGGTTCATTCATATGTTTTAGCGATACACTTCCCTAGAGTCTGAGGTGGTGAATGAAGTGGCTCGGCTTAGACCAAATAAAATCCAAAAGTTCGACGCTGGAATTAATAGTCGTAGCAGTTATTTTGCTGAAAGACAAGTTTACACGTAGGTGCTTGATTCTTTTGGAGGGAAGCTTCAATCTTCCCTTCTTATTAGTAATTAATCTGGAGTCGATTGCTTTAAAAAAAAAACGTTTTTTTCCTGACGGTTTTCAACGAAAATTCAACGAATGTTTTTCGTGGTCGTGCCAATAAAATGTGTCAGCTATCACTAGTTGTAATTGAATGAAAGTTTCCAAAACTAATACGCTATTATATTCGGGTCCTGTTAGTAAAAATAAAAAGTTGTCGGGAAATGCAGCAGGGAGAATTCAGTGCTCGGCTTTACCATTGATACTGCCATCTACTTTTTTTACCAGATTCCAATCTTTGTGGATTATTTTGACGAGTCGTCTCTCTACACATAATACGCGTCGTGAGAATCCATCCACTGATATAGGCGGTAAATATTCGAATCTTATTATACACTACAGGAATATTAAGCCAGTAACTTGCCGTCCAAATTGACGACGCTATCATAATTCCGGTCGTAAACTCATACCGACCGAAGTCTTTCCAAAGAGTCCCGACTGCTATGTACCTATCCTCGTTTTACTGCGCATTTTCTTCCTTATGGTGCGTCGGTTGTGTTCTTCTCCTCTAACATCGGTGCTAGTGCATCTGCATTTTTATGCATCTTGCATTACGATAATACGCCCATGCAAGGCGAACGATACTGGCGGATAGTTACACCCTCCGGCAACTAGCGCTTCGGGACGACTCGAAGGAGGCTCTACGAAGGCTAGAGAATATAATGTCCAAATCCACTCCGCCTCGTTATTACATTACCTTCCTCTTTCAACATTGTTCTTCCCTGCAAGTGAAGCTTGCTACATCCTGCTCATCACCGTTAAGAACGTACAATATTCTGGATCTTGAAATTCCTCGCGTCTATATTGTAACTGGAAGAAATGGCAGTTCAGATATATTCCTTTCCATTTTTCCTTCTAGGACATCAGTCAACACGAGAATTTCAGTGCGGAAATTGTATAAGCAACTAGGAAGTTTCAAGGAATTAATTAATTTTTAAAAGTAAAGTAGGTATTCATACAAATTAACGTAGCTTCTAGACCTAGTCTTGGTCTTCCCAAAAGTTGTCGCACTCCATGGGGTGAAATGAGGGAAATACAATGGCATCCGAACCTCTTCTTTAAAATTCTTTGATCGACTTGCAACCAAATATGGAGATATCACAGGATGTCTCGTACAGACATGTCCAAGTTCACAACCTCAAACCCCCCCATCTAGAAAAGCATTCCTGTTATTCATAATTAGCTAAATTTATGTGGAATTTCAATTCTGATTTCATTTTGCAAGATGTAATAATTTCCTATTCCCATAATTCATAATTTCCAGCTAAAATCAGGAAATTTTCATTAGAAGATCTTTGTTCTCGTTTGACCTCGCAGTATATTGGGGGAGAATCCGTCTCACCTTTTCAAAATATCAACACTTACCATCGTTTCCCTCGAATGGTTTTGGTTTTCGAGGCTGATAAATAGTTGGTTATTGGGAGTCTACGCAGAATGTATAGTATGAATTACTTCAGCGTTTTTTAATCAATCTTCTGAGTTAAAGGCAGTCTTGCACGAATTCCGGAATGCAAATGACAGACAAATCGATTCAACTAAGATTCTTTTCTTTCTTGTTAGTTCTCATTGTGTTTCCTTTTAAGCTGATCAGGAACCTGAAGAGGCCATGTCCATTTTATTGACGTGTATTCTAGGAGTACCTCTCTTCTTAGCACGAATTTTTCTAGGTTCTCATCCACTTACAGAGTGTACCTAATACTCTTGGAGTCACCACAAGTGAAAGCACAGCATTCCAGACGTGGGGCAGGAATATAATAGAGAAACCCCAGGTTCGATGTCTGAGACCGAGAAGCCAGGTTCCTCCTTTCGAAAGAATGTCTCGATAGGTATTACCAAAGCCCTGCCATTGAAGGGTTGCGGGACTCCGGCACAGAGCATGCTTACTGGGGATTTAATCTTTCCCACTCTATTTTCGCCGTCGTGTGCAGTTCTGCTCAAGGGGTCGCTAACGAAGGGGTTGACGACCTGTCTGTGTTATGAACTCCTTGGGCCCCTAGTAGGGTACTGTGGTCACGAGGAACTCAATCTCTCAATCTTGGCTGATTTGCGATTGTTATAGCATCCGTATGCTTTGGACGGCTCACATCATCCATCCTCTTTTATTTAATCTCGTTCGTATTTCCTCTGGCAATACGCGAATTTTCTCCCTTCTCCAACTCTGTCTAGGAATTCTTCTAGTTTTCCTCCCTATGCCTTCTCCTATTCCTTCCTATCAAACTTTGTTCATCCTTCATCTTCCAATGATAATTTCGTATGACACACAACGGTGACCTTTGTTAAGTGTTTTCTAGTTCAATATAGTGGAATTGAATTTTGTTAGGCAACTAAAAGGTTGCGTCACCCAAGACAGTGATCACGCCGATAAGGAGGAAGACTTAACCATGTATGTTACAGTGGTAGGTTTTGTCTAAGGTCTATGATATTTTTCCATTTTGTTCTAATGTATTAGCTTTTATTGTCAATCAGCCTCAGAGTTGCTTCAATCAGAGCAGTAGCCACATTTACGTGTATGTATCAGAAGAAAAATTAATTAAGAAAAAATTTGGATTCCCAAATTTCTTTTTGGTTGCTTTCATTAGCACTTGTTTCGAACAAATGAAGGGCGTTAATTCGGTTTTTATAAAATACAAATTTTTGATAAAATGTGCACAACCGTTTCGTGAATATAAAAATGTATACGTATAGAGAGATTATCCCATGTTCGATTACGCGGTTCCAAAGAAATTCTAAAATTAAGCGCTATATAGTGGAATGGTGGGACTATTTACTGTGATAATTCGAAATAGGAGTCCACGCTTCGGAGACCTAACTATCCGACGTGAGAAAGGTTTTATTTTATTCTCAGAGTACGTGTTGTGATTTAATTTTTTCGCGTTTTCATTTTTGTAATCCAAACGCTTGTGGTCGTTGTTTCTCGTCCACCGGAGAAGCGCTCGGGCTACCGAAAAAGGGGACATTGATTAATTAATTTCTCGCGAAGAATGCGCTTTTATTAACTTTCGGCAATGGAATATTTCGGCGAGTCCGCCGTCTCCATATTCGGAAGTCGCTCCAACCGCGTGCATCCAGCCTCGGCAGCAGGCGACCCATAATGATTTTGCCGTTTCCCTTTCTGTAGACCAGCCGTCTGCCTACCCAGGCCCATATCTCCATCTGCCAACCTCCGTTCCAGTCTCCAGTTCAGCGCTGCCAACTGATACACCTGCGTGATCTCTCAAAGAATTCCCCCAAATATGTGAACTGGACTGACTGAGAGACGAACTGTATAAAGATATGTCAATACCACTTTCGGATGTGGGATTTACATTCCATTCTTTTCAATGGACCCTATGCGCTTAAAAATGTCGTAGGTGATGGAGATTCAGCGCAGCTATCCATAGATCGGGTACTTCGAGAACCAAGTCATTAGGACTACGGTTAGCGTCGTATAATTGATAAATCCTCATTCAAAACTAGAAATATTTAAGACACAATAGCAGTGATGTTAACAAAATGTTACCTGAAATCATTGATGTGGTTAAATGAAAATTCATATTGAATTTACATGATGAACGGTTTTGGGCTAAAACCCCCTTTCACGCGCCCATATGATGGCACACTTCAGTTAACATAATGTTGATTTGTATTGATATCATCCATACGGAAATAGAATGCCCAAAACAAGTCTATAAGATTCACGCTCAATTAAATTCTGTCATTTGACATCCCTTGGCTAATGTGTGGCCGGTTTCTCAATTCTCAGTTCAACAGTCAATGTGATTCCCGAATTAAGTTTCAGCGCGTGTGTAATCCAGGGAATTCACTTTCACACCATTTTCGTTTCGAGTTTCTCCTTAAAATCTCTGAAATCATCTTGTGGAACTTCATCTTGTATCATGATCAAAGTTAAGACTTTATTAGCTGTAGATTACCGGTCACTGTATTTATTTGATGTACCCAGCACGATTCCCTGCCACACCCCTGAGCATTTCATAACAAGACACAAAACACCCGCTCATCACATGGAAATATTTTTTAACTCCACTTGCTACCTAACTCTTTTCATTCGGTACAACGTATCTTATATCCCTGCCTCTATTTCACTTACCCAACGTTACCCCCTCTTTCACAGTTATCAACATCAGTCTGTGTCATTCAACCACTTCTTTTATCTTTTTAAAAGTTGATTTAACGTGTCATGGTCCATAAATGTATCCTTATTTCATTCATTTGTATTATTATTTTATTATTGGAGGTGATAGAACTTTGGGCTACTGACAGAATGGCCCGGGTTCGATTTTCACACCTCTAGTCACCTTCTGCACCACTCCAGCTGTGTGATTTTCTCAGATCTTCCTAGGAAACCATATCCGGCAAAGGGTGGAGAACTGGCCCCCGTGCCCAGATGTGTGAATTTCATACGCCGTTGGGCTTAGCTAAGTGTTGGGTGACCTCTGCAATCGCCTGCCAAACCGATCTTAGCGTTGAAAACTGATAATATAATTAATATCATTGTATTCACTATTAACAATAACCTAACCGAATTTGTAGCAATACCCAAGGTCAGTCACATCCCGATAGGAAATTTTACATAGATATTTATATATTTCCCATTTACGAAACAATACCCATCAGTTACTCTTTCGGTGGTCGTTGGGGTCATTTGCATCGTCCGCGCCATTTGGGTAATTACGGTGAGGCAGGAATCAGGGGAAGGGTGGTTGGGGTCGAGGGATTCCCGGTGTCCGTCGGGGGCCTTTATCTCGTCCATAATCGATGGGAGTCTACGATCACCGTCCCGTCCGGTGGACGGAACTAGGAAGTATTCTCCACGCGACCTCCGAAATAGGGACAGGAGTGCTTCTGAGCCACGCCGGAAATGAGTTACTCGCCCTTGGCGTTAGGAACCAGGGCCACAATGCTCTCACCTGATTCGCCATACCCAATGGTGAACGTTATAATGCCAACATAAGTTCAGTGAAGGGCATCCCGACCGTTGAAAAGCTATGATTGCATTGTTTGAATTTCTTATGCATGGTGGTGGTTTATCGTAAAAGTGGGTGTGGTTCATTTTTATTCCCTCCTTTTCATTGAACCTGAGAACTTCTACAGTGGGTTAAGTTAACATTTTCGTGGAACTAAGTGTTCCATTAACATGTACTATGTATGGACCTGCACGTCTTTTCAGGAATTTGATTGAGGAGTGTTTTTCCCTTTTCCTAACCCCTTTTAGCACCCTTCCTCTCTATTATACTTTACCTGGTGCTTGGATCCCCTGCCACTCACCTTTTTGGTGGATCGCAGGGTATTTATGTAGATGTAGATATGAATTTGTCACAACAATACTTGCAGACTGAATTTAGGAACCATTCAATTTAAAATTATTACAATATTCCATTTTAATCTGAAAAAAATATAACGGTTGTGTTCAGTACAAAATCAATCTTTTATTTCGCATGTCAACTTGCATTTCCTGATAGAATTATTATTATAAGGTAATATACCGGATAAGGAAGGTTTTTGAATGGACACAACTATTAAATAAATATTTTGTGACTCCAAACAAAACACAATCCAGCAACTTACTCTACATCAGATCCCTCTTCATATCTGTGTACTTCCTTCCTCCCTTCATCCCGTCCAACATCCTTATCCTGTTCCTGCCCTTCCCTCGTTTGCCTAACATTCTCGCCTCTATTCCTGATGGAATGATAAGTATGAAATGGGATAAATAGGTGCCAGATTTAATAGTGATCTCGTTTTCAATTTAGCAGTACATGGTCGTAAAAAGGGGTTATTTTCAAATGCTCCCTTAAACGTCACTGCTGACCATCTAATTCCTAAAACTCAATCATTTAAAAAATAGGGACAAATTTCTTAATAGTCTTTCCTGTTGTAGTTGGGGTTAAAAGTTTACGAGAAAAATAATTTTTTAGTTATGACAATCTTCCCACTTATGGTAATACATTTTCCTTTCTTTCTTGATCCGGTGCTTTTTCGTCTTTTTCGCATTAGCTTGAGCTTTTCAGTTTGATTGATGCTCCATGGGGAAACCTGTGCCGCGGAACGCCGTCACATGAAAAAATTGAAACCTCGCCTTGGAAAATCATGAAATTATCGTGGAATTTCATCCAACAAATTGTGCTGGCATCAAATACCCCTGGCGGGCATCATGCGTCGTCTTTTGAAGTTTCACCCTCTGTGGTGCCCGCATTTTTTTCTTCGAACTTTGCAGTAGCAGCGTCGATCCCTATCCTTGGGCGACCCATCTGCAGCGACGTTCACAGGATTGTTTACCCTCATTTCTCGGATTTGCCGGAGCCACGGCCGATCTCCGTATTTCCGTCGGGTGTACCAAAAAGGCACCACCAACCTGCTCCCCTCTCATCCATCCCATATAAGTTCACCGCGTCAATCGCCCGTCTTTCCCTCCACTCCCCACCGTGTCTCCCCGTGACTCCCTTCCCTAGTCCGTCTAGTCTCGACCCCTCCCTTCCTCCATCCCCACCGGTAACCGTCTGCGCGCCTTGCCGTCACTCTGATTCGGATCACGTGTGCGCGGGGAGCACGTACGTGATTGAATGAAGACGGCCTCGTTTTCGAGAGCGTCGTTCTCGTGCCGCGCCGAGTTTGGTGTTTCTTGGCTATAAGCGGGTTAGAGGGGGGTGGTGTCAGTGCATAGGGGAACGCGTCCTCCCGGAGGAGCTCCGTCGCAGTCTCCATTCCCCCTCGCCCCTTCGAGGGCAGACTCGACGATGGGCCGGCTCTGGGCGTGGGAGGAGGGACGGACGGTTCGCAGGGGTGGATTGGCCGTCTTCTGGTCGGCCGCCTTTCGCTTTTGCTCCACGCCTCGCGGCTGGTGGAAAGGGGGGGGGAAGTAAGGATAGGAGCCGGAGGCGGCCACCAGTACCAACTCATGCGCATCCCCCTCCCGCTTACAGCACGGTTCCATTAATGCAAGTATGTGCGATATTCATTTCCCACGCTCGACCCTCGGTGTTGACAAAAAAACAGCGATGAGGCGATGGGAATTAATGATTCTTTTTGATGAGAACTCGGATAGCTCGTCTCGTTGAGAATGAAAAGGTGCATTGACAATTGCACTTATTCAACTACGTTTAGCAATTATTGTTCGTTTTGATAGGTCGAATAAAAGTTCCGAATAGCTTTTGTTTCGAGTGTGGTTTGGTACCCCTCCAGCGTGGTCGTATAGGAAAAAAGTTAATTGGGAATTTTTAAATACAAGTGTGGGGAATAATGAAAAAAATG
Organism: Hetaerina titia; assembly: GCA_037158775.1. Taxonomy (NCBI): domain Eukaryota; kingdom Metazoa; phylum Arthropoda; class Insecta; order Odonata; family Calopterygidae; genus Hetaerina; species Hetaerina titia. Next base: position 64,010,912 of record CM073775.1, on the reverse strand, counting down.
AAATGGGCAAAAGAAAGACTAGCAAAAGTGATAGTCACGGTAGGGAAGAGCGACGGTTGTTTGTAGGAATCCAAACGGGACAGGACATGTGGATGTAGAGCATAGTAGAGAATAGAATGTTGGGTTAGACATAGGGAGTAAAATATTAAATGTGGAAGGAATGAAGGAAGGTGGGGAGTTTCGTCGTTTGAAAAGTGATAAATTATAATATCAAGTGCCCGCCATGCATGTAGTATGTCCTGTTGGACGGCTCTGAAGCTAACGGTAGCAGGTCAAAGACCTACATCGTCTAGTAGACTGCTATTAGTCATAAAATCGAGAACGTCAATATATTAAAGTTCATATAGGAATGACGAAAAAAACAATGACAACATATCAACGTATTTGATAGGTGGACTCTGAAGCTTACTTTTGTTATGGCAATTTTCCTTTGGACATGGTTCAAATCGACTATTTATTGCGACCAGGTGGCAGAGGAGTAGCAAATGAGGCACTACAAAGGTGCCAGAGGAATTTTTCAATAGATTTAAAGTTATTAACAGATTTTAAGTGAATTGTCCAGTGTTTATATGTTAGCTTCCCCGCCAAAGTAGTCATCTCGTACGGTTGGTTTCGAAATTGAAGCCAACTTTGTGCGAGTTCAAACCTTTAGAGAAGGGGGCCATTTCCTCTCCCTGTGTCTACGTGGTTTCCTGCAACGTCTGGATGATCCTAAAATCGGTACCGCTTAGATTTATTTTTTATATGTATCACCTGGAATTTGAACCAGCAACCCTGAGGTTGGTACCCCCGGAAGCTCTATTCCCATTATCGCTCCACCTTCATATTGTGTAAAGGTAATGATTACCCTCCCTTACCCTGTCCTATAATTTTATTTTTCCAGTATGTAACTTTGGTTAGTGCATTTCATTGCCGAATACAACTGAAAACTGGTTGGTAATATGATTGCTTATTATAAATTTTGGTGTCTAATTACAAATTTTCATTCTGTTGAGGTAACTATGGTTGACATCATATATCTGCTGTCATGTGCACTCTCCTCGATTGGGCTGAATATCCCTCGCAGTCCATTTTCTTTCTCTTCTCCGCCCTTGTTTCTCTTGGCTCTCGCTTTGCATAATTTAGTTGGAACTCAGCCACGCAAACTGTTTTGATGGTGTTCCTATATAACACAGTGCACTTTTGTGTAATTAGGGTTACTAAAGAGATTGAACATTATTGAGCATAGGCTCATCGAGGATACTTCTTGTCGAATATCGATGAAAGTTTTTCAATATGTATTTAACCATTTGAACTCCAACCCGGAGATGGAATCAGAAATCCAGGGCACATGAATACTTGATGTTGCCCTCCGTACATATTGATTTACTCTTCAATGTTCCTGGTCTCCATATAATGTCCGCTGCAGCGTGCTTCAGGGATTTTATACGATCTCTTGAAAGTTACACGGAAGGGTAAACCCTTAACACTTAATCATATTCCAATGCCAGAATTGGATTTTTCCCCGTCCTTCAACGGTCGACAACCGATCTCGGTGAGGTTACATCTGTACCACGTCAATCGACTGGTGAATATGTGCCACTATGGATTTGTATGAAATCAAAACCGTTTAGATGTAAATGGATGTGTTAGTATCATCATTAGAATTAGCCAGCTGATTAGAGATAGTTTTCTAACAGCCATTACCAGTCTTTGTCTTCGAAGGTATTTCTTCTGGCCTATACTAGTTTCCCTTTAATGGGTTATTCATACTTTTTAACCACTCTTCATAAAAAAAGCTTTTTTGCCTTTTTCCCTCTTCTCGATCACTCAATATTCTCCTTTCCAAGGCCTTCAAAATTTCTCAACATGATTTGTTGTCTCCGACGTAACTTAATGGAATTTGCAAAATATATTGCAATGAAATTAAATCATTGAATTTGTAATCCCACGCACATTATTTACAAAAACGCGACCCAGGTTTCGGCGTTGAACGTCATCATCAGGTGGTGACGATGATTACCTGATGATGACGTTCAACGTCGAAACCTGGATCGTGTTTTTAAAATAAAGTGTGTGGAATTACAAAGTCAATAGTTTCATTTCAGTATTCTCAATATTATGTTATGTCAGGGAGTGGGTAGGCTTATTAGACGAAATAAAGAGATCTAGTAAGATTTTGGAATGAATGAATGGTTTCTTATGATAGAAGATTTAAAGCTAATTAGCGTCATGCTAAGCGGAGCTTAGAAGTGCAGTTGTGTGTAGTAGCTGGATCATATTTTAATAGGTAGACTGTAATTTCTAATGCTAATGATACTTATTTGTCTGCCTTCCTCGACTTTCATCTAGCTTCGTCCCTTTCCTTACCACACGTAAAAAGTAATCGTTTAACTTCTTTTGAATTTAATATTTAGTCATACGGAGATATTTAACTCATAATATTTGACAATTAACGAACAGGTAAAATATAAGTGGTAATTTTTTTCAAAATCCATCCGTGATAATTTTCATTCCGTCATTCGCCAAATTAACGGTATGTTAGTAAGTTATGCCCTCGCCAAAAAAATTGGATCCCTCTATTACTCCGTCGACGTAAATCCTCTTATTCCCTACCGGCTTATTTGTGCAAAAAATGTCGTAAAGCCGCCCTAATCCGGGGAGTTCAAGGGTAAGGAAAGAACCATTTCATCACCTTGGGATCGATCCGATTTTCTTTGCATAAGATTATTTCTTGCATTCGAATGTGACGGCACGCTAATCTCAGGGTCTCATTTTGTTGTTGCCAGGGTCCGTCACGCCATCTCACCCCGCCCCACCCAAATTCCCGCTATCGGCTCCGCATGGCAATCGATCACTCCCAAAGCGTCGAAATCTTTTGACTTTCCCTCCCGAGTTTTTTCTCGGGCCAAGAGAAGGGTGATCCCTGTTTTTCACGCGGGATACACAAACGCACACGCATGCGTGCACAAACCCAAGCTAAACCCTTGCCAAATGCCACCACGCTCCTTCTCTGTCGTGACGTCAAGTTTGAAATTTTCATTCGTTTCCGTCCATTCTGTAGGCTCCAGAGGAGTGGGGGAGGATTGTGACTTTTCGTTGAGACCGGACGATGAGGTAAAATGCAATTCAATAAATAATAGCGAAATAAACGAAAACGGGGTGAGTGTGGCAATTTTGGATTCGACCGCAGCAGGAGAGATACGAGTGCGCGTAAAATAAACAACCAGTTTTATGCACACAGGCTCGCGTCGGTACGCGCGTGGGGGTGGGGGCGAAATAATATTAAACTGATCGAGCTGGAGGGTTTCCTCGTGATTGATGTGATATTCAATGTTATTTTCATCCGTTGAAATTGAGGATCAAAAGCTGAGCCTGTTTACGCTTGTTTTTTTTGAATGCGCTCGGAATATCATCATCGTCCGAACGTAAATGGAAATTCACCGTCATAAAAAGAAAATACCTTCGGAAAGGAAAAGCTGTCTTGAGGTTGGTGTCGGCTGCGGTGACGTCCAAGGTTTTTCGGTGCGAGAGTTAACAAAACGTCTCGCGGCGAGCGCTTCGTCGGCGCTACTCAGACTCATTCTGTTTCGAGTGACCGTCTCTTAAAGAGCAATTAACCCACGGTCAGCAATCGAGGCACGTCCTCCCAGATGTTCCTTGGATCAAGAGCATCTGGGTTTTTGAGTTATCTTTCCCATATTCATCGGGCGTCCGCGATTCCCTCCCCGTGCCATGCCTTTTTCGCCGTCCGCGGCGGGTTTCGACGATTGCAAGCCGCTTCTGCGGGATAGCCGGGGGGAGGGGATTTGGTTTCCCTGTCTCCCCCTGGGGAACGCATCACGGCGTGAGAGAGTTTCCGAGACAGTGGACGCCATTTACACAAGGGAGACTGCCTTATGAGGGCGACATTGAAAGCACGTTCGGTTCCAATTCTGTTCATAGGCTCCAAGGACGTAAGACGGTGAATGAATTGTTTCTCCAGTTGCAGGCGGTTTTTGGCCGTAAGGCGACGCTCGGAATATGTAAGCGACAGTTGGGCCTCGATCCAAGCATGGAAATTGTGGTCATAATTTTAGAGCTTGGAATAAATCGGGAGTATTGTGCGATTTGAATTCATCCTTTAACCTTTCACGTACACATTTTCCATCCATCTTGAGCGTATCCTTGCTTTAAGAATGCTTTTGGGGTAGTGGTGTCATGGATACATAAACAGTGCTTGAAGTAGCAACCAAGGACTGTCGGTGCGTAATATTCACTTTTGTAAAATGAGGTTGGATGAATAGGTTAGGAGAGGAGAGATCGGTTAGTAGGTAAGTAGATCGTATAGAGATGGGTATAGAGAAATACGAGTACTCAGGGTTTTCGATGACATAATCATCCCAATTTCAGCGCTTTTGTGCGTCGTGGATCAATGCGCATAATTACCAACGATAATATACAACTTAATGGCGTTGACTGGTTTCTGAATGTGATAGTTTTAAACTTTACTGGAAGTAGTAATATTTCATATGAAATAGCATCTACTTTAAAGCATATATACAGGGAGCGGCAACATAACTTCAAACGCAAAAAGCTTTCAAAAAAAGGAAGTCATGTTGCCGCACCCTGTAGTTGTAGCCCATATTTAGAGAGAGGGAGCCGTATCTAAGTAGCGAGAGTGTTAGGTAAAAGTGCTTCCTCTATCTTCGCCCGGGATGAAATCTTGCCAGTTCCCGGTTTGAACACCAAGGTTTTTCTTTGGCTCACGGCCGCTGCTTGGTGGTAATTATCCTGGCCGTGGCGTCTGGAGGAACTCCGCCTCGGCGTTTCGTAGTTTGCCGTCGTTGCGGTTTGTGACCTAGTAGCTGAGTTTTATGTACAACGCGGCTCACAGTCTATCCTCGTCAGGGTGCTGGCGGCGCAGGTAAGCCGCTATTACGCTCTCCTGCCCGTCAACTTATTTATGTTTTTTAGTTTCGATTACGGATTCCTATGAAAAGTGAATGAATTCTCTTCGCTTGGAATGCATCCTTTCGGAGGAGAAAAAAGTAAATTACTCTTGCAAACCCCTAAGGTCGAATGAATTGACGTCGGGGGCCCACCTGTATAAATCTTTGATGTTGGCCTGGATGTGGTCCACCACGGTAGAATTTCAGTGGCCACGGCCCTCCCCTCATCCTTTCGCCTACGGGGTTAACCAATAATGCAAATTTTCAATCGGTTTTATGCCAGGAAACGTTCCGCATCTAGGTTTTATGCAGTGTCCTAACAGTGTTTTCAAAGGTAAGCAGTGCTTCTCAAATCTTCAAAGCAATTTTGTCTCCCTCATTAATGAGTCCTAGGATTACGTACGTATGCCGAATAAAAATTTCATCGAGTACTGTCCCGTTTTAAAGAATGAGCGCGTGCCTCATGTTTCACTTTCTTTTTTTTTGATCGGCCGGGCTTATCTTTCACCGAGGAGGGTAAGAATTTATTTTTAAGTTGGATATTTTAAAATAATCCGCATTCCACCACATGATTTTGTTTTTCTGCAGAGCTTGAAAAAAAATCAAGTGGAATTTTTTTAACCTTATGGAGTGTGGAGGAGCCGCGTGTCCCTTGGGCAGCCTTATCTCTCGGGGCTTCGACCGTTAGTCACGCGATTGATTGAATACTTTGCTCATATTATTAGCGGTGGCTTAGATAATGGCGGCATGAACGAATGCATTGGCGCACGAAGAGCCTTATATGGTTAATAGTTCATCTATCGTTCGTCAACCCGTGGAAATCATCTCATCTATTTCAATTTGTGTTAAAAGTGACTTTTTTGAAGACTTCAATTTTTTCTCTTTTACTCCTATGGCAACTGTTAAATCCACGGTGCTCGCATAAGTCTAGAGCCGTACAAGCGGAACCCCGCAACGTAAAACCTTTTGAATTTGATTATTGTTTTATCGTTAGACAAATATACCGAATTCGTGTAGGATTCATATCAACTTCCATCGACTAAAAATGTCTACTTTTTCGTGAATTTCTTCTACACGATATTGCTTTGGTTCGTAGCAGGGTTTGGTACTTGAATGGAGTAATAGATTGTGTTCGATTACTTCGCCTAAATCGTTCTGATCGGACTATAATAGTGAACATCGTAAACAAATCACCTATATACTAACCACTTCGTGCATTATACACTTAATTCATTAGTTGTTCATATTTATAATAACTCTAGAATATTTTATGAACGGCTTTCCGAAAAGTACACTGTATTTGTGGACACTTAAATACGGTCCGCTTTTCAATTCGATTCTGTCGATCGCTTGATCCTTCGATCGATGAGTCATTAAAAGTATTCAATTCGTTAAAAAACCATCAAAATGAGTCAGCCCCAACTAGTACATCGACTGATATGTTTTAATGTGTTTTTACCATATAATGTTTTCGCAGTTTTTTTATGTCTTTGTGGAATTACGTTTTGAAAAAATCGCTACCATAAAGTTTTCCTGCGTCCTTACACGTGTTAACTGTATCAGTCAATGAACGTAATCGAAAGTTGGTGCAACTGTTGAAATTTATTATGCAAACCCATTGTGTTTTCGAAGGTGAAAGCTATTTTTATGATCGATGTAGAGAGAAGAGAACGTTACACAAACTTGATTAGATTAAACAATCTCTCAACATTCCAACGAGCGCTTCTCCTAGGCAAACCGGTGGGAATGCGTTTGCCAGCTAACAGCTGGTTCCAATCATTTATGGGCAGTCCTTTGTGTCAATTGAATTTTGCGTGAAAAATTATCCTTACCATCGAAACAAAACAAGAAGTTGGTTGTCCTACCGGTTTGTTTAACGCGGAATCCCTGGATGGTGGAATTTAGCCGGCATTCGCGATATGATGTGACGAGCTAAAAGTAAGGTAACACCCACCAAAAATATTTTTTTTCATAACATGCAACAATTGATTCACATTAGTTTTTCAAGAAGCATTTAAGTCACACGTGGACAACCCTCCGTTATTTCTGTCATTATCCGTGGTAAACTGTCTCATGCATTTCCTTATGTAATTGAGTATACTCTATCGTACAATTCTGGACACAGAATTGCCAAAACTGCCTGTGAAAAAAGGATAACGAGTACTATATGTGATTTCACCAATCAACAGTTTTTTAAAAAAATGTTTAACTGTACAAGGTTTACTTTTTGTTTCGAATAAAATGAAAATCCTTGAGGAGAAATTATAGAAAGGCAATGGAATATCTACGTGAAATTAATGAACTAATACGTCCTATAAGTGAACTTCTCCCGGATCCCGTTTCGTGTAAGTAGTGGTCACTCTGATTATGAATCTTTGTTACGTGAGTGATTTGCTTCGAAAAGTACGGAGAAAAAGCTGAAGGATACGGTATTCATAGCTATTTGAAGTTGTTTTGAGAGATAATGGAGTGCGGGAGGAGTGGAATGAGTGTGTAGAAAATGTGCTCAAGTCCACAAGATGAGTACTTGTTTTCAAGGGCCACCAGCCAACACCCATCCCGGCAAGGTTGTGACTCTCCATGAAAAAAACAGATGACGATCGATTTCCGTTCGACAAAATTTTCTGTAAAAAACTCGCGGCCTGCAAAAGGTTACAGCCTCTCTCACTCTCCGTCTCACTCACGGTCTCCCGTTCCGGTCACCCGTTGGGTCTTCATCCCCTCCGCCTCCGGAGTCTCGGAACTGCTCCGCCCACGAGGACATATTCTTTTTTCTTCATTCGTTTTTCCATCTATCTCTCTCTCTCTCCCCGTGTCTCTAGAATCGAGTGTCCTTCTTGCGTACGTCACATTCGCGCGTGGGGGCGATTCGCCTTTCCCGCATGTTCACCCCGCAAGTCGGGAGAGTCACCGGTCACCTGACTATTTCTTTTTCTCTGTCTCTCTCTCTTAACTCTTCACGGTCTCTCCCCGCCCACCCTACCACCGCGTGACGAGTCGCCGGTGCTGCCGGTTTGTGTCGTCAGCGGGCACCGTTGGCGCTTCCTTATTAAGTGGTGCAGCCGTGGTGCTCTCCTGCTAGATGCGTGGGGGAAATGCATTCTTTTTTCGCCCCATGCACGCGCTCGCCGCATCTCTTTCGACCGGCTCATGCATGCTGAAGACTACCTATATCGCTGGCGGTGTAGCATCCCTGCGAAATGATCGTTGTCGCGTCGCGGTTATCCCAAATGACGGGCCATCATGTCCCGTTTCTCGCTACTTTTCAAAATAAGGATAGCAATGAAAACCTTCTTTGTTGAAATGTGTCCAAGCGGTCTGCACCTCTCATTTGATTTTCGATCCGAACCGAAATTAAATTTCTCAAGTAATATAGCTTTTAAGTATTCATTTTGTTGTTCCACGCGGTACGCGATGGATAAAGTTTAACCTCTGTTATACATAGACTTGCATTTGTCAAGTAGATTGTGTATGCTACTTTTTGATGGCGACACAAGTGTATTTTCGAACTCAACGAATGAGGTGATATTTTTTACGTCAAGTATCCATGTTAAAATAATCCATTTTTGGGCAGGGCGATCTGTAAATATCGCCATCTCACCCATCTCACGCCATCATATTGTTCGCCCGCCCGCCCACTGTAGTTGTAGTGTCCGATTCGAAAACCTGCCCACGAAATATGAAAGGTATTAGCAAGTAGGCCCTCTCAAGTAACGTTCGGATTCCGGGATTCGGGCGCCCCACCACCTACAAATCACTGTCGTCCCAGGAGAGGTTCACCGCTGGTCGGAGGGTGCTCAGGCATTTGGCATTCATCCGTCTACGACAGTCGCGCACCTTGACTCCGACAACGGCCCCTCCCATCTCCAGATCGTTTCTCATCGGACAGAGTTGGCAAAGTAATCCGTTGGAAAGATCCCTTTAAGAGGCCTCCTCCCTTCCTCTTCGTCTGGTCGATTTTTTCGAGGTATTCCCGCCTGGGGGGGGGGGTGGCGAGTGCTTTTGGAAGGGAGAGAACTTTCCGCGACCAGTCGGGAAAAGCAAATTCGTTCGGTATTGTTTATCGGTGCTGCGAAAGGTATTATTCCCTCCGGGACCACCCCGCTGCGCCTGCCGGAAGGTGTGAAGCGGTCAACCTTGGCAGCCTCCGTTTCATCCCACCTTCCGTCGCGATGAAAAGTGCACGCGGTTGTCGTGAGCATTCCCTCGGAACAAGAGAGGTGCCCGCTGCGTCATGCCAATTGGTTCGTGAACCGTGAGGCTCATGGAATCGGAACCGGAGAGTTTGTGAAGGTACAGGGCTAGTTTTCCGACCGTGCGTCATTTGTTAGCGATTTTGCTACGTATTCGAGAGCTGGGAAAATACTTTTTTGGTTTCATCAGAGCACGCTCCGATTACCAATCTACCGTCTACTTTGTTATCATTTTTGGTTTTCCACTGGTTATGGAAAGTTTTTAATGGACAAATAAGACTAACCACACCAACATTTAAACATCTGAATTTACCAGGGGTCAATCAGTTCAGGTTAGTTGTCATTGTTTAAATACTGTTACCACTTACAGACTTGCAGGCCTTTTAAAATACCGAGGAACAGAAAGTTTTATTCCTTATATTGTCTCGCCTTGGCTATTTTGTCTCTCCTCGCCTGTTTTAGCATCATCAGAAAAACATGTCTCCTATAGATTTCAAATACGTTCAAAATCGACGTTATATGGCATGACAAGTAGCACGTTGCATTGCGTATAACATCAAAACGGTTCTATAGGTACTTCACAACCTTTAAGTCATATTTTAAATAATTTTTATTTCATATAAGTGGTATGTGTTTGATGTAATTAGTAAACAAGTATTTTCATATTATTTATTGCATTCGGTTTTGGCGAGTGAAATTAAACTGAACGTCTAGACGTGTTAAAGAACAAGTTTTGTTCAATAACACTTAGTTTCCACCTTACGCTCTCCCTCTGTCACTCCCGTCCTTTCGATGTCATTTCTTTATTTAATTCCCCTTTGATCCAACAGAGAACGAGTTTTCGAAGCTCAGTGGTTTTTTTTGCGATGAGGAGAGAGGGATCGAAAACTGATGAAATTAGGCCCGCACGCAACTAACTGGCCAGCTGTCCCGAATGAAAAAGAAACCCTATCTCGGTACCGTGTCTCCCGGTGTCTCCCGTTCGCTGTCCCCCGTGTCACAGAAGGGTGTGTGGGGTGGACTGGGGAAAGTGGATGGAGACATATTTCCGAATCTCTCTCTTCCATACCGTCCCCATTGCTCTCACCTCCCTCTTCTCCCCTCGCTTTACTCTACCCTTCTACGTATCGCCTTCTTTCTTCTTAAGTCCCCCTCTTTCCCTCCCTACGCCTCTTCCATCCGGTGCGGAGGAAAACATTAAGCGAAAGGGGAGGAGTGTGGAGGGTTTGTAGTTGGGGTTGGCGGCGAGAAACAAGGCTACCCTCCGGGAGGTGAGATGAGTTCCCTTCCCGTTTTGGCCATCTCTTTCCAGGCCTCTTGGCCAATCTTGTTATGCCGTTACGTTAGTGTCGGTATTTATATTTTACTGCTACTTCGAATTTGGCATTTTAAACTTGTTCTTGAATACGCCCCGAAATACGTGCATGTGTAATTTTTTCTAATTTACTCCGAGTTATTTTTAATTGGCCCGTCAGGAAGCTAACGTGATGCTTTTATTTTTTGTTGCAATTGAGTTAAAATCGCATATGATATCGTGCGTGTGAAATCCCCATGCACGCTAGTGACTTCCATATTACGTTGAGTAACGTATAACTTCTAACGACGCTAAATTTCGAGTTAATTTCGGACACTTAGTGAATTATTTAAATATTATTATTCATCAAGATTATGATATACCATACAGGTATCCCAACCTGTATCTTGGTTGATTAAATCAGCAATAAATGGAAGAGAAATAATTTCCTGATTCAGATTCATAATCCAATTACTCCATATGGAACAGTTCGTGGTTAAATGAAAACCAAGGTTCCACGCCCAAATAGTTTCAATGGGAAAACCTTTTCGTTTATCAATGAGATGTCTTAATAACACTTATTCAAAACTTTCATCCATTGCCTTGCTTAAGGCAGATGTCCTGAGACCGTATTAACTCCCGTCCCTCGTTATAAATCCAGAGCCCATTGCTTTTAGGCGTTATTTTCACCCCTGGAGAAAAGAAAAATCGATTCATAAATGATATATTTTGGCTGTAGACGGACAATGATGAAGACACCTAACAATGCTTAATGAATTCCATAATAAATGCTCTTGATCTTTTGCTAATGCTGCTGTCAGTGGTGGATCATTAGCAGAATAATATCTCACGCTCTCTGCGATAGTTAAAGAGCACGATGTTGAGCCATAGCTCTCCCACCGCAGATCTGGGAGACGCCTTCACACGGACGAATCATGGCCCTTGTCATTAGGATGAGCTAGTGACGCAAAACCGACTAGCAAATATACGGGTCGTGATAGATCTAGAGCGCCTTCGGCATTCTCATGCACACAATGAAGTTGGATTTCCGAATCCTATGATGTCGGGGTCGGGGTGTGATAAGGTGTCAGTCACTATCGATGTTTTTTAGGCAAAAAGCGTGCGATCAGGTCTCGCGAGTTTTGCGACACGTCTTCGTGATGCCGGTGCATTGAAGCGAGCGTCGTTCGGCTTTCGTCTGGGGTCCAATGTGGGCTTCTCGACTGGACGGAACGCCGTTCGTTCGCGGGGGATTGGCTCATGCAATACCCGCTTGTCCCACTCCCGTCGTCCCACACCTCTCGAGACGCCTCCGCCCCGTCCCACCTCCCACGCCGGGGAGTGCTCAAGGTGGGGTCGGACGTCGCGCTCCCCTCCTCCTCACGCCTACGCAGGGCCAAGGGCTGGGCTCGCCTCTCCCTTCTCCCACCACGCCTCTCCCCCCTTCACTCTCATCTTCCTCGTTCGTTCACCCCTTCCATCCTCTTTAAGTCACTTCACTCGCGTCATCTCCCTTGTACGTTCCACGCACGATTTGTTCCGTTTCCGCAGCACGGAAGTTCAATTGTTAGTACTCATGCCTCCGCAGCGCATTGAAGTAACTTCTCCGGTTCGGACAGCGTTGTTCAGCTTAGGTTGACGTCATTTTCTTCTTCGTTCCAGGAGACAATTTTCAGGTCGAAGTGAACTTAAAGACCTAAAATTTACTTCTGGAACGGAGGAGATACTGTCGTAAACGTAAGTTGAGCAACGCAGCCGTACTTGAAAGAGAATATGTTGAGTGGTAATTTTTTTTGTCTCGAGAAATTCGCTGTCATTTTCTACCTAGAAAAAAACCTCTCCACTTAAATATAACATTTTCCACATCGAAAATAAACTTATCTCTTGGATCCCGTACAAATGGGAAGAGGTAGGTTTTAGGGGTACTTCTTTAAGGACTCATGTGGAATGAGATATTGTTCAAAAAGCACTCTCCAATCATAAAAGTCTCCACGTAAAAACAAGACTAAACGTCCAACTTGGACCTCCCTTGATTGCCTTTTAGGTAAAACCGTAGTACTCTTTCCCTACCACTTTATTCCGTATCACCTTTACCTCTTACTACCTTATTCCCTTCCTTCCACAAAAGAGCTTGTACCTACGTCTACTTTAAAATTTTCTTTAACCTTAAGATAATTCATTGAAATTAATGGTTCCTGAATAAAATGTAAGTGGAATAATACGTAATTTTTCTTATTTCTTAATTCCTTACCACATCCAAAATCGGTGGTGAGTGATAACCACTACTCCTTTATGATATTTTCACGGTGTATCCAATGAAATGATCCCATATTCACAAATAGAGTTATCGTTTCGGTGTCATAAAAAGTATATAAGCTTACTAATACCGACCAGTAGCTACCCTTGAGGCAAACTTCGAAACGTATTTCACCATTTTTTCCGGAAGGTTTACTGGATAAGGTTTTTATTTGAATGATTTTGGATTTCGGTAAGGTCAAATTTTTAACGTGAGCAAGGAGAGTGTTTTTGATAGTTTCCATGTGGTGAGGGAATTTTTATTAATGAATCCCTTATCGAACTCTCGCCTTGTTTTTCTGACAAGTAGATTAATCACCTTCTGCATGCCCTTGACTCCATTAAGGCTCTTGTTCCTCTTTTACCTTGTACACTGTGTCACGTCTTAGCTTCTCATTTCGCCTTACAAATTCCTTCGTTTTCTGTACGCCCTCCAGTCATCCAATCATTCATTTTTTCCCTTTTCATCTTTTGTGCTCGATTCGTCCTTGACTCGCGACAGTGTACATTTACCTCATTTCTGTAATTGCAACTATGAAATAAGTCAAAGAAGTTGGTGATGGCTGTTCGTTAATACCTATTCAATTGATATTTATTATTGTCGGTTGTCTACCATTAAAGGCAAATTGCTAATAATTCACTGGGAGACGTCTAACCCCACCTCTCGTATTCCTTAAAAATAGCGCACCACAATAAAACGATCTTTAACTTCATACATCAAATATGTTTCCCCTTCTCCGTACCTCGCTTATGTCACATTAACCCATTCATTTCAGGCATTCAAATTTTTTTATCATCCACTTCATGCGTGGCATGTGCCCAGCTCTGGTATCGGTATAGTGTTCTCTCTTTTCTTCCTTCTCTTGCTTAGAATTTTTTGGAATGGTTCAGAAAATCTGCCAGAGGTGGGTATTCTTCTTCTATTTCCATTTTTCTGGACAGCACGCATTCGTTGGTAATTAATTATTGAGCCGGAGTGTGTTTTAAATTGTAATGATGGGGGACATGTACGTCGTTGTTAGGAGGCATTTCGTCCCGGGGGAGAGTAAATGTCCTCTCGCGCTCTCTTTCCGCTCCCTTTCCCGTCCCCCACAAAGCTTTTCCATTTTTCCTCTTGTTTACTTCCTCCTTCCCCCTCGTCCTTCTTTCTCCGCCAACCCCCTTTTCCCTTCCTCGCCCTCTTCTCTCCCGTGACCGACATTTTCCCTCTGTTTCCCCTGCCCTAGCCTCCCTTCCCTCCAACTTATATTTGTTTCCCCTCTTCCCTCAGCCTTTCTCCCGCCTTCGTTTCTCTTATATTTAGCGTGTGCGCCCTTCCCTTCTTCAGACTCGCCTGTTCTCCGGGGCATGGAAGTAGTTAACTTACGAGTTTCTAGAGTATTCATTCAGCATTTTATCGGCCGAACTCAACTTTTTCTAGCTTCACGCGGTGGAAGTTTTTGGAATATCCGCCCATTCATTATGTCAAAGTGTAAAATGATATTCTCTCGCAGAGTGGTATAAAATGCTCTGCCGGTTTCATCCAGGTCTGTTGCGGAAACACCTTCGGTGATCCCGAACCCATACGGTGCCTTTTCGTTCAATGCGATTGCTTATGTTTCTTTGTGGTAAAGAATGTTTAATTCGTCAATGCGTTGCTTCACTTGGAGGAATAAAATTGGTAAAAAATCTGCGTTTTCACTCGCATCTAACATTCAAAATTGGTGATTTTCGCGGAAAGAATAATTTTTTTCGTCGTTTCCATGCTCCAAGCGAAGTCGCTTAGTGATCTAAGTAATGCCGTTCTGGTAATATAATGTTACGCTCTGGGAAAGTAATGCCGAATGACAAGAATGTAAAATCTTTACCGGCCCAATATTTGTTCTCAACCTTAAACTTCCCCTCGAGTGTCTCCGTGCCTTACTGTTCGACTACTCGAATCCAGTTCTCGCTCTTTTCCATCTTTCCCTCTTTCTTTTTCCTTCCTTTTTACTTTTCCTTCCTTTCTCGCGTCCTCCATCACAGCGTTCCCCCCCTACTCGTCTCGCTCTCGGCCCCCAAAACCTCCCCCCGACGCACGCCCAACCTTCCCCTCCGTTCCTAACGCTATTCCACCCCCTCACTCTCTCTCGCGCGAATTTGGAGTCTCTCCAAGGGGTGTGGCGGGGAAGGAAGAGAGTGTGTCCTTTGGAAGGCTGCCTCGGCCGTCGTCTTTAAGATTCGGCCCCAAAGGGAGTGGGAGAGAAAGGAAGAGTGAGAGATGATGGTGCGTTTAGTCGGGTCTGGTGTGGGGTGGGACGGGATGTGGGGTGAAAGAAAGTTCTCGCGGTAGTGGGAGCGTGATGGGTTGTTGGAAAGGGAAAGGGGTGGTAATAAGCACGAGAAAGATCCCGGGAAGAGGAGACGGATGGTCTGTGAGAGGTAGGGGAGCACTTCTGGGGTTGAAGGGACTTCTTTTTTAGCTTTTAGGATATTCGCGTGGGAATAGCGTAGTAATCAGGGTCTCCCCGCGAAGTAGGCCGAGTTACGCGTCGGTATTACATAACCTTTAAAAACGCCCGCTCATCTTAGCTCCTTCGTTGGCGAATTTTGCCATTCGCGGTTTGTGCAGAGTGCCGCGCAGTTTACACCACACCGTGCCATATCTGTGGATTAACCCACCGGGCTAAAATGTGTTTGGGTTCTTCTTGGCTAAATGACGATAAGGATCTTTCACTTCGAAGGACAGTTATTACCCATACGCACTGCTGTTTTCCCTGTTGCAAGGTATTATGACGATGGATTCGTTCATAAGATAAAATGAGTGATTTGAAATATTTGATATCCGAGCAATACTATTCAGCGTATGGAGTGAGCGTCCTGCCGATGGCAGTACAAGTATTTGGTTTTTCAATTTGCTCCGGGGAACACCCCTTGGGGTGATTCTGCTAATTAACTCCAGTCTACGATTCGCCTTAAGATATAATATATTCTATACTCGAGTGGTATTTCTGGAATGTAATATTTTAATGCCCCAATATTTATTTTAAATCTTTTTTTAGTTGATGAAAATTACTAGAAAGTCATGACACTTGAAAAACTGCTGTATTATTTTCCTTGCCATGTTTTATTTTTAATCAAGAGAATCTATTTCTGTATTACAATTGTAGTACATATGCTGTCCCAACGATTTCAGATATTTTCTTCAAAAATATTTTTATAACTCAATTAAGGTTGTGATTTTTGTCTTAGATGATAACATTTCAAAGTAAAACTCGCCTGCAGACGTCGGGTTTCGAGTTTAAGAGAAGTCTAAGTATATAATATGATGATTTGCATGAGCAAACCCATGTAGATGCCGGAACTTCACATGGTCGTCCTCTCTTCGTGAATTATGTGCAACCAATCTCCTTTAACCTTGACACGCCTTGTCGCCTATTTCTTTCTCAGTGTCATGTTCTCTATGGTGAGCCTTGAACTATTGAATTGATTGAAAGCGGATCTCTTTAAGAAGTCGATTTTCCTTACTTTTTCTTGTGATAAAAATCCTTGTGGTTTTCTTGTGGTGATTACGTTCTTGGAGACCGCAGAGTGTTTTCTTCCAATGTAGTTTTTTTTGCACATTCTTAATTCCATGGTAACAGCTGTATCTCAGTATACAGTTTGAAAAAAAACAGTAGCTATGAAATCCTCGTTTAAATTTCAAAGGTCTTTGTTACTAAAAAGAAGACTCGTTTGTGCAAATTGGTCTTTGATGCTGAGGCTGTAGATTAAATGAAATATTTTTCAAATTCTGTTCGGATTTCCCCGTCTGCAGTCATCCTCTTAATTAAATTCCGTTGTGGCTATATTCTTCTCGTGTCTCTTTGTAGCTTTTCTCTCTCGAATTTTGGGTACTTTTCAGGAATATGAACTCGTCAATATTTTCTGTTTAAACTAGAGATATCAGAGGCTTCCCTTCCAAGTACTCCTCTGATCAATGCATTTCCTCAGATCAAACAATTCTCCACGCTGAAGAAGAGAATGTTATGATTCATAACCAAAAATATCCGGTATCTCCCAGGAGCCCAAACATACGTGATAAGATACTTTTCGTTCTTTCACGAAAATCATATCATTTTGCTGCAGAACTGCAACATCATCTTATTTTTTTGTGATTGAAAGAATCAACAGTAATAAATTCTTTCCCGTGAAAACTAAAGTCTTTGATTCTTTCTTCGTGCTTTTCTTTGTGCTAGTTCATGTTACGCCGCGATTATAAGCCAGTATGGGGTTTTCCATCGCCAGTATATTGCAATTGATCACCTCCCATGTACCGTTATTGTCTTCCATATACGCAGCTCAAAGTTGATCGTTGAAGCAAGAAGATAAGCGTAGCGATAAGGATTTTGAGATTTGGCTGTGAAGAAGAGTGGAAAGTAAAAATGGAAATTTAAAGGTCACTAAAGGAAAATAAACTAAAGTGTCGTCCATAAATGTTGAGGGAGAGGAAAGGGTTGTTGGGAGGACTCCAAAGAAGGCAGAAAAAGTGGATGCGGGGCGTTTTGATAGGCAATGAGATACTGAAGACTGTGATTTTGGGAAGGGTTTTAGACGGAGGAGTTATGGGATTTAAAAGAATAGGCATGTGTTGAAGGAAGGTAGGATGAAGGGAAGCGGAAAGTTTGGGGAACTGTTAAAAAGCTTATGACAGTGTAAGGTATCCCGGTATGGCTTTGCGTCGTTTTAGGCGAGGCTCAGTAGTTGTAGTGTTTAGTCAGTGTGTCCTGCAGAAACCTTAGTTAATCGTAGGCCACTATCATAAAGAATAGGAAAAACATAAATAGGAATTTCCCAGCGCCACTATCTCCATACAGTGTTACGAGTAGTTATAATTAGCCACTTAAGAATCCTGTCGACCCTCTGGAAGTATATTGTTATCGTGACCACAATTTGGAGGTCTCATCGTGGTACAAATATTATTCATCTACTAGATGGTGTTTTCTATAAGATTCTTCTTCTTAGTGGAAACGTAGGATTAGAAGGTCTATCTCCCTTGCTCATATTCTTTTCCGCGTCCATTGAATTACCAATTCGTCCAACATTTTCCCCTCTCCGCCAAATTCCTCCCGTGACTCACTCTCCCATGTAGAATTATGCCGCTGATGTGTCCTTGCATCCAATCTTGGAAACAGGGGATTAAAATAAAATATTCGCACAGAAGCTCAGCACACTTCTCTCTTTTAATCCTTTTTCCCCGCACCATCCATCCCTCTTTCAAAACCCTGGAGATCGGCTCCTGGACTGCTTCCGAGAGGCACTTTTCGGACCTCACCCCCTGGCCGTTCGCATGCCAATTCCTTCGCGTCAGCCGCCCGTATTTTTCTCGTGAGCAAACCCCCCTCATCCTTCCCCGTATTTTGCGCTATTCAGCCCCCTACTCCTTAACTGTCCTCTCTTTCTATATGCCTCTGTATTCTTTGTATCCCCGCCCCATTATCGTGTCCGCGGTCGGCCCCTTATAACCCGAGGCCAGACGGACGGTATAGTCTCCAATTCACCCTAACGCATCCGAGTCGCAGTGCCCTGGGCACATCATCGCCGTTTTTTTTTCATCCCCATCATTTTACGACCCCTCTTCCTCCGCGCCTCACCAAGTTTCCTTTCCCCTTCCTGTTCTCAATACCCCGCGATTTCTCCCCCGTATTTTCCTTAGCCATTCTCCCAGCCCGACTGCCCGGCGTCGCCATTCTTGCTTCTCTCGCCCGATGCCATTTCCGCAGTTCGATGGTAGGGCAAGGATGGCCGGTGTCGGGATAATCTTGGAATTTGAGGCGTTTTCATTCCCCCGGGAAAGGGGGTGGGTGGTTTTCGCGAGTCCCTCGGCTTGCCTAACTGGGATCCCGCGAATGCTGCGGGTGGAGTTAGACCACCCCTACCACATTGTCGATCCGGTCTCCGATGTTGTTTCGGTCGTGGTGGATGCGATGCCATCGTGTATGTCCGTCCTGTATGTCGTTTTTCGTGCCTTGCCAACCTGGTGTAGCCAATTCTAATGAACACTCCCACGCCGACTGCTGGGGAAAATCAGACTGTAAGGGAAAGTAATGTGTATAACGTCTTGTCATGCAAAGACGAGTGGTAGGGGGTGCTAAGTTACCTGTCGTAGGAATAATTGATCAGCAACGGGATTCCGTGTCATTTTATTTTCGGGAAATTCAAATTGTTGTTTTTCATTTGTTTTTGGGTTTAAACTTCGCCTTGTGGTTTCGGCGTCCAGGGCAAATTGTGGCAAGGAGGATTTGATTCACTCTGTGTTAACCTTACGATCGTACAAGTTGTACTCATTTATTAGCTTAGGTTGTTCATGTAGTCTTTGTGCTGTGTGACATGTAAATAAAGGCATTGTTCAATTAGGCCTGCGGAACGTTAGAAAAAATATGTAAAATAAAATGTTAGAATTGTCAATTACCGTTGGTAGTGTTGTTTATGTTGATATCTGTCGTGTATGCATGTTGTATTTTTGAATAACCTACAATGGAGAAAACAAACGGTTTTGCTAGTTATCGTCAGATTTGTCGTGTGAGTGTGATGAGTTTCCCATTTCATCGAAGCATTTGTTGATTGTGCGTGAAGTTGTTCAGATTGATTCAGGGAAATGACGCGGTAATCTGATTTATTAGGTTGTGTAACCACAACGATGCTTTTATTTCCCACGTAGGCTTGTTTTTTAGGCGTCCTGAATGGCTTCTGGTTTTAAAAATCGAAACTAAAATACAAATCTAATCTAATGGTTGATCGCTGGCTCTGTTTACCTTCGATGTTATGATTTTTTTATATTTTTACATTAAACGAAGAGACGGATAATACCGAAGTAATAGATGTCAGTAAAATGAAGTAGGTAATAACAGTAAGGTATCAAACTATTTCCTATGCCGATTCTACGGGATGAATTTTCGTCAAACAGCTTCATATGAAATGTGAAGCAAACTAATTGCGTTTAGAGAGTTATTGTCGATAAAGATTTTATATTCTTCCCTAGTTATTTTTGTCGTTCGATTGATGAAAAAAATAAATAAATATTTTAACTGTGCCTAGCAATTTATCGTGCAATGGAATGTTCGGCAATGGTCAATGCTCGCCAGAAAATAATTAAAGTCATCGTTGCAATTTTATGTTCTCGAACGCCCGTCATAAACCTTAATGGCACGTTGCATAACGCTCCACGCGTGCGGATTTCCGTCGGTGGAATCGATCAGGAATAGGAATGAAGCGGTCACATTTCTTCACATACGTGAGCACGCGCTCAACCGTGGTGACCCCCCCCCCCGGTGGCACTCGGGAAGAGACCCGGGAGGACGAAAGTCGAAACAAAGTCTCTCCATGGAAAAATATTATCCGGTCCGGACAATTATTGTATTTGTTTTCGGAACTGATTGCATGCAGCGATCTAACACTATGTACTCCTACTAACCCACTCGGTCCATCCAAGTCGAACCGCGAAAGTGGCACGCGCTTCCCCTTCCTCTTCGCCGTGTCTCCCGCCCCCGCCTCTATAAACTCCCCTCCCCCCGCCAATGTAGACCGTAAAGTAACACTCTCTCCTTTTATCTCGAGTGGGTTAAGGTTGATACCCAAATGTCCGCCTCCGCTCTGTCAACGCTGTGTTGATGTCACTTGATGAGTCGTTTCCTTTCACTCTCCCTTCCCCCCCACTGCAGAACCCAACAGCCTCCACGCGACTTCGTCCCACCCACACTCTCCTCTCTACCGACGAATACTGGCTGATCTCCTTCATTAAGGACTGGATTTGTGTCGCTGTCGAACGAATCGTTCAGACGGAACGACTCATCTTGCGAATGAACGGATCCGGTGGTGGAGAGTGAGTGAAGTGGGGGGTAAAGAAGCCCTCACACCTTTCGCTCGCTCCCTCCCACCCCATCTCGCCCGTTCCAAGCATCGTAATGTGGATGTGCTCATGCCGGTATTATTATTAGTGTTATTAACAACACTCTATCGGTCACGAATGATTTTAGAATGATCCAGGCACCACACACCAGTACCTTCCACTGACGTTTATTTAAAACGACTGGCTTCATCGAACAGTCAACATCGTCAAGTGTCGATCACCTGATGACGTCGACTGTTCGACGAAACCGGTCATTTGAAATAAAATTCTGTTTGACTTGCAATGTTTTTATTTTTCACGATACTTCCTTCCTGACTTCAATCAGCCTATTCTTTCCATTTCTCACCTCGTTTACCCATTATTCTACCCATTCTAGTAGTGCTCAGCATTCATTTGAATTTCAAAATGACCTCCATTCACTTTTCTTTCCTTCTTCGAATTCATTCCAAAATATTTCACCTCTTTTCCTATTGTGCCTGAAATTTCTTAGTTGGTTTTCCTTTTTATTCATTTTATGTTTTCCATTCTTCACCACATCCGCAGCTCAAAAGTCTGAAATTATCCTTTTGCCTCATTGACCAATTTTCAGGTTCGTGAAAAATCACGGTACATATGAACTTTATCACTTGTTTGTCATTTGCAACCTTACCCAAGGTTTCTATCAACAAATCCCTCCTCTTAGTCGAATCTTCTTTACCTTGAGCGATTCTTCTTTTAATGTGCATACTTATTCCTCTCTTTTCATTTCCCTTTCAACTTGGTCCTACTTTGCCGTGCTCGAGTTTATGCCCTCCAAATTCAACCTTTAATTAAGTTCGGAATTTGTAATTGAAAATATAGTTTTTATGACAATGTCAATTTAGGAGAGTCTCCCAAATCTATCACTTATGATGCCTTTTTCCGGCAATATAATTCGGACATCTTGACCGAAATTCTTCTTTTCCTTTCTTGCCTGCCTTTGGGTTCCCTCTATGCCCAAATTGCGTCTTTCTTCCTCTTTTCATCTCCCCGAATATTTCACCTTCTATTACAGCATTCGACATCTAACTCAATACCTCAATCTACCACTTTTTTTTGGTGTCCTGGGAAATTTCACTATTTTATTCAACTATTCCCCAGCAAACTTGTATCAATTCTTTGATTCTCATATTCTTGCCTGATTTATTCAAGTCTTCTTTTTTTCCTTATTTCAATCTCCTCCACCCTGCGCTGATTCTATTTTCATGAAGAAGAGTTTCCGAACCATACCTGAACCTATGTTTCAGATGCCAGTAGAAATGTTCGTAAAAGTCATTCTCTTTCTTTTATATCGTCTTCTCTTTGAGTTTCTTCGACATCATATCCGTCCCTCCATCAAATTCCTTTTCTTTGCCGATGGAATTCTTTCGATAGGAGCTCTTAAAATTTGAATCAATCGAATGATAAATGGGGTGATGGTTTTTTCACCCTTAAAATTGATCAATGTTCAACCCAATGGAAGAGTCCTCTTCTCAATAATGGGACCTCTTACAAGTGTGCGGGGCCAGAAAGATTCACAAGTCGAACTTATCGTTTCATTCATGCATGCTACCAAATTGGCGCCCCAATTTTGCGGCTATACCACAGCAGGTGTGCTTGGATGAATTTTTAGTACTGCGGAATTTACCCGAAAGGATGTGGTTCCTATGAAGTCGAGAAAAAACTTTGCTTATAGTTCCGATATTAAGTACGATCCCTTTTATGCAGCAACGTGATTTAGGTTACCTCATTCATCTTCGGCATTATCCGTACGATATAAAGTAGCTTCTCTAACTACTCATTTATTTTGAAATATGGGGCTTCACTGTTATAACGGGTATCCTCTGTGCTAGATAACTTCGGCCAATAAAAACTATAAATAAGCCACTTGATTCTTTTATGTACTGCCTTTTCAAAATATGGAACAGCCGTTTTTTATTATTTTTCATATTTCGCTTCAACATGTTACTAGAAATGAAAAAATGCAACACTTTTGTAATGTAAATGTAACATGTCTTTTACGCTTCTTGAATAGGCGTTAAATCTATTTAGGAGCCCAAGAACGTGTTGCTGAACGTGAAAAATGTTGCTATAAAATTCGGTGTAAGTTGTATAAAGATTAATTAAAATTTGATCTTTCGAAATATCTTTTTAATGATAATCCTTTCCTGTGTAGTGATTGTGAGTATATTCTGAGTAATATTGTAAAAAAATTTGCGATTTAATATAGACATTAAGAGAAATTTTTATTTTAAGCACCTCAACGCTATTCTTCGATCGACTAAACTTTGTCATTTGGCCAACCTCTTTGACGAATGCCATGGTTAGTGTGGTTATTTAAGTGTGCCAATAATTATTTTTTTCTAAAAGTTGATAACGGGTACGTGAATGATCTTGGCCATTTCCTCTATCCACCCCAGTCTATGACGTCTTCGCAGAAAAAAAAGTGGTCCACTTCACTCCCGCGAGAATGCTTGAACTCTTTGGAGATAACCACTGCGACTCCGCGAGACGACGTAGTGAAACATTTTTTTAAGCATACGTTGCTAATGCGTGCGGACTTATTAGGCAATTTTTTTGCGGCTCTTTTATCATTATTTCAAGTTTATGACCGCGCGAGTTTTTGTTCGCGCTATCGCGGAGACGTCGTCTCGCCTTTCCACCAGCTTATGGAAATAAAGGCAGCAGTGCAGCCGGCGCGAGGTGTGGCTGTGTGAGTTGAAAGAGTGAGTGGATGGGGAAAAGGATTGCACCAGGTGTTGGCGCTAAGCGGATGTCTCCCTTACCTCCCATTTATCTCTCTCTCTCTGCAAATGCGGGATCGCGCACCCAATTTCCCTCCTTGCTCTGCGCCACCCCTTTCTCCTCCTCCAGCCGCAACTTCTTCGCCGCATCGACATAAAGGTAACCGACAAAAAAGCACCGAGCCAGTCCAACTACTCAGGTTTAATTAATAGTTTTAGCGCTTCCCTCCCGTGACCACTCAACGCACAAGGGAAGTAATTCAGCCGCCTTCTCCGTTCACCCCACCCGTGTTCTCCCTCTTCTCCATAACCCAGTTCGGATGGGTGGAAAACAATACGAAACCGAAGGAAACCATCTCTCGTCATTCCTTCAAAGTCGGGGAACGGGAGAGAAGAAATGAAGAGCTGGGAACCCGGAAATTCAAAGGTGGTCGAGGTAGGGACGCAAGGTTACCGAGAGGAAGGATCTGTATAAAGTTTTTAAACTTTTATATTAGAGACGCTCGTCGAAAAAAGAACTGTTTTCGGTTTCCCACAAAAAAAAGTGAAGAGTAAGAAACGTAAAGGGGTTCAGAGTACGTCTTCCATGGCCTCACGTACGCCGCCTTGCCGACGGGGCTCGTTTCGTTGTTTACCCTTTTCACGACGTCGACAAAATGCATTTCGTGTTTGAGAGCTCGAGAGAAGTTCGCGGGGAGGTCTCTTGACGTCTCCGCCTCCCGTCCTCAGCTTTCCCCGTACGGCTTAAGAAGCGTAAGTCGCTCGATGTTGCGTGAAGCCGAGACCGTCGAGGCCCATCGGATTAGTGCCCTCCGAAGATGCTCTTTCAAACTTTTTCTTCGAGGGTTGCGACGTGTGATTAGGTTTGTTCGCGGAGGTCATGATCCAGGCTTTCATGTACCGGAACTTGAACCCTTAATATCGAGCGTGATCTCCATGGTATCGATTGGCCAAGCGCACTGGGTTGGTCGTAATAATTAGGTCGTCTCTTGAGCATCGGTAATTGCAGCTAAATATTTTATATCTGCTTATGGCTGTTGCATTAGGCCCGTTAGCAGTGGGTCACTTCATTTCGATGGAAGTAGGTGCACTAATGGCTATTGCATTACTATAGCATTGAAGTTGCTAGTCGCTAATTCCATTTAACATTTATTTTTTCCCTTGGAATTATTTAGTAGAGAATGACATGAAACGTTTTTCGAAACTTAGTGGTATTCTATCAAAATGTAATGATTAAGATCAACTTGAACGACAGGTACAACGGGAAAAATAATTTCTCACACAACCCGGAATTCAAGGCTATCATCATCAAATCACCTGATGTTTTGATCACAAAATGATTTTGCCGATTAAAAGATTATGGTACCCATTGTAAAAGATAATATGTTACGAATGAGTAATGAGTGTCTAATTTATATAATCGTTTGTTATAAGAAAAGTGCAAATTAACTTCCTTCACAGCCAAAATTTATATTTCGATAAATGTTGAAATATTCAATTTATTATGTAGGGCCCTCCGTCTGTGTACGTCTTTTTCGTAAAATCTTTGCTAAATATTTGCAATCCACATAAAAAACTGGGGGGTTCTAAAAAAACATTCCAATTTGTTTTTATAAAGTATCAATGGAAATAAAAATGTCATATTCAATGCGGAATTATTTTCATTAGAACTTGTTCGAGCTCTATTAAGTTGAAAAAGAAGCTCTAGTACGTTTATGTAGATTAATCGATTTTCGTCAGCGATTGGTTTATTCTGGAGATTATTTTGATGCATCCTTTCACTCGGTTACCGTTCCTGCTAATAATTTATTATTGTTACAATTTATTCGCTCTTGTGACTGTAATAGCCTCCATTGTGGACTCTTTGGGGTGCTCCTTTCGTAGACCTTCCGGTTCTCGATACCTTTTGCTGTTCTCTGACGCCAGATCTTGCGTCACTAAGTTCCTTTCGGAGGATATTTCGTTCTTTTTTTTAGTGTTTCTGTTGAGCTTTTCTGTATTTTCATTCTAATCATAAATTTTCCCAATAGCTAATTGATCCTTCCGCTTGTCCTTGAAAATATTTTCACTGCTCATGTCCCGTACTCCTAGTAATCTTTTCTTCGCGGCCGCCGGATACTTCTCAGCAAATCTCTTGTTTTATAACTATGCAGAGGAAAATCAGTTTGTATGTTGTGGTGAAATGTGCTGTGTGGGAAAGGATATTATACTCAAAGATTACATGTACTAGGAAATTCATAAAGCTGAGTATGTACTGGCATTTCCCTTTCGTCTTGGTGGAATGAATTTGAAATTGAAATTTGTCTAGGTGTAACAGGTGCTTTATTATTCAGTGATACGATGGTGTTGGGATAATTAAAAAATATCCTTCCTCCATATATTTCCCCTCTTCCCCAACTTGTTTTGAACTCCATCGCATGTCTTCCTCCTCATTCAGCATTTTTTCCATCCTTCCCCTCGTTCTAATCCCGGTTACGCCTCAGCACCTCAGGCTTTTTTCCAGGAACCGTAATTTTTCGGATTTCCCATTATTATGTGCACAGCTGGTTGCAAGGGGAAATAGTACAGGGAACTGGCTCACTCTCTGGTGTGTGAATTTCATATTCCTCGGGAAATATACCGGAGATTATTATGAGCATATGTGTATGGTGACAAACGAAGAAGTAGTTTACATCTGCATTTAGCCTCCAAGTCACTGCTATGGTGTATGGCAGGGGGCGAATGCACTCCAGTCATGCTACTTCAATGTCGAATGTTGCTTATATATGTTGGTTACTAATTGGAAAACTAAAATAATTCTTACAATGGAACCAATTTGTGCACCTACCTGAAGTCAAGGGCTTGGGTAGACCAGGGCAGAGTAAGACAGTAAGGAAGGAGCATTATTTATGAAGAACGATCATATTGAGTGGGCACACACTGAGACAAATGATGTTAGGCCGGAGTGGAGGAATATACATAAGGATATAGTATTCTGTTCATCAGTGAGTAAAATAGGGCGAGCTGAAGCTCCAAAAGTAAGATCGAGGGATAAGCTCGTGGGTCAATCAGGGACGCTTATTAATTTGAAATAAAACGAGAGGCAATGGAGATGAGCATTTGATGTTGAAGATCAGAGGGGCTCTCTCTACATTTCTATTATAAGACTGAAACAAAAATGAGGGCATAGTACCAAGTGAGCCCTATCTTCGCGCGAGTGGTTCCAGTGTTTGGTTGATAGGGGTACAGAATACGGCAAAGCCCGAATTGCTACCTCAGCGTCGCGGGCACATAACCGTGAAAAATGATACGAGCGTTGCTCATCCCAATACCGCGCGAACGTACTACGATTGCGCATATTATTCATTTCATCTCGCCCAAGTATCGAGGGCGGGTCCTGACGCTCGCTCTTCTCTGTACCGTCCCCGTGCCCTTACGCCAGCTCTCCGCGGTACCCTCGCCCGATGCGGGTGAGAACGAGGGAAGGGAGAGAGACCTTTGCCTGAGGCTTGGGACCAAGACCTCGACGGGTCGAGACCCGCAAACAGTCGTCCCCCGCAGCTGAGCCCATCGCGAGGGTGAGCTGCGAGGGAGGTGAGCTCCGGGGGAAAGAGGAGATACGAGGAGGGAACGATTTCTTCTCGACGTCCTGGCTGCACACATCCACCCCCCGAGGAGAACCGAGAGAGGGGGAGATGCTTTGGAGTGGGAAAAAAAATACTAAACGGCAGGCGGCGCCGGGCGAGAGAGTGGGGTCGGGCCGCGGATGCCTCCTCTCCCGTGTATTTTTTTTTGGTCCTCCTCCTCGGCTGCTGTCGAGGAAGTGGAATGCTCTGGCGTGGGTGGAAATTTGAGTGAAGGAAGCGCGCGCGACCCTTTTTTCCCCCCCTCACTTCTTCATTTCCCGCCTCCCGAGCCTTGCTTGAGAAGAACCAATAAGCAAATGGAACGCAGTGGATTTAGTACATCACCTTTATTCGTGACAGCCTGCACGCAGAGGACTTCATGGTGGGAATTGCGAATTGAAATTGATAGCAGGACATTTTGCGTATTCGAGTGGGAAGGTTATGAAATGTAACGGATTATTTTTTCGATGCGAAAGTGATGTTGATTACTCTGATGTTTTGCCGGTAGCGTTGCTCCGAGGTAGTGTAATATTTTAATGCATTAGTGTTCGCCGGACGTTAAGGGTTGTTTTTTTTATCTCTGTTTTTTTTCATGGCCGATGTTTGATTTAGGGAATGCGGAATTGAGCTTCATGGCGGGAGTTTAATGGTTTGAAATGGATAACATAACATGTGCGTACGTATTAGTGTGGAGAACCTTTGTAAAGAAGCGGTGATCAACCCTGAGGTCGGTTTGGTAGGTGATGGTAGAGTTCACTTGATACTAAGCCTGACGGCGTATTGAATTCACACAGGGTGATTTCAGGTCAGTTTTACATCACTGCCATTTGGTTACTGAATACGAAATACAGCACCGTAACAGGAATGGATTGAAATTGATAGCAGCATATTGCAGACGAAATGAATAAAGTATGCTTAATAAATTTGTTAAAAATGAAAGTAATTGTGCTTATCGTAATGTCGGCCGACAGCATGGTTTCTAATTAGTGCGATATTTTTATGTAACAGTGTATGTTCTGACGATATATTTTCATGTTAAGTAGCGTAGTATGTTGTCATTTTTTCATCTTACCGTAGTTTATTGTCCATCTCGTCAGTAACAACTGCTCTCGTATGCGTAGGCAAGTATATTTCATTTTGATACCGTTGTGCATGTACTTGTCATTAATATTATCGATGTTATTTCAATTATTTTCCTTGCATATTTTGAGTAAAATAAATATCCACTTAATTTTCAATGAATAACTTTATCCAGTGGAGTAGTGCTACCATCAGTTATTCATTATGTTCGATTTCCACGATATCACGCCAGAAACTACTCAATTTGTTAATTTTCGATGTTGCATGCTAGGCATTTAATCACCCTCCTGCCGTTCACCCTACCGGTTGCTTAAAGATATTATAGATAGTATGTGGATGTAAAATTTTTCTCTGTTATATACAGGTATTATCGATATTAGAAATTGTCGTCATCACGGGTTGTCAATCCCAAGATTGTAGAAATTCTCCCATATACTTCAAACCCTGCCAGTCTATTTATTCCTCCGTAACACATTGCACTGGCATTTTCTATGAATTGCTTCTGAAAGTTCATCTTAGCCTTTTCCATATAATTCTTCCCCTCATTTTTCCATTCACTCACGGTCATCATTATACTATTTTGTGTCATTGAAATCGTCGAGACAATTATATTAGCAGTGAATCTTTGGAGAGTGAACTTTTTATTCTTTATCTAACCTTAAAAGTCAAGTAGATCACTCTTTTATTAATATTCATACCGAAAAACGGTGTTTGCTATTTTTTTCTAACAGTCTATGTTAAAATTTTCAGATATTCTGACGCTGAATTTTATTTGTAGATATTTTTCAATTTGAAAACTTCGTTTTTGCTGATTTTAATTTTCCAAAAGTATATTTCACTGGAAGCCATTTTGCTTTTGGTTCATCACAGAGTAAACGTTTTTGCCTAGTTCTGCGAAATAACCAGCAGAAAATCTTCTCGCATTCTTTAACCCAGCCTTTTCATTGTTACGAACCGTTGTATACATGGTTGTCATAGCCTCCAGTCGAGTTGAAATGCATATGAAAGGCCAACAAAATTTTGTAAAATATACTCGAATGAGTTTAGAGGAAACTAAACCTAAGAGGCGTTAAACATTTTAAAAATTCTTACAATGCAGTTCTAAAATAAATTAGCAGTCGTTAAAATAGTCCATAGATCAATGCAAACTTTTCGAAACCCATCTAATTACAGAATCACTGGGCAAAGGAAAAGCGAAATCTGAATGTTATACCGGTTTTCTCCTTTGTGGATGTATTGTCAGTAGAGTTTATAATTAAATGTGAATCTTTTTGCTCGAAAAAGGCAATTCTTTCCTTCATTCTATTAAGCTATCCTGGAATAGTGTATTTTCAAATTTAATTTTTTTATTTTCAACCCCCTGAGTAACATTCGGAGCATTTCTTCTCGGTAGTCAGATCAAGGTTATGGCAGGGAATTACTTATTTCTCTTTTACTTATTGTTTTCAACCTGGCGTACTCTTGGATATTTTCGCATTTCACGTTCATTAATTCTTTCTTACACGCCCTACCGTTACGTCTCAAAAACTCATTTACTGCTTCATAACGGCAAATACTACTAAACGTGAAATTGAAGAGTTTCCCTAGTAAATTTATGTCGCAACCAATTTAATTTCTCCCTGCTCTGTATTTTTTCGTTACTTCTCCTCAGTGTAGTATGAACTTCGGACTTGAAACATGGGAAGGAAAAAAATGCGTATCGCCCCAAAGAACTTGGTCGCGGTCGAATGATCAAGTTGCTCTCGGCGTGCGCAATCAGACGATCATTTTTTGACCAAAGTTTGCATCCTTGAGTTACGCAAATTGGACGAGGATCGCAGGTGATCTTGGGCCTGTCGTCGGCGTGGAATCGGATCGATATTCCTACGAAAGGGAGAGAACGCAGCTTCTTCCCCCCCCCCATCCTCTCGGGAGAATTGAGGATACTATTTCCGAGCGGATATTTTCGCGACATCCGGTTTTTCTTCGCCCTTCCCACCCCATCCTCTCGAAAGGCAGTAAGGGAAGGGAGGGAGGGGAGAAAGGAGTCAAGTGTGCATTGACCGAGTTATACGGGACGAGGCGTATCATTTGGTTTTCGGCGGGGCTGAGGGGGCGGGCGTCTCCCTGGTCCTCACAATAAGGTGGGTGGGGGGATGAGAGGCCAGTGAAGTCGCTCGCTGCCTGGAGCTCCGGCCATCTCCCTCCTCAGGGCCTGCGTGGAGAGAGAGGGCCTCTCATCCTCGTTCCATATTTTTCGATTCCAGTGGGGAAGTTGGGCGGGGATATTGATGAGGGCGACTTTGGAAGTGCATGGCAGAGGCCCCGGTAGCGGACCGAGGCGAAGGGCAAGTCGTTCCACGGTCCCTTGCCTCACTTTGCTCCCGCCCCTGGCTCCTGGTCCCCTTTATCCTTCTCCTCTCCGCGGCCTCTCTCCGCGATGGAATGGAAAATGAATGAAAGGGCCACCCTCCCCCTCGATCCGGATAATGACGAAGCTCTTCGATCCACGCCCATCTGTCCTCCGCTTCCTCCCATTTCTGTCCCTCCCCATCTCTTCCTTGCCTTGCTCCTCCTCACTCTCCTCCCTATTCACATTTCAATCCTTCTTTTTTTTGTCCCCTACCTGTTCGACCGGAGTTTGCTTCGTCGGCTACAATTAAGTGTACATAATTCCGTGTCGCACCGAAAGTCAAGTCCGCGGGGAATGTCACGGAGGTAAAAACTAATTAATCCTATTTGTGGTCGGGCATTCTTGTTTCAAACAATTTACTGTCAGCCGATTATTCATGGTGATGCTGGTATCTTCACGGACCCTGTCACGCATCTTACCGTCGGTTTGCGAGGTTAAGAAGGATAATGTAAGTGGTTGCATGGATAAACATGCAGAAATTCCAAAGTGTTAAAATCATTCACCTTGGCCAGGATAGGCGAATGATTTTTACACTTTGAAATTTCTGCATTTTAATGCAGATTACCGGATGAATCGGTTAAACGTTACTGTCGCGGGATCTCCCGTAGTTCTTTTAATAGATATAGGTAAGTAAAGTTAAAGAAGTTGGTTATAAAAGGCACGAGGAACTTCAGAAAAAACTTTTTTGCGGAGTGAACATATTTACGATGTGAACGAGTGCTTTAGTTGTCTCCTACGAAGCATAAGTGATAACAGGGAGGGTCCAATACTATCTATGCAAGCCACACGTGGCGGTAACAATATTTTTTTAAAATTTTCATTGCCTTATGTTGTAAATGGGGATGGATCGGATAGAAAAGGGAATATAATTGTTCCGGTTTTGCGGAAACGTAGTCGTTTACCCATATATCTCTTATTGTGATGAGGGGGCGAGAAAGAGAGAGAAGGGTGTGGATCATTCGACCTTTACGGGACGGTATTTTTGGATGACTGCGTGGGGCCGCTCGCTTTCATGGCCGTTTGTCTAGCTTTTAGGCGCGTCAACAATGAAGTTACCCATCGCGAAACAAGTTTTTCATGCAATTCTAGAGAAGTTCGGAGGGAGTGGGTAATCTCCGCGAGATCGTGTTTACAGAAAGTTGTCATTCACCGATGTTTATACGACGCTCTGCGTGGGTACAAATGCGGGTTTTTGCTCTCCGGATTTACACTGAGCTCAGTGTCGCATTGCTTTATGAAAGCAATTTTGCGTTCCAACTCCCCAAACGCTCCGTAAAACAACCTTTAAACCGAACGAATTTATAGGTTGCTGTATTTGGCCTGTGATTACACGTTTTAGTGATAACCTTACGGACACCATAGCCATTTAAAGTTAGGTGGATTTGCATAGGGTATCACATGTTCAATTATGCTTTCCACATTATATGAGATGACAACATTTTTTAAATCGATGAACCGTAACAAAAATAGGTCGAGATTATTATCTAGCCTCTTCCTAGCTTTATGGTTGCTTATTTTACTATATAGTTTTACCGTGGTTGACGGACAGGAATTTATTTAAGCCTTCACGTATGGAAATAATGGTATTAAGCACGGTAAATGATTACTAAGAAGATTTCATGTGATCGGCGTCACTAATTTTGATATATCTTCCGATAGAGTCCAATTGTTTCTGAACTTTTTGACTTAGTTTTTCCTTATATTTTTTCCGTAGAAGGTTATTAGCTTTAATTGGCAAGACTCTAACTTCCTCTTCTTTCAGCTCTACTTGTGACAATCTCAGCCTCCTCGCGGGTCTGTATTGATGCTCCCCGTTTTGCGCCTTGTTACTATTGTTAAAAAAGAATGGGAACACACGTCGTTAATTTGGTGCGAGATGGTGGGAGTAAAGTGTAATTAATGTCGGTTGTTACGATAGAGTGTTTTTGTTAATGGCGAAGATGTTAAAAAAAATTCTATCCCTGTACACATTTGGAACGCATGTAAATCAAGTTTAATACAGGCCTCGGAGTTAAAAGTTTTCAGTTGTTTTAGTGACTGACCGCGCATGTTGTTCAATTATTTTTAATTTTTTAAAACGTACCTCTTTAATTAAGGCATAATTATATACGTTTCGCAAAAAAGGATTGTAGTTATGATTAAAATATTATTTTTTGTTGGGTAGAAAGATAAGACTACTTTGAGGCTATTAATTATCATTGTATTTTTTTACTTCTCTGTATCAGGACAGCTGAAGTATGTGCCTGACCACATTTAAATTTCATCTCACTGTCGGATGAAATGGATTTAGGATTGTACGTTCGTATCTAAGATAGAAGCATCTCTGCAAGAACAGAATATAATAGAACATAACCAATTTTGCTCAAATATGTTCGGTGTAGTAAGACTAGGACCAGATGTTAATATTAATTTAAAAGTGGGATATGGTGTAGAATTGAATAGGCGCGGTTGTACAAAATGAATATCTTCCCCGTCATTTTTATCAGACTACTTGGAAGTGGGACGCGTCCCGATTATCGACATGTTTGTTTTCATCTCATCATTCATCCCAACCAATGGCTTAATAGAATACATCCTGCAGGTGAGCACTACGCCCGGGCCGTCAAGTCCCGTATGCAAATACAACTAGATATCAGATTTCAATCATCCAAGCCCTTCCCGGGAGAACTTCTGATGCTTGGGTGAACCTCCCAGAAACTCCCAATGCTGACCCTCGGTTATGAGAGAGGTTTACCTCCGAGGGTTAAGACAGGTTGTACTTTTGGAGGTCGAGAGAAAGGTGGTGGTGTAAGCAAAGAATGACAAAGAGATGAGGGCGTGGGGGAGGGATTTAAGGGTGTGAATGGACGAGGTTAAGAGAAATATCGATGCAACAAATTCGATCTATTAAGTATTACCCTATTCCGGTACACGACTTCAAATGCGTAATGAATTATAAACCTACACCGTTTTTGGACTAGCGATGGGCTTCCATTTCTTTGCAGGCACGTCCTCACAAATTAATATCGATAAACTTAACAGGTCTGTCGGCCCGTTCGTCAATGATCAGGCTTTTATTTGTAATGAAATTCGTTTAAATTCATTTATTTGTACATTGCTACCCTTATACAGGTTTGTTATAAGATTTATGAATTTATTTCGGAGGCTTCCACGGTGACTCTGCTACTGTTCGCTTTTATTTTGTTTTTGACATCATGTTTAATGCTAAAGATATGGTGTTTTGATGTCTCTAATCTGAGTAATATTCATTAATTTCTGAATAAAAGTTGCACTTTTTGAGATAAAAATTAATGAGTATTCTACCAAAAGTTTTGTGATAAATACAAACATATTCCAGAAACCTTGAGACCTTGAAGAAAATCCTCAGTGATTTTATATTCATATTAGCATGCATTAAAATCCTCCTTGTTTATAATTTTCAAAAATTATATTTTATTTATATATTTATATTTATTTATTTATTAGGTAATCTACCGGTTAAGGTAGGTTTTTGGATGGACACAACTATCAAATAAACATTTTGTAATTCCAAACAAAACCCAATCCAGCAACCTAATCTACATCAGGTCCCTCTTCATCTCTGTGTACTTCTTTCCTCCCTTCATCCCATATATCCCTATCCTGTTCCTGCCCTTCCCTCGCTTGCCCAACATTCTCCCCTCTATTACCTTCTTCAACATTCCACTACCGCTCAATAGGCCTTTATCCATTTTTCCTGCTTCCATTGGATTTCTCTCAACAAACCTCTCTCCTCACCCACCATCTCCAGTACTTACTCATTTGTTTTCCTTTCGGTCCATTTCACCTTCTCCATTCTTCTCCACACCCACATTTCAAAAGCCTCCAATCTACGTCTATCCTATATATTGATTTGCTACTCCATTTGGCAGAACATTTAGCTACTTACACGCAGGCTTGGGTTCGAATTCGAGCGACACTTGCTTCTTCAGGTTCACTCAAACTTAGCAATATTTATAACCCTAGATCTCAGGAAATTGTAGGCCGACCAGGAAAAGGAACTAATGAGTACGTTTCTCTCGCCTCTCAAGTAAGTGCAAGGTGAACTTTAACCTCATTTAGTGCTGATCGATTCTTTCTGGCAGTCGTATTGATTATTATATTTTTTTAACCCTGCTAGGTTCATAGTTTTATTCATAGGTGTTCTTTTGCATGTTTTTTTCACGCAAAGACTTCGGGTAACCGTCCGTTGCAGTAGCTGCGCATTACATTGCCCTTGGTCATTTCCCTCAACATTGACTGGCGAGGATTACGTGCAAATATAGCCCAAAAAGAAACTGGTCTGACTGAAACACACCTGTGCCCCATACGCCTACTGCAGGGCTCTACTATAATTCATTTAAATCTGGGGACCGTTTCCTAAAGCTGCGGGACCTTGTATTTCGCATATGCAGATCCTTGTCATGCAGCATGTTCTTTCCGGCGCTCGCTACGTTTTTCAGAATTGGACGCATTGGGCCGTACCTTGGGAAACGAACCGCTCGGTGCTCATACATATAAGGCTCAAGGTAAGCAGTGAGCTTGAGGTGGTCGGGAGAGGTTTAAGACGGCTGGAGCGACGGAGATTTAGCCAGCCGAGCGACGGTGTGAGAGTATCCACTTGGGCCACCTACGGCTGTGGGCTTCGAGGGTGGGTGGGGACTGGAGTCTCCGGAGGCATTCGAGGGGCGTGTCCGACTGGGGGACTTCCTGTGTTCGATCACCCTGGTGCCCGCTGTAGGGCGGGGTCCGCGTGTCATCTTGGTTTTGTTCGTCCTCGTGGATGTGACGTTCGTTTGCGGGGCTAAAGGAGATGGCTCCGCGGTTGCCAGGTGAGTTTTTTAAGGTCCCAAGGTCGCCCGATCCATCTCCCCTCTCCCGGCTCTCGACGGCCGTCCGCCCGTGGGTGATCCTCCACCTTGCACCTGCCGTCTGCCCAATCCCGCTCTCCCTCCATCGTCCCATCCGAGCCGAAGGCCCCGGCCCCATCTCCCGATGCTCGGAAGCAGGGCACGGGAGCGAAGGATATAAGTACACCTCGCGGAGTAAAAATCCTCTCGGCGGGAAACTTCCGTCGGTTGGGATGGATAATGGGGGCGGGGGTTTCTGAGATTTGTTCGCAGCGTCTGCCACTGGTGAGTCCTTGGTGATTCTGGAATGAGATAAAGCAGTGTTTGAGCATTGTGGGTGAGTAATTGTGCGTAATTACTTCGGGGTTTAACGGTGCTCAAAGCTGCTACCTGTATCACAGGTGGCAAATAGCTGAACATCTGTCCGAGTGTATCACGTCCATGTTCAAGGCCATATGCTCGTTTTTGTGTTGCAGCAAATAGTGCGGTAAGTCGAAATTAAAGACTGGAGCAAGGTGTATTCATTGTGTGATTAATGAAGCAACGTGTTAAAAGTCGTTCCTGCTTCAGTTTAGTATGTGTATATTATATAGAGCATGCATGAACAAGGGTAAATCTTTTTCGCTTCGTTTTATTTACTCGCCCTCCACCAGTTAGTGACGTCCCTTGTTGACAATAGAATTAGTTCGGTGTATTTCCGTCAGAGTTTTTACCGGGTCAAAGCAATTTCTTTGTGAGTCATTCTCACTTCCGAGCAGGTAAATGAAATTTACCGTAAGGTTTCGGCTGCCATAAGTGTAACAAAACCTGTGGAAGAATGTGTTGGTGAAAGCATACCCCTATAGCACTATTTACTTACCGAAGAGCATTCGTTGTACGAAGGCAACGATGATAATCTGAAATCTACGATATTTGTCGAGTGTTCGAATTCCATTATTCATTACTTGTTAAAGATTTTGATTTTTATTTGATAATAATATTTCCTGTGCCTTGAAGGTTCAGTTTTTATTCCTACAGTAGATTTTTTCCTGTTATATCCGTTCTATATTGTGTAATAGTTTAAGACATTCTGACATGCATCATTAGTAAGTAAAACAAATGTAATAAAGTTAATTTTCTGTGCGATTATAAAAACAGCCGTGGTAACTTATTCCTTCTTTTCATTTCAGGTAAGAAAACTGACGGCTCATGTCGCTGACGATCTTACATCGATCAACATACAGTATTCATATTCCTGACTTATGACCCTCACTGTGGTAAGTTTTGGCAATTATTCAAACGCTGACTGCACGTGGCTCATAATGTGCCTTCTGCTCTGTGTTTCAAAGCTACTAGTTGTGTTGATGTCACAGTATGTTTATGTATTTTCATTAGATTACTGGCGAAATTGACAATTAGGAAAGTTACACCTTAAAAGATGTGTAGTGCACAGGCCCAATGTTGGGAATTCAAATTCTCTCCAGGGCATATGCGTCGTTCTGTCATCGGAACGCCTCATAATAATTGTTACTGCGTTTATTTTCACTTATCTGGAGAATTATTTATCTACATCTACAAAATATCCTTTAAGCCACCGGGAAGGTGTGTGAAAGGGGGTGTATGCAAGGCATGCCCAGCACACGAACATGCAAAGTCACACACCACGGGTGAACCTCACTAACCAGTTTAATGATCTGGTAAACCCTAAACAAATATATTTGTATCCAACATTTTTCCATTGGTGACAACCTAGCAAGCATCTTCAGGTAACTAATGAAGTCACCAATACAGGCAATCAGTTAGAAACTCTTAGCTATTACAAGAAAATGGGTCAAAAACATGTCGTTGGCTACATTGAGCCACAAGGTTAAATTTATCTACTTCTGAACCTCCGAATGCCGCTGCAGTGAAACTCGCTTCTCGCCTCTCCTAAGTCTCCCGATACTGTGTCAGTCCTGGTTTCCCCTGCCCTCCCCTTTCCCACCTCCCACGCTTCGAACGCCTGGAACGCCAAACAGTCAACGATTTCTGTGGGGTTTAGTCCTCGCCCATTCTTTATGGAACCTCCTCCGCACTCTCCCCTCCTCTCTTAAGGGTGTGCAATCGTGCTGCAATATACGAGTCCGCGCGCCTCTTCCCCATCCCCTTGTAGATCGGGCCATACACCGAAGTCGGGCCCGTTCTAATATCGCCCAAAAACGGCATCCTTTTGCTTATTTCCTATCGAAATATATAACTCGGGGTGTTACGGTTGCCCCGTCAGCCGTTTGTGAAGGAATGAAATTCAAAGGGAAATCGCTCGAATTTCCTTAGTGTCTCCGAGATGCTTCCCTCTGTACGTATAGGTACACACACACACACACTTATTTTTTATTATAAGGTAATCTATCGGTTAAGGTAGGTTTTTTTGAATGGACACAATTTACGAATAGATATTTTGTTACTCCTAACAATGCACACACACACTCATAGGAAAATCGCATAACCTTTGTTTTATTAATATTTATTCTCATCCCATATTTATTCATCTACATAATACCCCGCAAGCCGCCGCAAGGGCGTGTGGCGGGGGGTGTTAGGTCACCACCCAAAAAAGGAAAAACGAAATACTGCATTCAAAAACAACACACACATGCAAACCCCAATCCACTGCTTTTATTGCACTGAACCTCCAATTCACTCAGCAATGCTTGCATCTCCTTGGCAGACTGAGCAACTAATGCTTGGTCATCAGCAAACCTAACCGATTTTACGAATTCCCCTCCGACTTTCATTCCTACCTCCAGTTCTTCCCATGCCTCTTTAATCATTTCCTCCACATATACGTTGAACAGCACCGGTGACAATGGGCAACCCTGCCTTACCCCTCTTCCTAACACTGCCCATCCGGACCCTCCGTTGACTCGCACCTGAGCAGCCTGAGACATGTACAGGTTGCGGATCAGTCCCCTGTCCCCTAATCCATTCCTATTTTCTGCAATACACGCATTAATTTTTCCCAGTTCACTCTATCAAATGCTTTTTCGAAAACTACGAAACAGGCAAAAACGTCCTGGTTGTATTCTATATTCCTCATAATTAGTGATCTCATTACTGCAATGGAATCACGCGTACCTCTTCCTTTCCTAAACCCAAACTGATCATCCCCTAAGTAATCATTTGCCTTACTCTCTATCCTTTTGTTGATGATCCTGAGAATAACTTTAGCTGCATGGGATATCAAACTTATTGTTCTGTAATCCTCACATGGCGTAGCCTTTGCCTTTTTTGGAATAGGAACTAACACCGATCTCACAAAATCTTCCGGTCAGATTCCTTTCTCATAGATACTACGAATCAGTCCATGTAGAGTCTCCTTCCCACATTTTCCTAAACATTTCAACAGTTCCACAGGACTGTTGTCTACCCACACGGCCTTATTATATATATATATATATATATATATATATATATATATATATATATATATATGCGGGTCGCGGTGGTCTAGCCGGTAGAGCGTTGGACTGCTGACCAGAGGGTCCCAGGTTCGATTCCCGGGCAAGGCACTTTGGGCACCTACAGCTCCACCCAAGCTAGTTGATTTTTCGGGTACCAGATCTTCCTGGGAAACCATAACCGGCACAGGGAAAGGAACTGGCCCCCCTACCCTGATGTGGGACACGGGTGAGAACATGGGTGCAGCTTGGTACATGGGTGAGCTCTACCATCACCTACTAAACCGACCTTCGGGTTGATTACTGTGTTTATGGTTTATATATATATATATATATATAATAGAAAAAAAATATATATATATAGAAATATATATATATATATATATATATCGTTTTTTTTATTCACATGGAAATAGATACAAAGAAAAGGGGATAGGAACACATGCAAAGGAAAAACACAGGAGAGGTGGGGAATGCGGAATTGGGCAAATCACAAGTGTAAAAATATTTCCTTGACCGGGCCGATGCCCTAAGCTATCTAGGAAATATAATTTACACTGAGATCTGCGGGGGCCTTATTTATATATTTGTAAATATGTTTGTAATATATATATATATATTTATTTATTTATTTATCCTAAAATCGGTTTAGCGGATGATGGTAGAGTTCACCCAGTACGAAGCTCGACGGCGTGTGAAATTCACACATCTGGGTAGGGGGGCCAGTTCCTTTTACCATATATTTGTGGGGAGGAGGAAAGAGACACAATATGCACTTTAAGGTTTTCATTCGTGACCATGGCCTTAGAAGTGGCGCACACGTCGTGTGGCTTTCATGGGAACTCTTGGGTATAAAAATTTTGGGAGCCACTGAAATAGAAAGTATGAAATTCGCCCGCGATAGGAGTCGTAATTCGCTTCGTCCCGTCTTTTCATTCCAGATACATAGTAGACACTTTTTAAAGTCCTTCTCGTAAAACCCGTCTTCTTCTTCCGTACGTTTCCTTTCATCTGCCTCTTTCCACTAGACCCTCGTCTCCGTTAGTTTAAGAACATCAAAGATGAATAGGATGGTGCACGATTTAATCTTGAAAAAATGTCCATTCTTGGTCCCAAAATTGAAACATTTTCAATTCGTGCGACGTCAGCGAAAGTTAAAAATAGGGAAAACTCTCTCTCTCTGGCGCATCTTTGATGGAATGTTGGTATCGATTTTGGGTTTGTAGTAGGATTATAAAATATTGGCCTTGTTGTTCCTATTCATATGCCCAGTTTAGGATCTTTAAATATACCGTTAATGAAAACAAATGTTCAACTTACAATTGAAGCTATACGTTAAAACACGTTTTTTATGAAGATGTTTTTGTGTGGTAAAATTGCAATTTTTGGATAAACAAATCACCGGAATTTTTAATGGCAATTTATTAACAAACTACTATGGTTTATACGGTTAACTATCATTATCAAGGTATTCTAACGGCTGCCTATTGAAACCACAGACGAAATTTTAATTTTTTTGTGGAACATTGCTAAGTGATTTGTTTCTTCTACGGTGGAAAGGTTCCCCCAAGTTAAACCCCAATCAATTCCTTATGGAATTACAATATTTGCTTTCCCTTGCCCATGTTTAATTCTAAGTTATCGAAGATTTTCAAAATGCCCGCAATAACCTGCACTCTTCGAATCGCACTAATCAAGATCACTCATTAAAATGGCCGTATATGTTTTAGCATTTGTCATTTCTGTTATCCTTCTAGTAACATTACTAATTATGTTAATGCAGGATTAAATGAACCGGCGATGGTGGGCATTACACACTTCAGCCTGTCCGTAGGTCTGAGAAATATATTACCAAGGAGTGATTTAACCTCTTGACCTATACACCTGTTGTCAGTCTATAATTCAAAATCAAATATTAATCCGTAATGGACGTCGTACGCACCAATGCGCACGAATAATTTTCATGCGTTGTACACAATACACCTGAATAATTATCATTGTAGTTATACTAGTGCACAAGTTATACAAGTACTTGAATAAAAGTATTGCATCGAGTTGTCGGGTTTTAATTAAGTTTTTCAAAAAGGAACACTTCACGCGATTATAAAGATTGTCGTGGCTAAGATTCGTAATCTTGGCGTGAAGAGTTGACATGTAATCCTCACATGACGTAGCCTTTGCCTTTTTTGGAGTAGGAACTAACACCGATCTCACAAAGTCTTCCGGTCAGATTCCTTTCTCATAGATACTACGAATCAGTCCATGTAGAATCTCCTTCCCACATTTTCCTAAACATTTCAACAGTTCCACAGGACTGTTGTCTACCCACACGGCCTTATTATTTATATATATATATATCGTTTTTTTTTATTCACATGGAAATAGATGCAAAGAAAAGGGGATAGGAACACATGCAAAGGACAAATGCAAATGACATGACTTAACTCTTCCTCCAGCCTCGAAAACTGTTCTTAACTATTTATCTATATACTAGGAAATCTTGTGTTTCGTTAGTGTATAAGTTTCCGAACTTTGTCATCAGATCATTATGATTACCTTGTTGCAAGGTCTAATCTAATGGTCTATTTCGATATAATCTTAGCTTGAAACCAGTTTAATCCCAATGATTTGTTGTTCTGTACTTATGAATCTTTTCCAAAATATATCGGATATTTATGTCTCATATATTAGCTATCTAGCCAGCGATAGCTGGTATAACCCTTGATGGTGGTTTTTCAGGTGGTCAAATTATTTTCACGCGATATAGCTTTCCCTTATTTTTGCACACGTACTCAAACCGTGTGTGAAGTAGGTGTAGCATGCAGGTATAGCAGTAGTGTAGTAATGTGAAAAGTATTTATTATGAGAATTTATTTATAATGAGAAGGACACAGTCCATCTCATCTTTCATTGGAATTTTTCAAGATATTTGTATTATTTGTGATGGGCTATTCCTAAATAGCCAATGTTCTCGGATATCTTTTCCTTGATTCTCCACAAATATTTATCTGGGTTTTCCTCTATTGATCTCGATAATTATTAACCATTCTCTAATTCGTAATTTGGTTATCGAATGAGTAGAAAACTAGGGAATGGATAATTTCGGCCTACAGAAATCTGCTGCCTCAATAGTTTGTTATCTTGCCTCAAAAATGTCTCGGCGAGTTTTCCAAACATCTCCATCTGCATACTGAAAGTTAGCGTGTAATACATAACAGGCCCGCCAACCTTCCCTTCCGCCCTCAATTAGCCATAGTTTACGCTCCTGATCGTAGCATTTTAATGACGGTCGTAAGTGCTAACCGTGGGCTATTGGAAAATGTTTCATCGCACTAAGAAATCGAGCAGGTAAGAGTGAGTTAGCAGTGAATGAGGAACTTACAATGGTTGTAAATGGAAGGCTCTGCGACTCGCAAGATAACACCAGGAATCGAATCTCGGCTGATACTTCGACGGAGTTTACGGAGTATCGTAAACTGTGTTAAGCATTGCCAAAACCTTCTCTAAATTTATTTTCAAGTTTAAGTTTGGAGAGGTAGTTTCATTGTGGAAGGGTAAAGTTGAATTCGTATGCATTAACTTCCGTTGAGGTCGTTGCCCTGAACACAATAAAATTATTTGAAGAATAGTAAGCAAACATCTGTTTGAACTAATAGAGCTGAGTTAGCGAAGTTGGTGAGCTTAATTATGCGTGGTACCGTTTGGAATTCGGTTTAATGAAGATTGCCTCCGTATTAATAGGGCATTCTTTCTTCAAGTGGTTTTAAAGATAAAAGGGATTTTTGCCAAAAAAAACCTTTCATTATCTCGTGAATAAGATGAGAGATTTATACTACGAACCCGACAGGCATATATGTAATTTATTCCACGAATGGTAATTAATCAGAATTACTACCAACGACGACACTAACGGAACTGATGTATTATGTATGCTAAGTAGCCGAGTTGTCTTTATATTATCTAACCCCTTTTACGGTATATAATATTGTTCCCCCTCCCCGTATATTGTTCTCTTTACTATCTGATCATCTCGTATGTATGAAAAAATAGTTCGATTTGGGACACCGTAGCACATTTGTCCCCATCTGCGCACAACTTGTTGTAAAAATTATTTCCATCATATGAATTATTTAGATTTTAAGCGAAATTTAATTTCGATAATTAATATAGAATACCTGTTGGGCTATTTACCACCTGCCACATACCCTGGCAATGGCTTACGAGGTAGATGTTCTTATTTTTTCTTTCTTTTCTGGGTTGATGGCTTTTCCCCGAGATGATTTTGGGCGCGCTTAATCTTTTCCAATCATCCTTTCACACCCAAGCCCATCCTCCGTACCACTTCCTCCACCCTTTCTACGGGACCTCCACCCTCATTGCCGTCCTTACTCCCTTCTACCTATAGTGTCCTTTTGCTCGGTTCAGATGCCAACATAGCTGTCTGTCCCTCCTTCAGTCTTGGGTATAAACCCTTGCCTCCCCGCCCACATCTGCAATTTCCCCGACCTAATGGCGGTCGTCGCCCTTTCCCTTCTTTATTCTTCTCATTTCCTCCCGTCAAATATTCTCTCACCCTTCTCCCATAACTTTTTTATATTTTTTTCCAACTGCACCCCTGTAGTAATTCTTGGTTGTCGACTCTCCATTTTATTGTTTCTCACGAATCTTACGCACCGTGGAACCTTGTCTTTCGGGTCGGTTGCATCTTCCCGACCAGAGTCGTGCGTGTGCGTGTTTGTATCTGGATTATGGGAACGCATGCGTGAGTACTCTAGTTGTAATGGTGTATTAATTTTTATTTTTTTATTTAAATGTGAAATTTCCCGCGACAAAAATGCATTTCTTTACTCCGTGGGGAATGCCGCGTCTTACATACAGAATGTCCAGACTTTTATTTGCATGGCTGGTGTCCTTATATGGAAAGATGAAGAGAAATTTCGCAACAGAAATAAATCTATTTTGTAAGCAGAGTCGGGAAAGGAGGTGAACAGACATTTGAGACGAAATGAATAAGAGGCTGGTATGAAGAAAAAGAACCGAAGAAGAAAAAAATGCAGGGGAAGTTAAAAGATTTTAACGGATTGCTCATTACTTAATGGTTGTAGGGACTGTCCCAAAGCTACATTTAATATACATCGTATATTACTTCCTGTTATGATAGCCAAAGGATAAATAAAACCCTGATATTACACCCCTATTGAATCACCTGGGTCCTGTTTAGGTACAAACATATGTTCCTACTTATGTATAAAATTAACTTTTTGCTTCAATTACACAACAGGAATTGCAATCAATGGGGTGAAGGGTCTGATATAAATTTAAAAAACCAAAGAGCGATTTATTTTAATATACAGTAGGGGGTTTAAGGATATTTTGTGTCGTGTTACTCAGTGCATAGAAATATAGCAGTGTGCAATGTCTGGGTTCATTGGAAACCTGTCCTAATCCGGTAGATTCCCGCTGATAATAATAATTTGCGCCAGGAAGTCCATTTTCCAGTAGATTAAAACTCGTTTCAGTGTACTTATGGTAATTGATGGCCACGAAAAATTTGACTCCACGTGTGAATTATTTGTCCGACTTCGTGTACGTGAGGGCAATATATTCAGTTTGATTCCCGCTGGAGATGAGCTCTTTCGGAGGAGTTATTTTCCCTTCTTTGATTGCGCGCAAAGTCAAAAATTCGCCAAGTTATGAGAATTCGCTCATTCAGAAAACGCGCACGCGCCTCGGCGAACATTTCGACCGAACCGTCCGATGTCGTCCATAACTCATCCTAGCGGTTGTATTCACTTCGGAATTACCTTTCTATCTGCTTTCATCCTTGGGTCTTACACGCTCCGCT
Organism: Hetaerina titia; assembly: GCA_037158775.1. Taxonomy (NCBI): domain Eukaryota; kingdom Metazoa; phylum Arthropoda; class Insecta; order Odonata; family Calopterygidae; genus Hetaerina; species Hetaerina titia. Next base: position 63,966,448 of record CM073775.1, on the reverse strand, counting down.
GCAATCAACTACAGCATTTATATTTCTCGGCCGTCCTCGGATGATTGGTGGATGGCCCCAGCAATAAATTAAGTCTCCGTCCCACCCCCTACGTGCGATATTTACATTGGCTAATCGATGTCGTCACGTCTAACAAATGTCTCTTGTAACGGTTCTCTGGTTTTCCTCCCCTTATCGACTCACGTGCCTCACGCGGCGGGGCGATACACGGAGTTTTTGGTTCGATTCCAAACGTGTTAATTAGTTTGCGGCGGCGGTTATTTATGCCCCCCTATGGGATAAGCGAGCGGAGAAAGGTGCCGCGGCGGCATTGCCACGGGGTTCGAAGTCTCCAGGGCGGCGGCTGCTGCCTCGATGAAGGTGAGAAGAGGGTTTGTTGACCCTCGCGAAAACCAGGCGCCGGGGGAACCCGCAGAGCGGTTGTTCGCTGCTCTCTCAACTGCCCGATCCGTCTGGGTCTGAGGGGGGGCGAGGGACAGCATCTTTATGGCGATTGCCGCGATACGCCGGGTGGGAAGTGAGTGTCACGCCTTCCTACCAGCCCATTACCATATTTTTGCGATCTGGAGTTTAGTGCGACACGCGCAATTAATTCCTTTCATGGAAATATTTCGTTGATAAACTCGGTCGTTGTTCCTGGTTGTTGCTTTTTTCCGTCGTTACTAATTTGAGCAGTACAAATATTATTCGCTCCTTTTTTCCGATCAGATTTGCGATATTACTTCGTTAGATATTGGACGATTTATTTATTGAAGACTCTGATTGAGGGGAGAATTTTGTGTAAGCAAAGTGGACGGAGGAAATGATATACGAGGTATATCATTGTGATAATCATATGATATCATATAAATGATATACGAGGTATGTACTGGCCGGAATGGAGGGTTACAGAAAGAATGCGGAATTGAAAAATGTTGTATCGTACGAGTTGTGCAGGGTGTTTCATTGTTATTGTCGTGCTAGGTGTGGATAATTAGTGTAGCTGTGGTCATCTGTTTCGCTCTAAACGCCTACCTAAATAGCTAGAATAATATTTATATGGAATATACTGTACGATGCTTGAAGACTGTAATAGAGGGGAGAATGTAAAGCAAACGAGGAAAGGGCAGGAGTAAGATTGGGAAGTTGGACGTGATGAAGGCAGGGAGTAAACAGAGATGAAGAGGGATTTGTTTTAGAGTTGTGTTGGTGTCTTGTTAGAAGTTACAAAATATTTATTTGGTAGTTGTATCCATCCAAAACTTATCGTAACCGGTAAATTCCCTAAGAATAATAATACTTGTAGAATCTACGTTATTCTAGTTTTTGAAGTTAAACGATCACGTTTATTTTCCCTTTTTAACAGTTTAATATGAATACATCAAATTCCTAAAATAAACCTTTCCTGGCGAACCCCAATTATTTACCGCACAAGTGCGGCCTTGCCGGTGCAAATTAACGATCTCCTTTACTTATTTATTATCGTTTCCCAATACCCGTCTAATGAAACCAAGTTTACGCTAGGTGAATACATGTAGCCTTCCTATATCAATGTATCTCTACAACAGGTCGGAGGCTAGACTGGTTTGGGCTTTGTACATGTAATGCAGGTCGCTGTATGTTGAGGCAAAACTGATGCTGGCATTTTAGAAGACGAAATCGATCATATTTTTTAAGACTTTGAAAACAAACAGATTGGAGATAATGTTTGTCAGCTCGAAAGTTTCAAAAAACTCAAATTGAACGAAATATAAAGTTTTAATATTAATTTTGTGTATATTGCCCGAACTCTTAACGTAATGTACCTTAATATTTCTATTTTAAATATTTCTATTTTAAATATTTCTCCTATCTCTAAAGAATAAAATAATTTTTGGTTTGGCTTAATGTATTTGTTAAAACTGATTCAGAACTGCACGTTTGTTATTACTATATCTTTCACTCAACGATATCGGCGGTCTTATTTGCATTTATCTAATTCGTATGCCTCGGCTCCTCTCGTTTAATATCTTTGATTTTTACTTGTATAATACCGTAACTCTTGTCAGACACACCATAGTTCTCAGACTTGGAGTGGAGAAGACATATTGTATGCACTTGAATTTTCTGGTTTACCACATTGTTTAGTCTGGCCTCGATTTTGAATATCGTTTTCATTTTCAATAAAAATGAAGGATAAAAACTCGAGAATGATCGCCTAAGCCGTTACAATAGACAGGTTATACGTTAACCAATGATCAATTTACCTTCGCAGGGTTTTTCGGCAAGTGTTAGTTAAATCATAATATCCACCTTTCACACCGACCTCCAGGTTGAAAAGGGAATACGGGCCTGTATGTGTCCCGCGACTGAAACACTTCACCTCGTTCTCATTGAACATATTTTCCGTTTAATTTTATTTCGTATCCGTCCTTGCATTCGTTTGCTTACGTGGCTAGTAATTCGAGCCCGTAACATTGTGAAAAATGTTCGGCTCGGCGCACTTGAAAACGGGATACACTTTCCATTCACTTCATGTCCTGTTCAGTTTTTTTTTGCTCAGCAGCATCTGATGTCTTGGCTTGGTTTGCATCAGGTACCTAAATTCACTCTGGTTGTTGGAAGGGCCATTTGAGAATGAGTCCGGAAGTTGGCCTCTTTTAGAATGTTTTAGCCGAGGTGTTCATCAACATTCTCGTGGCCAATGGCGTATCGGCATTTCTGATTCCTTAGGGCCGCGGCGTGTCTATTCCAGTTTATTTTTTATCACTGCACCATCCGTATCCTGCCTACACCGCTATGAATCGTTGAACTGGAGCTTCCGCACGAGTGAAAGAAAAAGAAAAAAATATCGAGCATCCGGGTCGAATGAATGTGTGTACCTACGTCTGCTGGTAACTTGGGGCGTGTTCTTCCGTGGTAACTCGTCGTCTTTTTTCGTACCACACACCGTTTCGTGACTGGAGTCGTGAAGATGTCGTGACGACCCTGTTTGCCCAAGCATACAAAATGCCAACTCATTACCGTCTAAATATTTTGAGATTGTTTCATGTTTTCATTAAGGTAATTCTCTTGGATTGGGCGAAGTTCGTTCGAGAAGTGTTTGGTGTCTGAGGGATCATGGACCCTCTCTTGACTCGAGTCTGTTTCGACGATTTCTTAAAGGAATCGCGGCAGTCTAGGTGAGGGAAAATGCCGTTTTAAGTGATGCACAACATTCGGCCTCGGTCGTGAATCTCTCAAGCCGTATAGCCGAAAAAAATAATTCCAAGTTGTTTGCGCTTGTGTGCCGCCTATTCATATTTTAACGATTCGTGAATAATCCTCTGTTGGAGTTAACCGTATGTAATGTTTCCGTGAGGTAATAAAGCAATAAACTCATTGTCATGCTCTAGGAAATGCGTTTGAATTTACTACACCGAATTTTTATGCACTTGAAATCGTTAAATGATAAAATTATAATGGCTAATTAATGGGTTTTCAGCGAGAATTATTGATTTTCCGTCTCCTTTCTCCTTTGAAATAATTCTTCGATTTGTTCCTACTGAAGTATGATAAATGCACCTAAAATAATGTAATTATAAGCTAAATAAAACAGTTTCTGGCGTAACTTGGTGGAAAATCTTCATACTGACTTTTAATAATAAAAACACTTTACTTTTCCACATAAACTTTTTAATTTTTACTACCTAGGTTTCGTTATAGCATAACATCATCAGGTGATCCTGATGATGTTATGCTATAACGAAACCTAGGTAGTAAAAATTAAAAAGTTTATGTGGAAAAGTAAAGTGGTTTTATTATTAAAAGTCAGTAATTATAAGCTGATAAAATTTACTAGTGACAAAAAATTACTCAGGGACGGCGGTTGAGACGTAAATAAATTAATTTTGAAGACTTAAATGATGTATTGAGATGATTTTTGGGGATCTAGTTAGATTAAGAAACATTATGTTTGATAATTGGTGTAGATTAGAGGTGAAAGTGGATGTAGGAGTTAAAAATAATAATATTTTGAAGTCAATTTAAGAATATTCGGGAAAAGGAGAAGATACGGATAGAGGGCGAATATAAAATCTGCGTAACTTAATAGATGAAGTATAGTGGGGAGGAGGTTTTTGTTTTGTTGTACATTCAGGAAGCCAATAATAATTAATAGTAGTGCTGAAACATCGTTGAGAACCTACCTGCACATGGGTGACTTAATTAAGATAGCTTACATTTATGCCAGCAATCTATCCCTAAAAATGTTTTGGCGCGTAAGAGATGGGTTGTCATGGCTATACTTATGATGACGTGGCGTAGATCTTCTGGTAGTCGAGTGAGAATTTTAAGTCGACGAGTGAATATCATGTTAGATATCGTAGTATCTATAAAATCTATGCTGAACGGCCGTAATGCTCTAAAGGTCAACTAGACTGATATCTAAACAGCGACATTAGCCTGAGTGGTGAGCCAGAACTCAACTTTTCACACCGTGAATATAATCCTTTTTTTATTTTTGGTTGGGAAAAGATGAGGGTGTCTGTCAAGTATTGTGGTGTACTGGTGAGCTTTTTAAAAATAACCGGAAAAAAGTGCTTAATTTTTACCTACGGAGTAAAATATTTTCAAATGAAATAGTTGAGCTCACATTTCTTATTAGCTAAGTATGCTCGGTTAAAGTGAGAGTGTGGTGCGTTGAATGTGGTATGTATTGTATGTAAAAATGAAATTGGATCGAAAATGTTGGTATCGAGCGCTGCTTTGTTTGGAAACGAAAGTTGGGGGATGAGGCAAGAGGATAAGCGTAGATTGGAGGCGTTGGAGACGTGGTTGTGGAAAGAACGAAAAATTGTCTGAAAGGAAAACGAGCAACGAGGTGCTATGCATGGCGGGGGAAAGAGAAGGTTGTTGAAATAATTTCGAAGCAGGAAGGAAAGGTGGCTGCGAGGAGTATTCAGTAGCAACGAGATGTTTAAGGTGGTTGTAGAGTATTGGGTGAGCCACATAAGATGGACAAATATTTAAAACAATTTGGACGGAATGGAAGTAGAATGCTTGTGTTGTTAAAAATGGTTTATTGTTCTGCTTTACTCTTAAGAGTATTTGATGTTATGTTAACTGAGGCTTTGAATTGTAGTGATTTGCCCCATGGCTCATCAAAACCTTTTCTTGAGCTGTAGAATGCTATTGAGAGTAATGAAATGGAGATCGTTCGAAAGTGTTAGGGTTTCTATCGCCCGAGTTGTACGTTGGAATATCGATTCTGTGATTCGGGGGCAATATGAAATAGAATTTGTTGTCTGAAAGAGTTGGGAGCATTTGGGCGCTAAGAAATGCATTCGGTTTGTCGGAAGGTGGCTCTATCGGCAGCCGAAGGTGGTTTGAACGCTGTACGCCACCGTTCCGTTGGCCCCGTCGTGACTCGAATTGATTCCGACGTTTGCTTTTCCAACCCTTCCTTCCCTCGTTCCCCTTTCCCCCAAGAAACGAAACCCATTCCCTTCGCACCTCGTTTCCCCCTTCACGCACATCTTCCTCCGACCATCCTCTCCCCACTCCCTTCGACTCGGCGCTTGCATCATGTCGCACTTGACACCCCATACTTCAGCTTCTTTATTTCGGATTATCCTCGAGACGGCGTAAATTGAGTCTAATTCCATTATCTGGTCTTATAGGGATTCCGGTCTCGGGGAGCGCTCGGCGGGAATTAGCGGGGTGACGTGACACATTGTCAAGACCTTCTAGAGTAGGATTGGGATATTCCGAGATGCGCCGTGGTGGTTAATGTTTCCCCACGGCGCGTCCCCCACGTCTCCTTCGCGGAAAGAAGGATTGAGGGGCGAGCGAGGGTTTAAGGAACTCCCGACTTTCTTCAAGGAATAAAAGGATTAGCAGTGTTCGAAGAAAAAATAATGATCTCGAGTGCTCTCACCCTGTAGTCAGAGATAACGCGGTTGTTTAAGAGTGGCGGATCCTCGTGGGCGACGAGAGTTTTCTGGTTCGACAATTAATCACGACTCCCAAGACGCTGCGGAACTGTCACTCCGGGGCGTATTAACTTTCAGCATAGAGAATAATTATTGCAGGCGTGACTTCCTTGAGTGCGTTCCTTTTTACGGATGGAAATAATATTGCAAACTTTTGTTGCCCTAATGATCACGTCCTCTTGTCCTCGTTCGCCGAATAATCCCAGGTGCCCGAGTTCGAATCTCTCATCATGGATTCATGGGTAATTGATGTTGCATCATCGCGCTCTTGTCTTAATTAATCTAGCCCATCGCGAGATGACCGCAGTCTTCCGAAAAATTCTGAAAACTTGATTATTTCCGCGACTTTGTTCCTTTCGAAGATGCTGCAAATTTCGCTTGCTCTTATTGGCTGTAGTGTTTGCAGCGATTTGCGTTCATATTCCATTTGAGACATAGAGAATGAGGGAGACGTAGATGGGATCCCCTTTTACTAGTGGTCAATATTTGTCTAATGTTTATTGCGATATGAATACAGAAACCACATATAGCTGTATCAGCAACTTTTGAGTTGATTAATTTAGTTTACTCTCGTTGATTGTCGTTGACTAATGCGAAAAAAATTACGATCAATACCTAAACGATTTCATCGCGTAGAGTAAAAAATGTTTAGCTTTTCTTATGAATGAAACAAATGATATAAAGCATTGATGGTTGCGGTCAAACTATTTTATTACCTTTCCACCGTGTATTTGTTTAATTACGAAACAATTGTTTGTATTTATTTCGCTTGGAACCATTTCAGATAGAATTTCATAGTTACTTCGGTTGGAGAGCAAAAATTGTCTTTCTTAATGATCTTCTGGCAAACTCGATTTTTAACTCTGAGAGGGAAAGAAAGTGCAAACTCGTGCGACATAAATTTGCACGTGCAAACTCTCTCCAAATTGCACAAACTTGATAACATTTATAAATTTTTTTTTAATCCTTTCAACAACCATTGTCTCATTAGAATACTTGGAAGGAAATCAAGAATTATGCTCTAATCATCAAGTAGCTGATCTTAATATGCTACGATAAACTCTTATTAGAACATCGTTTGAAGACATATCAACCCTCGATAACTCGATTAATATTTCATTTTTAGCTTGAAAAGACAACGATGAAATTTTTATTTCCTCCTTAAGGACTCATTTCCTGAGTAATTTCCTTCTTTCACGGTCGGTGGGCTCATCAAGTCACAGGCGATGGCTTCAGACACCTGTCTTATTTCTTTAAAAAGTTACATGTCCTTCTTCCAACATTGCTTCAACTGATTACACTTTGAGGAATTGCCGTGTAAGCCATAAAAATACTGTGCATTTCAGAAGCTGAATTACATCATGGAACAGTGTTTACAGAGAAATGCGGACGTTGAGCGGGACCGTTACATCAATGCCCTCTACTTAAAGATCCTTAACGATTCCGTGGAATGCCCTTAATTGCTGAGCGAATCGACCGCTTTTTAAGAGAAGTTGATCCTGGGTACGGCGCCAACCTTAAGTCCAGTGTCTGTCTCCTTCCATGAGAGCATGGTGGGTTTTTTGCCACCGCCCCGCGTGCTTTGATGTACTCGCATATCTATTCCTGTCATTCGATTAGTAAACAACGGATCGGCCGGTAAGAAATTGTGCCGTGACCATTTATATCACGCTACTGCACGTAACTCTTCTGTACTCGTATCGGTTTTTTCGTTGTGTAAACTATCCCAGCATATTTGTTCGGCTCTCATATTTCGTTGTGTAATCGATAGCAGCAACCTTTCTGCATCGATGGTTTTCTCCGCGAAATTGTGAAGAGGTCGCGGACGAGAGTCCGCAGGCGAGCGCAAATGAAAGACGGGGCGAGAGTAGCTGAGGGAAAATCATTTTTTTCCCTGTCTTTCACCCCTCTTCTCTCGACGGAAGTAATTTTTTCCGTGACCCGGATGAGTCTTTCGGTCCTGAGCTTCCAATTTGCGCTAGTGACTGAATTTGACGCAGAGCGGAATTGATTAGTCGCCGTCGAAGAACCATGGAGCTCTGGCAGTCTGTACTGAGGAAAATTATGGGTGGTTCTCCCACCTAGAAGAAAAGTCGACCGCTACAGCGACATACACTCAGAGTACGTCGTAACTAAATTTATTGCACATCACCGAGGTCCTAGGATGTCCCGCTCCTCTTCCCGGACCCCAAGACGTCCATACTTTTACTTAGGACCCCCGCTTTTCATATCTCGTCAAGAAACAACGAATTCATAAAGACTGCATTATCCCTTTTGTTAATAACGGTAGGCTAATTTTTATATTTATGTAATTACCGACAGATAGACTCGGGAGCGTGTGAAATACAATGTGGCAACCTAATTTCCTTTTTAAATAGGTTTTGCTTTAAAAAAGGAAGTTATGTTGCTGCACCCTGCATATGAAAATATGAGTTTGTCTTAAGCAGCAATTGGTTATACATCATGGTATAATCCTCTCCGCATGATTACGCATAGGTATTCCAGTATGAACATAAATGTTGACTAAATACAGTGTCCAAGAGACTGCGTGAGTTGCCGCGACAGTAACTTTTTGACATAGTCATCCGCTAATATACATTACGAGGTAAGCAAAGATGAAAAGGTGGGGAATTGGTTATGAAAGAATTTGAATTGGTTGCACCGGTAATAGACAAGTATAAAGGAAGTTTATCCCACTCAGTCATATTGAGGAAACGGATGACTTTCGGGTGACTGCGACTTACGAATGACCTATATTTGTTCTCTAACACCCAGATCTTAGCCCTCTGAAACATCGTTGATTCTGTTTCGTTCGTCTGCCCTTTCTTGGTTTCATCTCTTGACTAGCATTAAATGTCTTCCTTTTCCAAAGGGAAATTCGATGTATGCCTTGAATGAAAGAACATGACCAGCATTACAGTTACTCATTGTGGAAACTGTAGTAAGGTGTAGACTCGTTGAAGCGTGCGAGCGATTCATAAATCCAACAGATTCAGGCAAGATGTAGAGGAAGTTCGTCATTTTGAGAAATACAAAATTTGCACTCTTCCACAGATTTATTTGTAGCGTACTACGCGTTTTACTTCATCGGACCATCTTCAGGTACATTTCTTTCACTTCATTTTCTCATAGTTTCATAAATCATTGATTTCTACATTTTTCCATTGAGAAATATTAAATTGTCAAACAAAATCCATCAGCTCATATACAATTTATCCATCAGCTGATGATCCACTTATATTAAGACCTTGGCGTCTATAGAAGCAGAATGACAGATTAGCTCGGTTGTGACACATTTTAGGTCAAGGAAGTGTGCACGAAGCAGAAGGAATTTCATTTCTTTTGCCATAAGAGTCTTAACCATTGTCAGCTCTAATCCCTTCTTCGTAAATAATTCGACGAGAAGTTGCATTTGATTACGCGTAATGTCACAGACATAAGTTGCCTCAATTGAAATCCCTAAATGTCGCATTTTCCTCATACAGACGGAAGTTCACGATTTCACTGGCCGCCGTGGCGTCTTTTTTTACCGAGGCAACAAAGCGAATATTTACCCAGAAGCCTGCGAGACGTGGTGCTGGGATTATTTTTTCACGCTAAGGGAAATCTACGTTCTGGTACTCGCTTTGGTTCCATACACGTTACCACCTCATCTTGGCTTGAGAAATGCCCCGTCTCCGCTGGGTGACAAGGTTAATGTTCCGAGGCAGATAACGGGGGAAACGCATGGGGTGGCCTTGGGTGGGGGTGATCGGTGAGCGTTTGTGTGAATGATGAAACGCTCCGAAGCATCCGGGTGGCATTTGGTGAATTGTGTGTGACACCACCTTGAAATTAGCCCAAACAGCCTCCGCGCGTTCATGCTAACACTTAGGTGGGCGAGGTCGAGTCCCTTCTTCTACCTGACCGAGTTTCAATTGCGAGTTGTATAGGATGCTGTGTTTTTTTTATCAATGAATTAGCGTATTGAGCAAATGGTTTGTTTCCCCCTTTGTCTGCTATTTGATGTTGCACGGAAGTTGCTAGAATTTTTGCACGAGTGCTAATTTTACACGCGCGAAAACATCAGGCATGTGTGTACATCATTTGAAAGTCGAGAATGGAACCGTTGCATAAAATTTGGAGAGATAGGTGCGTATGGAATGTGATATAATCCTGATTTTTCCTGGGTCATAGTTTCGCCGGGATTTGTAACATTGTTTGAGTACTTATTTTATTACTTCTCTAAATTCATTTTATCAAGTACAAATGGACCTTCGGACATTTTAAAAGCAAAGTTACTTAGACATTTCACGTTTTCCTAACTTACTGTCATATTTTGCGCTATATGTTATCGGGGTATTTCGTGGAAAAATCGATTTCATGTACTCGTGTAATTCTTGAGTATTAAAAATTTAAAGTAGTGTAAAAATAAATGTTCGCCTTATTAGAAGCCATGTCATTATAATTTTAAAAGGTTCGGACAAATATGTGACATTTGAGTTCTATAAAGTCTGTGGCTTCTTTCTGTTGATTATTAAACATGAAAAAACTATTAATTTAGTTTATATATGTTATTCACATAATGGCCTCATGTATTAATTAGTATTAGTATCCGTATTATTTTTATAGCATTAGATTTTTGTTGTCCTCGAGACGACATTTCATTATTTCATGTCTAGGATGTTTATCCATTTTGCCAAGACATGTATTGCAGTTCTTAACTATGGCATTTCACGAATCGTCGTTTGTCTCAGATATTCAGATAACCTCTTGACCAAGCGTCACTTTTTGTTACGCGCCATAAATTTTCGGGAGTGGCCGTCAATTAGTGAAGGGCTCATCGTCTTGACAGATAATGGGTCAGCTTGGTGTGTGATAAACCTGCCCTTGAGGAGGGTTAAGTTTTGATTTTCAAATTTAAGCAATTCCTTAAAATGCTCGAATAGTGTGCATATAAGGTTCTTAACCTCTTCATGAGGACCTTTCTTGTCTAGTCTGATCAGACATTCTTGAGTTTTTAGTGCAACCTGCGTAGCTCGAGAATTTTTTCCGTAAGTTTAAGGAACAGTAAACGCGGAAATAAATCTCATTTGAATAATAGGGCAATGCGATTTTAATAAAACACGAGATAATCAACTTTTATGAAATGCGCTAAAAAAGTCATCCAGATATATTCAATCAAATCAGTTTCATTATCAATCCACGTGGCAGTAAGATGGTTCTTTGCAATAAGAAGTTTTTGCTTTCTCGTCATCAACGTTTATGTTTGCCATTGAGTGCAGCGATGTACAGTACGGATGGTGAATATTAATCTTGACTGCAAATACGGACTCCTAGCAAATTCATTTCCATGTGCAAAAAGACTAATTCGTTTATTCATTATTTGCTTTATGCAGTGTGCAGTAAGAATTTTTTAATTTTTTCTGCCTTTTTCTCCCTCTATTGAATATTATGTACAAGCACTTGGTTCAGTGACCTTGAAATCCGACCCGTCATCTATGAGGCCGCAGGTTTGAATATTTTAAGGGCAGCCAATGAATCGGCGGAATCCCGGAGAAAAAAAGTTGTAGTCATCATTTTTTTTAACCATGACTACCGTTCGTGATGAATAATGCTGTCGATCAGTCGAAGACCAGTTGTTTCATGTCATGGAGTCTTCCTACTGTAAATTTCCGTTGACGTTCATCTTTGTTTCCCCTCTCACATTCGACAGAGTGGCTAATTACATATGCATCAACAAAAGGAGAAGGGAGCCACGGGAAGACTTAGATGACTGAGGGGATGTAAACATTTTGTGTCGTATGCTAATGAAGTGATGCTACTGAAGCAATGCCTTTAACCGTAAAGGTACTAAGGAGGCCGATAGATTTGTCTTGAAAGAATAAATTATATGCATTTCTATATAATTGAGCCAGTCCCCTTGTGGTACTCTTCTACGGGTAGGGCGTCTGTTTTCAATTGCAAAATTGTGGGGAATAACGAACGAAATGCGATATTATTGCTCGTGAGGTTATGTTTTTCTTGTTAAAACAACATTGAATCCGCAGAGTCAGCTAATGTAAGAACCACCGTGACGTTTGTCAACGATTCTTTGAAAATTAGTGTTATTGATGTTTTAACCAAGTTCACTGCTGCCATACTGGCATAAGGTTTGCATTTTTTAACTATAGATAATTGTACTTTGCCAAAAGAAGGTCTGTGATAATTTGGCATGACTCGTTGATCACTAACCGGTAACCAGATGTGTAGAAAGAAAAGTAAATTAAAAAGTGATAGGCGTGGTTCGTGATTGACGTGGTAAGTGAAGTCAAGTATCTTGGATGAAGTTAGAAGCTAGTACCCGTGAATGCGGAGTTATTAAGAGGCAGTGGGGAAGTTTAAAGATTGCGATAGAGAAGAGAATGTTGGGTAAGCGATGTAGTTGGAGGAAAAGATGAGGCACATTGGTCGCAATGAAGGTAGACATACTCGTAAAAGGTATGTAGGATTGAAGACTGTATTTGTATTGTAATAAAGGGTGTTAGGGTATTTAGCGTCGTTTTAGGAGGGTTTTTTTTAATTGTACCAATGCCCCTGTGTCCAACCAAAACTTAGTTAAACGGAAGAACTACTGTTGATACGATACATCACCAATATAACTCGCTCATTCGTATAATATTGGTTGGAGCCATCCTGTCTTACCGCCACGGTCGCCAGAATTAATAGAATGTACTAATCAATTTATTTCCTCCTCTTCGATTGCTGTTACGTTTCTCGTTTGATTGAGATGATGAATGCTGGGACGAGGACTAAGTTGTGTATCACCATCGGAAGTTCCGGCTCCTTCCGTCGTTACGTGACCAGAAAAAATCGCTCTCCTTCCCGCACGTCGCGGACTCCTCATCCCTCCCCGATGGACCGAACTCGATTCGAGGAGTGCGTGATGTCGTAAGAGGGAAGGCGCGGAAATGGATTTTCCTCTTATTTTTTTCCACGTTATTAATGGATAGCCGTGTTGGTGGGAGCACCAACCCCCTCCGGCGATCGCCAATATTGGTTCAAGGAGAGAGAGAAAGAAAGAAAGAGAGAGGAAGACAAATAAGTGGGGCGGGAAGGATGAGCAGTCGGAGGGGGAGAGCAGGGGGGAGTGAGAGAACAAGGTAGAATGGTGGAAGATCAAGACAAGATTGGTTGTGGTGGCGCCGACCATTACGGGTGTGGTTCTCCGAGGGCGGGGGAGGTGTCCCGGCAGGGGAGGGCGGCCGGAATATTCGCGCCAACCGCCTTCCTCCCCCACTCTACCCCCCCTCCGTGTGGCGTGCGTCTCAATTAGTGACACGTCCCTTCAACCCCCTTACCTCCACCCCGGCCGCTTTTAATCTCTCCTATCCCTGCGATAACTCCCCCCCCACGCCCTTTCATCCCCTCCGTAATGTGATTAACCGACCCAATGGCCAAACTTCGCGTCCCCTCCTCCCTCCCAGCTCCTCCTCTTTTAATCAGGGCGTCTCCCGTCGACGCCTCTCCCCGACCCCACCCCTCGCCTTCCTCACTCGCACACACATACGTGAGCACACGCGTCATCATCGACGGGGTCGACTCCTAACCCCCCCTCCCTTTGTCCTCCATCTCGGCTCTCTCCGTAACAACGTCTTCCCCTCCCCCCACGGTTCATCTCTCCCTCCCCTTTGGATGCACGGGCGAAGGTGTGAGCTGCCTGGGCTCGGGTGTGTGTCCTAAGAGATCCAGTTACTTATCCTCGGTAAGTTGGGGCGCTCAGGTGCCAAGGCACAACCGGGGATCACATCGGGGAGAGAGAGGGTGGGTGTAATGGGGGCTGGGTGATTTCCCTTCCTTCGCAGGGTCCACCCATCCCTCCCCGAGAACCCCTTCACTTCTACTGCCCACATCCCTGGCCCCCAAAGTCTGTGTTGGCGTAGCTTGGATAGCTGGAGGGCGCCATGATACGGCATTTGGGTGTGCGACGCATTGAAAAACCGGATCGACGGGCCAGAGTGAAGTGGTAAGCGTGCGCTTCCGTGAATTTACCCGTTTCCGTTTGTCTGGATCCGGAACAATTGGCTGGAAAAAATCCAAAAGATCATTGAGCTGGTTTTGTTGGGGAGGCGACTGACAGCTAAGATCATTTGCACCATTAGGGAGGAGTGGTAAAGGAAGGGTGGAGAGAAACCCGGCGTCGGCATATTCTTATCGAAACGCGCCAAGGGATTCGCAGTTTAACGTCCCATCCGAGGGACGTCATACTCACTCAAAGTGTTCTCCACAAAGCACCTCAAGTAGGGATCGGGATACCACAGAAAAAGATTTGTCGTTTCCAGGATTTGAACCCGAGACTTCGTGGTGGGAAGCCTAGAAAATCATTAAATAACCGAAATAAAGTAAATTGGACACGGAGATTCAATGAGTAAGTAAACAGTAAGTTGGACAGAGAGAGGAAGACTAATGATGAAGTTTTAAACATGCGTGGACAGTGGGCCAAGTTCTCCCCCCGGTCCTTTTTCCAGGAATAGCGCCTTCACTATCTCCCGTTGTGAATGCCATTTGTGAGCAAACTTTGTCTGATGAAGTACCATTGGCATTGTCGAAAGCCGTAGCATCTCTTTTTTTACGGTGAACCTTCTCCATTTTTTCCCCCACTTCACCTTTTTTCCTAATCATTTCATCATATTGACATTTGGAATCTTCATATTGACATTCGAAGATTAAACAACTTGGCTTTTCCACTTAAAATACAATAAGAAAAATCTATAAACTATTTTAAGTGGAAAAGCCAAGTTGTTTAATTTTCAAATGTCAATAATAACGTCTTTTAGGCCTGGCCTTCATCAAAAATCAAGTATTTCCTATGCATGAGCCACACTGCTTCTCTGCTTCCATTCTTCATAGACCGAGTGAATATTGAAGAAAATACTGGCGCCATGTGTGCGGTATGTTTTACTTCTCTTTTTCCCATTCTTCTCCCTTATTTTCCTTGTTATCTTCTTCTTACATTAATTTCCTTCTTCCCCGCTGTTTTAATTCTCAAATGCGGATGGAGGAACCGAATACTTTTAGACCTTAATATTGTCATCTAGGGCTTTAGTCTATTAAATGAAACGTTGGGTTATTGAACTCTGGGTTCAGATTGTATTTCCTACGACTTTGGATACCAATAGCTTAACCCAATCTGTGTGATTGCTTGGATTCTTCATCTGCTTGAAAAACCATTGTCAGCGTTGAGAAAGGAACTGGCTGCCGTGATGTGTTAATTTTACTGGGCCTATGGCTCAATAGTATGAGGTATATGTTTATTACGAGCTCAACCCCCACCTATCAGGTCAAGCTTAGGTTTGATTAGTTGCCACTTTGGTTGGTGATGGTTGGTAAATGTTATTATGTAAGCGTAATCCATTCGAGGTCTCCCTAAGGTCAGCAGTCCTGACAACGTTAAATTAATTTATTTATTGGCACGGCATAAAGAGGTAGCGAGCGTTAAATTCTCCAAGCAAACTTTAATTCTAAGTAATGATCAATAACGGAAGAGGACAATGGCCTAATGAAAATGATGGGGGTTTCATTCATTTTGAACTGATGATTTATATCAGAATTTTCATTTTTAAAATCTGCTTGTACACATTTAAATGTCTGGGATTAAGATGTCCAACTTTGGATAAACACGTAGTACTCCGAATGGACGATAATTATCATATCTAAATTTTCCGTGCACTAAACATGTGAAGTATTTATTATTAATTTATGCACCGCAGTAAACTCTTAAAGAGTTTGCTAATCACAGAATCTCGTTCACTCACGAAAAGAAATCGACCTTATGTTTTATCCGTCATTCGGTCATTTACACGTTTCATTGATGTTAAAAGGAAAAGTTTGTAACTGTTCAATTATCGTTAGAGTGCAGTAACGCTCCAGTAACAAAACCCCAGCGTTCGCTCGACTGAAAGACGTTTGTACAGGTATTAAATATTCCAAATTAGGGAAATTTTAACTCTCGTTCCTTCCATTTTATTAGGTTTAAAAGAACAATTAACACGTCTGTTATCCGACACCCTAAAATGGAACGGAGACAAATGGCTTGCTCCTCTCTTCAGCAGCTCTACTTTCCGGGAAAATAAAGATATAATTACCGTTGAACTCAGAGGAAGAAATACATCCCAACGCTTTCATTAGCGACCTGAATGACCCTTGTTTCTTTTGATAATCTTGAGGGTATAATTTCAGAAGTTATGCAAACCCTTGTCCCCGGCTTAACCGTCCTCCCCCGTCTGATGCTTCCCCGCCCTCAAACCGCTCGAATATTTTAGTGGGATTAGCCTCCCAGCCTTTTATTCCCTTCCCCGTTGCCATGGATACGCGGAATTGCCTCCTAAATATCCATTTCTTCGTGCATCAATCCCACCCCCTTTTATTCTGCCCCTTTGACGCCCGTTAAACAGGCTCGAATTCCGTCCTTTTTTCCCGGGGAAGAACTTCTCTGCCCCTCCCTTTCCTCCTTTTCGCACTTGCCTCTTCATTTCTCTCTCTCTCCGCCGGGGTTTTCACCCCTACCGTAATCCATCCCGTCCTCGCTCACCCACTGGGAGAGCAGGGATGAAAGTAGTAGAGGGTCGGGCTTGTTGTGGATGGTGACAGCACACGAGGACACCAGGAGGAATTCCATGGATCCCCCTCTCGAATCCCCCAGCCTCACCCCAGCGCCCGGCAGGGTGTGTACCAGTGGTGAGAAGCGGTGGGAGTGGTAGCAGCGGGTTTGGAAGAAGGGGAGAGAGGGTGGCGATCGCTTAATGGCTGAGTTAATCTCCTCCACGTTGCGCCGCCGTGTGTTCGACTCGCGGGAGGCTTTGAATGCTTTCGTGTTCCGACTCCTTTTTTTCTCTCCTCTCCCTCCTGGTCCCTTTCATCCCGTATACCTCTTTCTCGCTTCGTCTCTACCTAACTCCAATTAAAAGGGCTTGCGTTCCTCTTCTCCTCCTCCTGTCGCGCGACTCCCTGCTCCGCGCACCCGCGCCCGTTTCATGATTCACGTGGTCGCTTATACGTATATATGTGTGAATGTATGTAGGTTGAGAGATGTCCCATCCGAGCCCGACCTCGTGCGTATTTGTGTGTGTGGCATGAAAGGGGTAACTCGAGGGATGGAAATGTCGCGGAAAATCTCGTGTTTTGTTCCATTTCATAAAATGTTTCCGTCTTTCCTCTCTCCGGGAGTTCGTTTTCAGTTTTTTTCTCTCTCTCCACTCGGGAAGAAGAGAGAGTATCTTTTTGCGTCCTCAAGTATCTCGGCTCCTCTCTCTCTCTCCCTTTTATCCTTCTTCAGCTCTTTTGAGGAGACCATAAATTTCGCTTTAGCCGTAAAAGCAAAGCGGTTCGCGATTTGCAAGCACCTGACTTCTTGCCGCCGCTGCAGACTCTATCTCGTTCGGCATTCTCACTCCCTTTTCGCGGATCGAATCGGTGTATCGTATTTCTCAAAACGATGGTTTTGAATGAAGAGGCGAAAATGAAAAAAATGTTAGGAGGGAAGATTTACTCTACGACACACGATATATTTGCTCCCTCTCCCTAATCTCTTCCTCTTTTCTTAAATGGCATGGCGCGAGGAGCCTTCCGCGCGCCATGCCATTTAATCGGTGGCCGTCGAGAAATCATTCATCAGGCGTATGGTTATGCATAACGTGGCGACTATTATACTTCCCCGGTCGTCTGGGAGAGCGGCGGCCTAATTTTAATGCCCCCCCCCCCCCGGTGGCATCCTTAATTTGCGTGCGTAATATCACCGAAATGTTCCCGTCCAGCGTTATAATTTGAAATGGCCGCTCGTTGTGGATCTAAGTTAAGTGTCAGATTTAGTCGGCGAAGCTGAATGCTCGTGACCTTAAACCCTAAGCGGTAGGCAGGATGGCCGTGAGATAATCGAGGGAGAAGGTCAGCCCGGAAGCTGAAAATACGCGATAATAGGGTGAAAATAATTGTGAATATGTAAATTTGGGCAAACTTCCGGCGTTTAAAACTTAAATTATAGCTACAACAAAATAATTTAATCGGTCACAAAAATATTTTCGGTAATGATTCGTGGTACTCAATTTTAGGAGGAATAATTTTCTATTTGCAGCTAAAAGTTGAGGATTTATTGGGTAGTAGAATATAGTTTCTTCTATCGATGCTGTTGATTGATATCATTCTCAAACGACTTTAACGAGTAGCTATGTATGGAAATATTTTCGACGAAAATTTTCTCGGAATGCGTTTGTTTTAGTTGCCAACGAACATAACTTTATTCGGGGCCAGTGGAAGATGACTATGGCGTTTTCATGATTATTTTCTGAATATGGATACGGAGGGATGGTAACCACAACCACGTCTCACTTGATGTTGGAATATATCGTCATGCTATAGTCGGAGAAAGCAGGAAAATGGATGGAGGGGATTAAGCGGTTGTTAGATATTAAAGGCTCTGATAGGAAAGTGTGTCAGGTATGCGAGTAAGAGGAAGAAAGGTGATGAATTGGCTTTTTGAATTAAATGAAGGCGGTGAGTAAGTATGAAGATCTGAAGATAAAAATAGAGTCGCAAACAAGGGTTTAGGCTGCACAGAAGTTTTTACAAGTGTGGAGCAATTTTAAGAGTCGTCCGAAACATAGTTATAATCGGCAGACCTCCTGTCCTAATTATTATTCTTTTTTCGTTATTCTGCCGTTTAAGGTTGGTTTTTGTTGGGGAAAGAAACGATAAATTTATTAATTTTTATTATTAAAATTAATTAAAATGCGAAACAGATAATTTTATTTATTTTTCAGTCAACGGTGCAAAAAATAATTCACTCCAAACCTCTTTATTTTTCTCTCCTATCCACGCTAGACAAAAATACTACATTCGGTGGCCAATTCGCTGGAGTCTGAATGATATTTTATGTGATTGCTGATCCTGCATTCCAAAACACGAGCGATTCAAACTGCCAACTGTTATACTTCCTATTTTATAAAACGGTTCTCCTCAAAACCCCCAGGAGTTGTTAGCCTTCCATTTCCGAGCGAATAGTTCGCCCCATTCCCTCGGAAAGTGTTCCGAGATTATTAAGCTATCCGAGCCCTAGAATACATTTATCTACTCATGTTGAACGTTTTTTTTTACAAGCAACCACGTTAGCTTTCTCTTTTTTTATTTTTCGTCACCGCTAATGCAATTTTTATCGCGGGCTATGGACAACATAATCAAATTGAAATGTTTGCATGACTATGCCCCAGTCGTTTCCACAGGGAAGAACCCTCAGGTTGATGCACTTCTCTCGTTCTGCCGTGATCGAGTGCAGACATTTTGTGTCATTTCAGGAGCTTTTTTCATTCCCCCGTCCCCATCTTCCATGAAGTAATTGCTTATAATGGAAACGCTCTTGGACCCAAAATCAACGGCCTTTTATATTGACTCGTTGATAACATTAATTCATTTTTCTCTAACCCTGGGAGGAAGCTTGCGGTTGAAAGTGGCAAGAGACTTAAATTGCGAATTGAAGTCCTGAAGCGGATGCACGGGTGAGCCTTATAAATATCGGTATGCATTCACGAAGTCGGGGGCCATTTTAGCTTTTTCTCTTTGGCTTTGAAGGGAATGTACGAGTGTGGATGACGGCAAGTTTTATCGTCCCTTTCTCTATAGGCCCAGGAGTGCTAGTCCCCCACTTCAGCTATTGATTCACGTTCATGAGATATATCACATCGGTTGCCAATGGGTAAGGCTTCTTCTGACCATACTTTGGGCAAAGGATGTTAACGAAAGTGGAATTATTATTATTAAAAATACATATATGTACATACATACGAGCACATGCGCATACAGACTTTGTCAGGTGGCACACAAGTCCTTAGAATCGCGATAGATTTTACCCGGGAGCATAAAAAAAGTGTTCATTCAAAAAATCAAATCATAGAAACATTGCAGAAACGGTGACTTTGGTGCAATTTCTCTGTGGCTTCGCACATGAATTCGCGCATGCTTGTTTTTGTATCCGTATGTATATTGATGTGCATACATATGCATATCAATAACTAAATGCACTTGTAAGTGTATATACACGTACACAATAAATAAATGCACTTCCATCTGTATATACTCGTGCGTACACAAACAGAGACATTAATGATTAAAGGGGTTCCAGTAACTCGCTCACTTTCAACATTAAATCATTCGCTCGATGACAGAGATAAACTTATATGAAATGTCAACGAAAAAAATATGTATGAAGCGTTGTGTTTCCGAATCTGTTTCGGTTATAAATGTATGTTGCAGGCTTTTAAAATGTGAGCGTGAAGCGTTGCAAAAATTAAATGGGCGAATAGAGGTACTGACAAAGTATGGTGAGGAAAGAGAGAAAGTTATTTCAAGAAATTTGAAGAACGGAAAAGTGAATCCAAGAGTAGCAGTGAGTTTTTAAATGCTGTAATTATAGGGCACAATATTGCATGAGCGAGGCTGAGGGAGGGAGAGATTCTTTATTTTTTAAGCATAGTCCTGAAGGTAATTGGAAAGTACATGAAGATGTCGAATTATTTGAGGCAACGCAAATGTTTTTTTGTTGTATCAAACAATACTTACAAATTTTCATTTCCTCGGAAGACGGCTGGGTTGTGTGTGGCATGGTTCATCCGGAACTTACCTCTGACCAGTAGAATACCACTAATTTATGCATTGAAACGTATGCCTTAGTTCTCCTAACGTAAGTTCCAGACATATTCCTGCATTCTCCTATTATATTATTCTTTTTTTTAGCATTTTCTTTTGTCGGGAATAGGATGATGCGGATTTCCTGTTTTACTTCCCGCAGTAACATTGTGCCGCGTCTGCAGTTCCAGGTTTCCCGTGGGATAGTTAAAAGGACCGGGAATGAGAGCGAGAGCCATACTGGCGGTGAGGGGCGTCGGAACTCGGCCACGGAGTATCAATAGATCGTGTTTTGTTTTTAATAACACGGGATCCCTCCCTCGCTGCCGAAGCCGTAATTTCCCATATAATGCCTCGTTTCCCGGGCTCCGTCGCGTCGTTGGCCGCGTTTTTCGGCTGACCGCGGTCGGGTTGTTGCGAATGGGGAGGCAGGGGGTGGGAGTGGTTGCGGGGATATAAAAGGAAGCGAGATCCAGGCGAGCCGGGAGGCTTCGTAGCACCGACCGGAGACGTCGCCTGGCCCTTATTACAATGGCCTCGACCTGTATTTCCGGGGTGGAGGTCATATAGCCCGAAGCGGCGCCCCTCGCAACGTGTAGACATGTACGAACACACACACTCCAGTTACATACGTGTGCCAGTGCACATATGTAGGTGTGCGTGTTTGGCTTTGAAGCCTGGTCCCTCAATCCCTCGATGTATCGCACGTTTCGAGAGGGAAGTTCCTGAGGACCCGAGCGAGGCGGAGAGAATCAATGCGTTTGTGTCGACTGCCCCATAAACTTCGGGACTTCCGCGTCACATTCGCCTGTGCGGTTTGTTTATGGACGGCGATGGAGTGTTTTGTTTTTTTTCTCCTCCCGGCATCTCGGAACCATAAAACTTACCCGGGATCGAAAGTCGCATTGCTCATCGACTCGGTTGGAAAATTGCATTGGTGCGAAGCGCTTTTTTATGTTTACGTCATTCATGCATTCTTATTGCAAATTATTCTCATCCACCTTCAGAATCTTTTGAATTTGGGGAGAAATTATAGCTGTGGTATTGCGTTTCGTATGCATTCCAAACTCGCGTCTGCATGATATTTAAACGTGGATAAGTGGACTAAGATCAAGAGATGAGATACTTCTGTTATAATGACTGTGGCCCATCCAAACTTATATTATCTGATTTTTAATATCTAGATTCACATTGATCCTTTAGAAAAAATGAGTAAGCGATTGAGTAACTCATGTGGTTCTCAATGCAAATGCCAAGCTCTTAAGTTAAAGTGCCAAATTTCATTCTCTGCGTATTATGATTTGTAAAAACTTCTCTAATAAAACTTAATACCAAACTTTCCTTCTTTCTATTTCGTCTATGAAGCGTATCCATAATTACCTCTCCGATTAAAAATTTATTGAGGCTCAACTTTGAATAAAAGTATATCCGTGTTTTATATCAGCGGTCAACTAGCCCTTTTACATTGGAGAGTGAATTTCACACGCCTATGGGCTAAGTATTAATTAAGCCCTACCCTCACTTATCGCACCGTCGCACGGGTTGAACACTGTGGATTAGATAACCGTCATTCGAATTCTAAACACATGAACAACTCTGTCATAAAGGGATTTCGTTCCTAAAAAATTAATGTATGCACTGATTTTAGTATTATTTTTCGGAGACCACTCAGAGGGAGGTCGCTCGAATACTTGTTCATGCTAGGAGGGGAGGCTAAGGCGGAGTGATTTAATATTTGCAAAACTCTTCATTTGGCCATCGGGTGTCGGTGAGTCGTCTCCGGCCTTAATCACATATGTTTACGTTTGCTGTGCCTGGGCTTCTCATCCGAATCAAGAAAAAAAACGCTCGACATTTATCATTCAACGCGGGATCCCTCGTGTACCCGTGCGTCGATACTTGTTGCCAATCAAGAGCATAGGGCGGCGAGCCCCACTCTCTCCCACCGGAGGAGGGTTGCCGGGCGGCGACACGCGGAGCGGGGGCATGGAGGGGGTGGAAAGATGGGAGGAAGGACGAGGAGAGGGGGTTCGATAGTGGGTGTGGCCGGGTAGGATTTCGTCGAGGACGGCCTGTTTTTTTTTCCCTTCCCTCACCATCCGGACGATTAGGATTGTCCGGAGTGGTTTTCGACGCCCTCCACCCGCGCGTGTGTGTGTTTGTGTTGGTGGCGACCGGGTTGATTCGCGAGTAGAAAGCTTTTTTGATTCTCCCCCTTCTTTGTTTTTTTTATTTCGAGTATGGACGGTAGTGGGCGGCCTGCGTAATGGGGGATAGGAGGCGTACGACGGGGGAGCACCCGTTCTACGCTCACATACACGCAAGCAGATACCCTAGGGCACACGCCGGCGGCAGCGAATGCTGTTCTGACCGGGCGGCAGGAGGAGGGGAGGCGTCCGGGTGTGGGTGGAGGAACGGCCGGGAGAGGTTGATTTATCGCTTTAAAGGGGTCGAGGGCACGGAGAGCACCCCCTCGTTCTCCCTCACACACTCCGTTCGTACTACTACTACTCTCTCCGGGCGCTGTAGCAGTGCCTTCGAGTGTTATTCGTATCTCCCGGTGAGATGAGGGGTGGTAGTTGGCGGGGGAGTGTCTGGGAGGTTGTCGTTCTATTCGGGTGGTTCAAGGGGGAGGGGTGTTGAGCGGGGTTGGTTGATAGGGTGCTGGGTTCGATGGTTCAACCCGGCCAACAAAACCCTTTTTCTACGACTTCCCTTTCCTCCGCCGTCCCACGCCCTCATCGTGCCCTCCCCTTGGCTCCTTCCGTCAGTTCTGCTCTTTTTCTGTTGGTATTCGTTTTAGCTCTCTCTCTCCTTCTCCGGCCCGAAATTCTCTGTCGGTCCACCGCCTGGGGGTTTTCACTCACCCCCCCACCCCCTCATGGACCGGAATTCGTCTTGGTTACCATCCCTCCGTTGTATTTTTTTGCCCTATTATTTTTCGAGTTTCCTTTGCAGTCTTCGCGTTTTTCGTTCGAGGTTGTCGCCGTTGGTCATGTTTATGCTTCGCTTTCTCATTTCAGTCCCCTGGATGGGAAAGAGCCTTTATGTGAGACCTGGCTCCAGTGCTTACTCTCATTCCCAGGACCCCTCACTTGTATTTTTCAGCAAGCGATCCGTCATCGTGAGCTAAATTCGGAATAATTTCGTTGTTTGGTTTTGGTGAAAGAATTTACCCTCCTCAAACTCTCCTCTCTTTTTCATTATAATATTCACGTGCGCTCTTGGTAAATATCAATTTTAACTCAGCTTTATATATATATATATATATATATATATATATATATATATATATATATATATATATATATATATATATATATGATATCCTGTCCTATCTTATCTTGCGAAGAAGACAGTTCGAGTCCGTCGAAACTATCAAGATATTATTGTGAGTGGTCTGTTTGTTGCTGTCTAAGTTATACTGTCTACATGTGTATATATATGTAGATATAAACTCTCATATATCTTCCTTTCTCAACCCGAAGGCATGTCATCGCACGTCATTGAATAAATGAAATCACTACCTAGATTTCCGTCTCGGATTAATGAAAAAAATCATACGACCCAGAGGATTCGTTTGTTTCAACTATGGAGGACGTCAATATTTGTTTTCTATCTACCAGTACCCTCTTCGTTGGGTTTATAAATTACGCAAATTTTTCGATATCTTGGTCTTACTGTGAGGGGCTTATAATACAGAAAGGTATATTTCTGGGCGGATGCATTTGCCATGAAATTGGATTCCTTCGAAAACCTGGGTCCCTTTGTTTTGTTATATTTAATGACTTCTTAGAAGTTAAGCGGCTCGTTTAATACCTAAAAGTCGGTATCAGGAGATATTACACTCGTATATGAAGTCATTGCGATGATTCTTGAAATATTTGCGTTGCTGATTTTTGCTGTTTTTGTTTTTCTGGTAGTTTTTCTCTCTCGGTGTGCCCTATGTAACGGCTTATGACATTAATTTTATCACATAAATGCATTTGCGTATATTTCGCCACTGCTCCAACTCTTGAACACTATCGTCTCAAAATATCAACATAGGTAACTCTCGCGGGTTAAGAAATTTGAAGTCTAATCAGTAATTTGGATCTATGTATAAGGGTCATTGTCTTGGATTGGTCCAGTTGTTGTCACAAAAAAGTAAAGGTGTTCTTAACTTGTTGAACTTTTGTTCCCCCAGATTAAGCCAGCAATTTTGGAGGGCGAATAATAAATGAAATTTTGGCTCCATTCCCGACCGAAATGGTTTGGAGAACTTCTAGGTGCAGACATTCATTCCATTGCAACGTGATGGTCACGTTTTTTTAATCCATGAATAAATGTATGCCGTTAATTGAAAAGATTTAACTTAATGTATTTTTCTCTTCCATTACATTCTTTTTCATCCCATTTCCCCCAAGCCTCCGGCGCTCCGTTCTCATCTTTGCATCCACTTTCCCGCTGTCATTTCATATTGTCCTCTTTTTTCCGCTTTTTTCTGCTGCCCTCCGCATTTTTTCTCTTCTCCTCCCAGATTTTCTCGTTGTCTCGGTTACTGGCGTCCCTTTCCAGTCAAGGGTTTCCATCATAACTTTTCCGTGCATAAAATCACTTTCGAAATTCTGTAGTCAAAATTCTTGGAATATAATCTGTTGTGTTTTTTTCAACTTTAAAAGTCAGTACTCAGATCCTTTGGCCATAATGTATTTCTGCATTTACACCACCGATACACGTGTCCTTCATTAGAATTCATGTATTTTCCGAAGTATTTACCGATTATGCGCGGGAATGTCACTACCGGGCAGTACATTTGGTCAAATAAAACAACTCCACGGAATGAAAATGCTACACGCTCTCAGGTATGATGAAATTTCTTTCGTTGGGAGTGCTCATTTTCCCTAATTTTGGGCGTTGGCTAATATCCAGATTGCGTGACGGAAATTTTGGCTTGTGAATGACGCTCTGAACCCAGGGGCTTTTAAAAAATACAACCTAATAAGTAGGTAAAACCGTTTCGGAAAAGAATACTGGCCCTAATACATTTTCAGCTTCCTCAGAAAGCTGTGGGCGGACACGCTGTAGGTAGCGTTTTTAAAGAGACTGTATGAAGACGTCTGTTTATCCAACGGAATCAACAGAAACTTTTCAGCTAAAAGAGGCACTGTAGAGAACTTAATTCCGCCCAGAATATCAATCGATGGGCAGGAACTAAGATTTTTACCACATCAGCTCTTCGATAAAAGTTTACAGAATGAGTACGTAACTATAAATGCTGGTAAACCTTTAAATTCCATGGGCAATTGCAAAAAATTATCTAAATTTTTATGCGACGTGTTTATGTTTGTTTTCCATCAAAATAACTGTGATTTCAGTGCTATTGTGGTTATCATATTCTACGCATTTGAATAACCTGGTGTGAATGTTGAAAGTCTTGCACTTACATTTTTTTCATCAAACAAATGTTGTTCATATTATAAAGGTTTTCATGCGTTTTTTTTTCTTTCTAAATTACGGGTGGTGCCCTAACACCCCCCGCCACACGTCCTTGCGGCGGCTTGCGGGGTTTGAGTAGATGTAAAGAAACTTTATTTGGTTTAAGAGAAGCATTTCCCTTGTTTTTGTGAAAAATTACGTAATCGTAGGATCTAGACCAAAAAAAAATATGAGGTGAAGTTTGTATTATGTTTTCATGGGCTACTCAATGTTGAACTTCAGAAAGTACAAATTTTTGTTTGGTAAATTTGGAAATGTTCGCGAATTTTTCCTTTAAAATAGTGTGGCCACCCTGATTACACATCCTCATGGTATCGTAGCGGGTGGCATTATAGGTGGAGCGTTCGGGTCTATTTAGGAGGATCTCGGGATCGAATATCGGATAATGCCCTTTGGATAGCGCTACCTAAACGTCAAGGGGTGCTATTATATGGTTACTTGAGCTTCGTGGAAAATCGAATTTTAGCGCATGGATGGACACTGTTCTAATAGTATGAATTTATAAAGCGTAATTTGGAGCAAGGTGTGCCCTTGCTAATCAAAATTAACCTTTAAGTTAATAGCTTTAGCGTCGTGTATACTTCGCAGTCAGGTTGATAATAGAGCAATAATCACAAATGGAGAGCATTTTATGGGTTTGGATTAGGAATGAGGAGCTTTGTCTCTCCTATTACGATTTGCTTTCGGAAGAATTCTCTAATCCCCGTCCAAATTCTCGTTTCGATAGGCATCCCTTTCACTGATTTAATATTCGTGATCCAATCGGCAGATATTGTTTGGTCCAGGAATAGCCGATCCAGCTGCATCAATAAATCATAAATTATGTTTGACGTAGACAAATGTAGGAATTTAATTGCTGATACCAAGTTTTCCATCTCTTTTAATTTTCTTCAACGCATGAATATTCTGTTGCCTTTCCCGTAAGGAAGTGAGCAATCATCTTCCGTTCGATGTGAACAGATTAGCTCCTTTCACAATTTATTGTGATTAGTTTTCTTAGGATGCACAATTCTTCGATTTTTTCATGATTTACCTTCCCTTCAGCATTCCAGCATTCAGTTAGTGGAATTTAACATTTCTATTTTGAGAGACCAAACAAGAGACTGCTAATGGTACAATTTCACACAATGAGTAGCAACAAATCAAAGGGAATAAACTTTATTTTGTCGAGGATACTTCAATAGTTTGGAATAGTTTTGTCATTAACTCATCCACGCCCAACTTCGTACCCTCATTTTTTATTTACCCGAAATAATGTTCAACTTATCTTTATATCTCAGCGGCGGCGTTTTCCAACGTGGAGTCAATTTAACTTCATCCGTAAATAAACGATGCAGCGAAGAGTTCTCAGCGCGACCGCGTGTGTACCTTCACCATCTCTGATCCAGGTCCTTTCCCACACTCTCTCAATGTCCTAAAGCCTCTCTCTCTCTCTCTTTTTCTCTTCCCTCGCCCAGCCACACTCGGCGGTCTCTCTCTCCCTCCTTCCCCGCGTCTCATCTCTGCCCGCCCCACTGCTCTCGGCATCCATCCATCTTCCTTCCTTTCAGTCCTTTCCTTCCGCCGTCCTTCCCTCTCTCTCTCACTCTTCAGTCCCTTCGCCCTTATTCTCCTCATCGCCATTCTATCCCACCCATTCTACTTCTTTCGCCGTCCATTCACCCCCTCCCTGGCCGCTCCTTTCCACTCCTCCGCTGTCCGTTTCCCTCCGACCAACTTCATCTCTTTTGCTCCGCTTTTGATCTTCTCCGTCTCCTTTCCGTCCTGTTTTACTCCCTTGGGTTTGGATTTCAATGTGTCGCCTCGCTTCTCGGACGTTCTCTTCGCTTTCATCCCTCACCCATCGGCAGATAAAATGTAAATGTATGTATGCATGTTTATATGCACACACTCAAATGTATGTGCGCACGTACCAACATGATAAATAAGGGAGATAGACGGCATCACTGAGGGAGTCAAAATTAGTCGTCCTTCCCTCAAAAGAAATGCTATCCTAAATAAAAGTCAGGCCTGAGCTCACCTAAATTTGTAATTCAATTAGCTAAATTCAAAGCTTTACTCAAGCAACCCATTTTATTGCCCGAGGAATTTAGGCACATATATTCGCATATACAAATTATGTATATACAGACACACACACATAAATATATGTATGTATGTATATGTACATGTGTGTGTTTAAGTGCCCGCCTATCCCCAACGTGCACAGCCTTTTTTCGTTTGGTTTCTTTTTTTTTGCAATTAACGTTTTCCATTCTTCATCACCCCCATGTTTCAAAAGCCTCCAATCTACGCCTATCATTTCGTTTCAACGGCCAAGTTTCTGAACCGTATAAAATCCCACTTCACACAAAAATAGTCGCTTGCCTTTTCTTAATATTCCTACTAAATTTCCTTTTCATCGATTCTCTTCTTCTTGTAAAAGTTTTTCTCTTGGTCCAAGACACTTCCAAGACAAGTAAACTGTTTCACCGATTCTACTTTTTGCCTTCCTTTTTTAACGTTTAACTTGGCTATTCACTTTCTCGAAATCTCGGTATCAATTGTTTTTCTTACATCGATTTTCATCCCTTGGCTCTCTCTCACTCTTTCTAATGCGCTCAGTAAAGAATACAACTCGGAGCTGACTGGCTTACTATGGCTTGATCATTTGCAAACTTTACTGATTTAATGAGTTCCCCACCGACTTTCATTCCTACCGCCACTTACTCCCATGACCCTTTTAATGTTATATTTTCTTAATAGTTGAAAAGGATGGTGATGATGAACATCCGTCTCACTACTCTTCCTAACCCCGTACGTTCCGACTCCGCCATACGAACCTAAGCATTTTTACACATGTGCAGGATTCAGATAAGACCTCTATCTTTCTAGTCTACTCCTCTTATCTCTAATATGTTCATTAATTCTATCCAATGTACTCCATCGAGTGCCTTTCTGAAATTCACGGAACGAGCAAATAGATCCATTTTATTATTACATCTGCTGGTTTTATATCGATTTATTGGATTGACTCTCATTTTATTTTCGCATGAATTGGGTTTTTGTAGCCACTAGATTTATAAAATGTTTGGCTTGATACCATTAACCACATTTCTATTGTAATGTTATTTACTGAATTATTAGTTTAATTAGATTGTCATTTACGGTACGAAATAATGTATCATCCGAGCATGCCTTAAAATTCTCTCCGTTACCGCTTACTGTTTCTTTTTAAAATATAATTGTTCGACTTGTATCCCTGTTCACGCCTAAATTATTCCCTTAAGAGCGCATGTAACATAACGAATTGTTTAACACAACTTTGATGAACCGTTAAGGAATGGAAAAGAGTGGTGTTATTCGTATAAGAATTTCACACAATCGAGGAGGAGGTCATCTAGGACTCGTCCTTTAGCTTGTACACCACAAAGTATCAAGGTTTTAAAAAAATATTTAAAATAGAATTCTTTTTCGCCCGTCCTCAGAAGCTACTCCAGGTTTTAGTGAGAACCTCTGAAGTAAACGACATCTTAAAGTTTCGTTTGTTCTGGGTCAAACTATAACTCCCACCCTCTTAACTTGTGCATTTCCATTCGGTACTGAAAGACGTGGAAATCGCTTCTCTTCGTCCATCCCGGACTTCTTCTGTCGTTTCCTTAATCTTCTCCTCGCTTACCGCTTCCTTAATTCCCTTGCGAATCCTCACGTACATGTTGGTCCAAGATTTCTTTTTATATCCCCGCCATCGTTTCCACTTCCAGTCGACTCGATTCAGTTCTTGCGGGATAAGTCCCTCCGTGAGTGAGTCCCTCCAGTGGACTCTCCCACTCCACACACACCCCGGCCTTCGGCTTTCTTCCGGGTGTTCCGTGCTTGTCCTCTTCGTTCTTTTTCCTCGCTTCCCGCGAGAACAGGAAGGGACTTACGGCATGCCTACCCTCGGTTTTCGGATCCGTCGAGATGGTCAGCTTCGCGAGGCACTTCGAAAACACTTACGGCCGGAGGAATTTCGACGCGGCCTCGCACGCGTTAGCGCAAAGGCCTTAATAAAAACTCTGTGATTATTTTTCTGCCCTCTTATTATATCCATTCGCAGCTTCACGGGGCCAAGTTGATTTTTTTTGCCCCAGGCATTATGTCCTCTTCCCTAATGTGTATTTTTGCGAGACGTTGTGGATTTGATTTCACTGCAGCATTCCCTTCGTAAGAGCGTTTGCCCATTGGTAAAGATGGGCGGGATTATTTTCTAAATGGTGGCTCCTTCGGAGCACCTTCTTCTGTACGGCGGTCCCCACCCTTGCTTCTCCTCTGTCGGACTTCGTTTCCCTTAGGGGTGCGGTTAATTTGTTTTTCTTTTCTTTTAAACAAATATTTCTGAAGGCTCTGGGTCCGGGAAGTTTGCTTATGCATCGCGGTCCTGCGATTTTGTTTACACGAAAATTTGATGAGGCTTCTCGTTCATTTTATTCACATGTGCGATTCATAATCTGAGGTAATTTGAACTTCGAGCGGAGGGATGCTGAAATTTGTTCACTTTTTTATTTCGATTATTTTATCTCGCTGAAAGAGATGTTTGCCTCATGCGGGCGGGGGTTATTAATTTTCTCGGGTTTGCATTTGAGTTTTTGACGTTCGTTTCTCGATCACATCGTGGATTCGGTTTATGTTCTGGCAAGTTCCCACATGGCTTGTTTTTTTTCAGTCCCGTGAACCTCCCCCATTGTAATCAAATAGCTGTTCGTTTCATATTTTAGGTTATTTTGAAAGGTTTCATTTTCTATGTTGACGTGACGGTGTACCTAGTGAACAAATTATATTTTCCGCGTTCTCTCTTCCCTGTTAATGCTTGAATCATAATGTTTCGCAATTATTTTGAACTTCTTATGGTTATCATCCAAATGCTAAAGTTATCATTTTTTCATCCTGTGTGATTTTTAATTCTGAACTATATGTGTGTTTTTAATTGTATCGTCGTAGTATGAGTGGAACAGATGGATCTTAAATTACAGAAGGAGTCATGGGTTTGAACGCTCACTTATTTTTAGTCCATTAAGGCATTAATGAAAAAATCGGGTCATAATTTAAGGGGTGATTTACCTTTTAATAATTTACTAAGTTCGTTTCATCATAACATAGAAGTTTTTCTTGAAACTTTTTTTTTCGTATAACCCGTAAGTGTTCGTTTACGGTGAACCGTTTTTAGCTGACCTTCGAAGGAAGGCTAATAAGGAGGACGTCCGGAGAGTGGGATTCTGAGTTCTGGGCCGCTTCCGTTTCAATCTGTCCCATCTGTCATGACTTTACTGATGTGTTTCGCTCAACTTTCAGCTGGCAGCAATCTGCCCGTACACTGGTCTCCGGCAACTCTTTCCGGCATTGGTTAATTGTGTCGAGATCCCGGAAATATTTGACGCCACACCCCACATTTCTCACAGCCTGTCACCGATTGCCTTGTGCCGTAAAATCTTCTCTCGGTGTATCGGACACAAAGATGCTCACCTAATTGTCCCTCCTCACATTTTGAACTTGCGGAGGACTGAACTGTAGAGTGCTGGCGAAGAAGGGACGATTACCGAGCTTCGGGAAAATTTTGATGGCGAAAAAAATTAATGATTGTGAAGTGGTATTATTTTTTTTGCTAATTATTATTCCCATCGTCCGTCCGTTATTTCCCTAACGTTCGTCTCAGTGTTCCGCTCCAGTTTTGTCTTTGGCGTATTTCGTCGTATATTCTCGTACATGAGAGGCACACACTCGATTTGAGGAACGTAACTCACCAGAGCAATATAATATTTCTCCATAAGTCACAAATGTTGTGTTTACAAGGATTATTTTAAGTTTCCGTGCTGATTTCCCCAGAAAATAAGTCATCGGGGTCTAATTTTAGCTATACTTTTCGGTATTTGGAGAAATTTTACTTTTGAATTAGAGCTTATTTGTTTTAGAAATGTTTGAAATAGTTTATGCATGCCTGGTGTGGATTCATCCTTGTCACAGATACGAGCAATGGCTTGCAGGATGCCGTGTAGATGTGAATCAGAAACACTAAGCTACTCTGGTTTCTTAATTCTCCACCGAAACGCAACTTGCTCATTTGGGAAGTGGGGCAACATCTTATTTTGTATAAGACGTCTATCTAACTTTTTCTTATGACCTTCAAGAAAAAAATCCGTTCTTAATTTCCCAGAGTAGGTAGATTTTTTCTGAGTATTTTTTTTCCATCAAGATGATGAGCGTAGAATAGAGGTATTTTAGATGTGAAGGAGAAATGAGAAAATAAGTTGGACAGAGATATAATAGTATATGGATGAAGTTTTAAATATGGTATGAGAAGGGAGTTAGGGTCTATTTGAAATACGATGAAGACCGATTAAATGGGTGTCGTATATACTTGTTTGAAGGTATTGAGGTGCGAAAGGTCGTGATAAAAAGGAGAAGTGAGCTCGGAAGAGGAAGGCCATTATTACGGCACGAAGGCAGGTAGAAAAACAGAGAACTGATGGGAGTAATTTAGGGAAAAAATTGGAATTCCACGCATTACGTAAATAATATTTGATAATTGCTAGGAGAAATCCTATGGAGGCAGGAAAAATGGACGAAGGGAGTATTGAGCGGTAGTGGAATGTTGAAGAGGGTAATAGAGGGGAGAATGTTAAGCAAACGAGAAAAGGGCAGGAACAGGATAGGGATGTTCGACGGAATGAAGGGAGGAAGGAAGTACACAGAGATGAAGAGGGACCTGATGTAGAGTAGGTTGCTGGATTGGGTTTTGTTTGGAGTTACAAAATGTTTATTTGATAGTTGTGTCCATCCAAAAACCTACCTTAACCGGTAGATTATCTAATAAAAAAAAATAGCTAGGAGCCGTCCAAAGCCTGACTTCAGTCGTCAGATCACGTATGATTGTGGTATTTCTATGAAACCCCCAATCTCGCAAATCAATGTAACATTTTTTTCCCAGACCTCAGATCGGTGCATCATTGACTCTCCCCTCGTGCTGTCATTTTCACGCTTTGATGGTCATCTTCCGATCCATCACTCAAATCTATTTCCGCAAACCTGACTCCTTTCTTTGCGATTCCCCTCGCCTTGTCTCTCTTCTCCTTCCCCTCAAATACATTCTTCTTTTTTTAATTGATTTTTTTTATTGTTCTAGCCGTGAGCCTGTAATTCCCTTACCCCGTGTCTTCCTTCTCCTCAACACTCCCACGGCCCTTCTCTTCCTCCCAAGCTAGTTCTTTTCCAACCACCTAATATTCCCTCCTCATTGGCATGCCACTAGCGAAGCGAAATTGTAAGCAGGCATTGTTAACTTGCGGGAAGTAAGCAGGGCCAAAAAGAGTTAATTATACGGATTCGCCTGCTCTCTGTCCCCCTTACACACTCTTCCTGCTCCTCCTCATTGCTTCGCATTAGGAATTCTTCCTCCGCATTCGAATTCCACCTTTTGTTCTTTTTTTAATTGATTTTATTTTTTTTATTGTTCTAACCGTGAGCCATTGATATAGGTGACCCGGGTTGGCCGGGAGATTTCTTTTGTGCATGCATGTATACATGTAAATCGGCTTCGTCTCCGGTGTGGTGAATGCCCTCGTCGGAACTCGAACACACGCGCGCACACACACACACACACGACCTTCCCACATGATTGTCCCCCACATCTTACACACCAACCCTCCCTCCCTTCTTTCTTCACTCCAAATTATCCCACTCGTTCCCCCCTCTCTCTCCCAGCCCCTTCGAACTAAATGCTTTATTGGCTGGAATCGAGCATGACTTGCAAATCACGGTTTCACTGGACTGGAAAAAATATATTACGGCCACTTCTTCTTCCCCCGTTCTCGCATCTTCGGCTAATACCCCTCCTTCTTCTAATTCACGTTGCATTGGCGTGTTTACTCAAGGATGGATAATACCCGCATGTTGGATGAAATATACCCAATCAAATATTGCGTGGGATAGGTGAATGTCGGCAAATTGCCCGCAGAGAACTAGCCTTTAATCTGTGCCGAAAAGTTAATTTATTTGATGGTAAGAGTTTTTATTTTTGATTTATTATATTTCCTTCTTGTTATTATTGCGTAATTTATCATAATTTTTCAGGGTCACGAACTGGATTAGATGAGTTTAAAAAAAATAAGTTGCCGGATTTTATGATGCCTTCACAGCTTTTAATACCTTCTAATTAAAAGTTCAACAAAATTAAATTTTTAATTAGAAGTGCGATTAAATTAATATAAATTTCACGTACGCGAATTTATTTGAATAATTAATTCAATGATGAATAAAATGTGATGCCCATTCATATCCTTAATTATTGAAATTTTGTGTTTATCATCAAAATGACCATTTCCGCTTGTGCCTCATGCCATTTTCATTCGGTGTCGCTTGCAGCAGGAGAGTCATCGTTGATAACAAAGGGCCCTTTCCTTTTTTTTACCTCGAGCGTCAATTCTGTGAACCCATGGAATTACCTTTAAATACGCCCGTTTCTCAAACTCTCGTTATTGGGTATTTTCGTGTGCGGGCATTATTTTTCAGTGAATTCCGTCCACGGTGCAATTTAGGAACTCGTGTGGGAAAAGAGGCCCTCGTATTTCAGAACATTAAGAAATTCGTGGCTGCTAGCTATCAAAGAGACACTTCTCGGAAAAGAAAAGGTTATAGCTCCCTACACTTCGGAATTTCCTGTTGGAAGTGAACCTGGTATCGCACGCGCCCTCTCAATTCCCGTTTTTAACTCCCTTAGAGCAGACTTTACACTTCGAAAGCATGAATCATTGAGATGGCGAAGGAAAAATCATGTATTTGAGGGTTAACAAAGAGCATACTTATGGCAAAATAATTCGAGTTTTACGCAATTTTGAAGATATTGTGCACAGTGAATCATCAGGAAAGTACATATACACATAAATTTCTTCCAACCTCTTAAATAGATGTATTCGGTATTATTCGGGATCGTTTAAGGCACTCTATTTGTTCAGACCAATATGAAAATGGCGACGGAACTTAAGTGATGATCTGAAAAATTCGACGTTGCCAAATTAACGTTTAAATGAATCTTGGAATGGCATCACCTATAAATGAGAGGTGTGCCGGAGAAGCTCGAGCTTCGCTTTTATGTTACATCTTAATTTTTTAAATGTTAAAACAAAAACCATGATTGTTTTATGATTAATTCATTGATGTCTCCATTCTTTAAAGTTACCACGCCTAATACGAGTATCAGTTTCTAGACGTGCCCCCCCTAAAGATTACATGAAAACATTGAAGCCGGTCAAATGTTTTTAAAGTTAAAGTCGGAAAAATTACCATATTTTTATACCCAGTCTAGTTCCCATGTGTCCTGAAGGTTGTTGGTTTTAGGGACCATGGATTTTATGGTTGGCAGGTCTCTAGGTAGTTCACCCCGGCGGCATTAATTCTCGTTTCCAAGTTCCCGTGACCTCTGAAACGAGAGTTCGAACGACGGCCTGCGTCTAGTTCCATCGCTTGAAATTATTCACCCGGGAAGAGCGATTGTCTTTTTTGTTTCAATACCCCGACCTATTTTGTTCCGCACAGTTGAAATTAAGATGCCATCACTTAATGCGTTTTGTTCGGGGATTATAATTGTTTACTGTCGTAAAAATGGAAAGGTGCATAACTGTACTCATCCTCCACCACATTCGATCTCTCTCTCTCTCTTGGCGTGCAGAATGGGACGAGGAAGGATGGATGCGTGAATGGGTGGGAGAATGTGGGTTCGCTGATTCCTGGCGCTAACAGCTCCATCGCCGTGCAGGACGGGCCTGATTTCGCCCTCCCCGCCACGCATCGCGAGTCTGCGGCAATAAAAATAACTGAGCAGTCGGCGGGAACAAAAGCGAGCTAAAGTAATTCAATGCTATAAAATCGACACTTTCCGAAGCGTAGAAAAGAAATCCCCGTCATAACCTCCACTTAAGGTTTACAGTCGCATTGTTTTTGTTTCTCTCCGCATCCAATCCATTCCCTCTTCCCTCCTGTTTCTCGATAGCAGTTCCGATTTTCCCTCCCCATTCACCAAAAAACCCTGAAATCTTTATTACGTAGCCTTTTTCATATGGATTGGAATTGAGGATTCAGCCGCCAAATCCGGCCTTCGGACATGTGTTAGGATGAAAAAATTGAAATCCAGACGTGAGTATCGTGTTTTTCGAACTGGCAAGAATGCTTTTTCTGCTCTGATTTTGCAATGAAAATGCAATGAGGTATGCAACAAGCTAATGGCCAGTAATCTAAACTACGACAATACATTCAAGGAACGAATTCTCGAGTAATTTTCTCGATTTTAATTTTCAATTTTTTACTTCAGATTTTTGGTCCTATTGTTAACATCGCTCATGTGAAATGGGAAGTACATATTTGAAGTTATTTATCACCTAACGAAAGCAGAGTTACATCGAACGGTGAGGCTAGCCTAAATGAGGATATTTTCAGTCCATTTTGTAAATGCTTATTTATCATCCTGTTGCGATTAAATAATTCATGGCCAATTTCTTGCTGAAAATTCCTTCCAACCATGTAGCAACTCAGGGAAACATAATTGTGTGTTCATATTCGTAATGGATTTTAATTTTCCTGATGAACATTTATTTGCACGATTTATTTGCATCATAATCATTTTCATAACGGTCCTTATGTCATTACGTCGTTGTCATCGGTTTGTGTGCAACGTAAAGATTTTTATGAATATCTGTTTAATCCTATTTCATTTTCAATGCTCCATTGAAGATGTATGTCTAATGCTTATCATATGCTTTTTATCTACAATTAGGCATATAAAAAAGAGTGATATTTGAATTTCGCATGCAAACCTTTTGACTTTTTAATTACAAGATCGTCATTATCAGATATTATATATGCAGGCAAGTGGAGCAATTCCGCAATAAAATAAAATTATTAATGGCTATTTTTTTCCTAGCTTGGTGAGTCAAGAATTATCTTGTATAGGTCGTTAAACATTCTCTTTTTTTCATTTCAGGTGAGTGCATTCGGTGTACCCATCTCCCGATACGGAACCAGATTGAACGTATGTGTAAAAAAATATATGTTAATACCCTCGCCGTCGTTTTACGCCCGCTGTATCTTTTATGAATGTGGCGTAAAGGGCGATTTCTGGGTAATCTGCATGGCATCGGAGGCATTCATTTCGTGTTTATTGCACGGCGAATATAGAATTTCGATGAGGATCGGAGTAACCCCGAGTGAACTGGAGGGCGCGCGGGTTAGTCGGAAGCCGGTCCACGCGATCCATTGCGGATAGTTCTATAGTCACGCCGACAAAGGCTTGCGATCTTCATCGAAAGCATTGTGAAACCGTCAGTCGAGCGTTCGCGGCATGGTGTACGCGCCCGATGAATTATAAGTAGTGTCATTTTCAGGAAGGACGCTGCGGAAATGAAAGGTTCGACTGCGGCGCCATCGTCGTAGCCACAGGAAGGGCAGAACGAAAAGAAATTGTAGTGCGTTCGCGTAGAAAGGAATTTATGAGGTCAATCGGGGCACCTCTTCCCCCCTCTTCTCCTTTTAGGGGAGTTCTTCCCACCCTCGTCTCACCTCCTCCCCCTCTCTCTTTTCTTGCACAGTGATTATCTTAACATTGTTGCCAGATTTCCCTCCAACTTCTCACTTTATTACTAACTGCCGCATTGAGCTTGACTTTTGCTTATGCTTCGCGCGTTTGTTTGGATTCGATTTGATTTTTGTTTATTGGTTCGGATAATCATTTTGTGAAGCGTTTACACGGAGTTGGAAGTTGATGGCATTCATCCTAAAAGAAGATAAAGTGTAGCGAAAACTTTACTATGGAATGTATTTTTATTTCTACGCTAAGTTGGTTCTTGAGCCAATAGAATGAGGGTTGATTGTAGCCTTTCGAGGTTCGCGTATGGAAAATAATGGAGTAAATTTAAATGGACGGAAATGAAAACAAATGATGAAGCTCTAGAACGGTAGGGAAATATAGACTGGATGGAGAAAGTCGAAGAAAACACGGCTGTACTATTGTGCATAATAATAAGGTCAATTAGAAAACTAACATAACCCGATAGATTACGGCTAAAAGAAATCATATTGTGATCCTAAAACCCAGAGGAAGCTATGGCTTCTCTTTTATGCATGCCCTATGGAATCGGTTGTTTAAATGTTCCTCACACATTAGTAAGGAAAATTGGAAGCAAACCGAGGTGCTTCCTTCGAAGGCTGGAGTTGGAGTAACTTTTCCAAGCTCCACTCATTATTAACCATAATATTATTTTCCGTTCGAACGTAAAATAAGGCCTTTTCTTCCCCTATTGTAAACAAATCGAGACTTAGGGAGAGGCGAGAACTTAGACAGCTTCCAAGGTGAACTTACAGCTCAAGGTAACGCTCGAGTACCCATCGCAGAGGTTATTCATGCAGAAGATCGGTTACCTGAGTCCACAGGTTTAATAAATGCTGCCATAGAAGCTTGTCAGTTACCTTGGATTCACGAAGGTATTGATATTGTCGCATCGACTTCTAATTGGGCCTGTTAACAAAGTTAATTATCACTAGGCATCACAACTTCGTTTCATGAAGGTCAGATTGTGCGTGGAAACCCTGAATAGCATCTTTTCATCGTGACGGCGGGTAATTTCTACCTGCTGAATGAAGTATAAATGACTATAAATACATTGAATTATATTTCTAGTCGAAGAAGATGGAAATCCGAGGTCATGTGCGCCTTTAGGAATAGCTTAGTAGTTTATTAGAGCCAGGAATTTCTGCGAATGTGGGAAGGGTGGAGGGAAATATCTTCTTGTACATAAACCCCGCAAACCGCCGCCGGGGCGTTTGGGTGTTAGGTCACTAGCCATGAATGCACAGTTACCATTATGATACCTTTACACAAATATCAGTTTGATCATGCACTGGAACAAGTTAATCACACAGAAGGTACTCAATACAAGAATATTCAATAAGACGATATTTTCAGTTCATATGGGGGCAGTGTTATAGAGATGGGTGTGTTTAAATTTCAAGCAGGATATCATCAAAATATATACAATGCCAATACAAATTATTCCCTTCGCACCTGCGATCATTTCTATTTAACCTGGCGATCTGGCGTCGCCTTTAGCCTAAGCGCAAGGAAAACCGTCAAGTGGTCCACTGGTTTACGTCTAATCCAGCGGACAACTTCTCATTCGCCTCTACTTATCTTGCCTACGAATTCGGGCCTAATTGTATTCCCTCGAAATTCAATCGATTTATATTTATTGCACAGTGTAAACGTTCATGTAATGTTCGTTTTTCTCAGTAACTTTCAACCGACGGTATACAATGATAGTGTTACGCTTTCCGATCGTTCATAACCATTTTTCACGAAATGGGCAGCTTTTTCTCTGTTAGTATCATGTTAATTCCGAAATGTAGCCCTTATGCGCAGTATTCCTAACACTCAACGCGTATTCAAGGTGAAATCTCACCCATGAGAACTAATACTTCTTAAATTATTTATTAGAATGCCTGCCCACTTTTATTTGATGAAAACTAGTTTGTTTAATGAAGCGAAGCGCCAAACTTTCCTGTTGTATTTCCCCCAAGTTGTTTTTTTTTTGCTCAAGATAGCATGGAATTTTGTTTAATATGAAGGGAATGGACGTCCTAGCTTCCCACGCCGTGGATCCAGGCTCAGTTCCCAGAGTTCTCTGGAATTTTTCATTCGAATTCAAGTCTCGCCTGGGGTATTGTGTGGAAAAAAAGTTCAAGTTGAGCATGCGGTCGGTTGGGAAGTTGAGTAGGCTCAGTCTGAGGGAAGTTATCTCACGTTAGCTTAACCGTCTCTTAAAATAACCCCTCGAAACCGCTAATAGGAACTGTATGTTTGTTTTTCACTAATTTTGTGTAGGTCTTGAGTTATCGAAGTCGAGTAGGTATATTTAATCGGCCATGAAGCAATGCTTGTTAAATAAATAATATTCAATG
The DNA here is from genome assembly GCA_037158775.1 of Hetaerina titia. NCBI lineage: Eukaryota > Metazoa > Arthropoda > Insecta > Odonata > Calopterygidae > Hetaerina > Hetaerina titia. The sequence continues at coordinate 63,926,453 of CM073775.1, read as the reverse complement.
TCATATGTTCGATATGATTAGCATTTCAAAGATTGAGATATTTGAGTGAATTTATTAAACTGTGCAGCCTCCTAAAGAGGTGCAATGAGCAATGGCCCATAGTTATAAATTGCTACAAAAATGTCTCTAATTCTTTGGAGAAAAGTGGTCTGCGACACTTCCAATGAAAGTGAAAGTATACCAGACTGTGCAGGACGTCATTTTATTAAGGCCAGATGAATTAGGTCCATGCCAGAAAATGTCACAAAGGAAGAAGAGGTGTATTTTTATCGATTTTCATGAGTTGACTCGTAAAAATACGGTAGTATCAAACTTGGAAGAATATTTTTTAACAAATATTCTTTTCCTGTATAAAGGTACTTGGTTGTGTAACATATTTCATTGTGCATTTTGCTTTGAATGCATGGTCATCTACGTCGGGCTTCTCGTATTAGGGAACCAGCAATGCATGTAGAAATATTAATTCACACAATCATAATGTGACTTAAATTTTAGTCTTAAAGTAACTATTTTCAGAACTATCGTTGTAATTTTAAGGTATTTCTCTGATTGTTCATTAGGCAGCCCTCTAAAGAGGGGAAATTATTGGTGAATTTGCCCTCCATCGATAGTGTTCATAGTAAGAGGTTGCCTTTATAAATTGTGCCATAGTGTCTCTTCTTGATGTGAGTGTAGAGTAGAATGGGAAAATAAAATTCACTCAGTAAAGCCAACGAAGATTCTCTGGTAATGGTAGGTGAATGAAGAACATTGTTGAGAGAATTTCAAAGAAAGCAGGAAAAGTACTTGCAAGTCGAATTCAGTGGTAATAGAATGTCTAAGACTCCTTTAAAGAGGAGAATGTTGGGAAGAGGTAGAAAAAAATTCGTATTAGATGGAATGAAGTGAATATTAAAAAAATTATTATAAATCTCCTATTAATGTTATTCTACTGGTGGCAATGGCTTTTTTTGTGGACAATGAGACTACCACTGCAACGCAACACACTCCTTTCTGATCAACGATTCTTATGTACATCATACTTCTGGCATTATTTCTTTCGTATGTTAGGGTAGGATTAAAATATGATTCATTATAATGAAGGTGTTACCCCGTTTAGTGTCGTATTAGACGCGGTTCAGAAGTACGGCTGTACTTATTCTCTGGGTCCACGGGTAAGCTACCTTGACCGGTTAACTGCTGTTAATAATAAACGTCTTTTCGTTTTGGAGTCAAGCCCTCTGCCATTCGGAAGACCGTCATGTGTCGGAGAGCCTTGCTAGGGCATCAGAGAGAGAGAGAGAGACGTGCCGTCGATCACTCCAAGCGTCAGTCCTTCCCCTCCCTTCGCCGACCCTTCTCATTCGAAGTGTCGCCTGTTCGCCCACGCTTCCGCCGCGGGCATTTTCTTCAATGAGCGCGGCCGTTATGGTCGGGCCTCGCGCAAAAGAAAGGATTCCGTCGGGAATGGCTGGGAGGGTGCCAGTGGGGTTTGCTGCGTTTTTGTATTCATTCCTGACCAGACGCCTCACCCTCCTCTCCGCAAGGGGCCTCAGCTGACTCCATTCTTCTCTCATATCTCTCGCCGTTTTACGATTGTCTCCCATTGTGGTCCCAATTGTGAGAGGCTCTTTCATTGCCTTCTTGTTACCATCTTGCTTTTCAGGGCTCACGCGTGGGTAATCGCCTGTGGCTTACGCTTTTACGACCGCGGCGTTTTCTTCGCGAACGAGTTAGTAGGTATCAACTCCGGTTTTTTTTTATATCGCAGATAAGTCCACAAATGTTCGCGGAAAAGTTAATGTCGTGAGGAATTTAAAAAATATATAAATATATATGTTGCTCCTTCGCGTTCAACAGTTCTTTTAATCCCCGCTTTATTATCATGACGACTCCCGTGACAATTTCTTGGCATGGCCGTGACTAACAAGATACTTGGCATTGTTTTAAAACGTCCGCCCTCACATGCCTATGAATGATGAATTGCGGTGGGGAGATGTGTGGTTAATGCAGGGTGAGAATCGCAACCTGCGGGCGCAGAGCATACGGTGAGACATATCTAGGATTTCTCGGTAGTCTTAGTGGTAACTTATGGAATTTATCATACTTCAACCAGGTGGCAATGTCATATGTTTATTCCATCGTATCCTACGCCTGAATTTGTAATTTCCTCCGCCGGTTAGTGAAAGTTGATAGAGGCGAGATAGTTGGGTGAGGTAGAAAAAGGTTGGGCATATCGGACGGAATTGAGGGAGGAGGTATTTGTGGATAAAAAAACTAACTTATCCAAATGAAGGTTTTTACGGTAATTAGTGCCGTAATTATGCAGGGTTTCGCAATATTAGCAATACTCAGTTTTTGGGTCGACCAAATGACTCTCTTGTTCGATAAACTGTCTTTAACGGATATTAGGAAATGTGGGTGTCGTCGGCTGTTTTGTTGTACGTTACCTTTCACTATCCTTCAAGAAAACATAAATTTATATAAAATTCGTCTTATCTTTCAATTTGTCCATAACGCAATAGTGAATTATGGCTTTCAATAAACCCCTACTGATCCTTCGAATGAGCCATATACTCGTATTATTGTCAATTAGACCACACTGTAAAATAAAATTTAATTATCGTCAATATAACTTTTCATGGACTTTCATGGCCTTATTTTCTGATATCTGTTTTTTAAATTTTCTTTGTCTTCTCATGTATTGTACCAAGTTCCAATTGAATATAAAACAGTTTCTGGCATGACTTGGTGGAAAATCTTCATATTGAAATTGAAAGATAAACAACTTGGCTTTTCCACATAGAAACATTTCTATATCGGAAAAGCCAAGTTGTTTATTTTTCAGTTCCAATTGAGTGTCTAATGACGTTTCCGAAAATGCTTAAAAGAATGTGATCCATATCAGAGTTCAATTTGAAGTTCAACATTTTATTTTGATTTTTACAATTTTTCCTCAGATTTTGGTCATTGTGGATTTATTGGTACTGATCATAGCTTTCGAAATTATTATTTTAATGAAGTACTGATGGCAGCTTATCGTTACGCTTGTACAGCAAAGAAACCATGATCAGACCAGATATTTCAGAGTAGGAACTACCTAGATAATTATTTGAATCGTGGAATTGTTAAAACTGCCTTCTCCGTCCTCCTAATTTTTATTTTAGTGCGTGTATAAAAATGTCTTAATTGGCAGGTCAGTTAGGAATTCACGGACATATTTGATTCGGTGTCTCGTCCTTTGAGGATCTATCTGTGTATATATGGTGCTCTCTTGCTTGATTTCTCTATAGGCCGTCATTTTCCAATGCAAGTGTTTCGAAGTTGTTTACCAAAGATTTGCGTCACTCGGGCAGGAGTTAAGTGGTGGGGGGAGGGGAGAGGCGAGGTAGTTAGAGCTTTTGGGCATCCACTTTATCCGTGAGTCAAAAAAATAAATAAATAAATGAAAAACTTATTGTTTGCCAAGCGAGCTTTGTCGCTCGTTCCTCTCTCTCTCTCTCTCCCCTCCCTTCCATCATGCCTTCCGCCCGAAGTTTCTTCAACGGTTTTTAATTAGTACAGATTAGTGAGTGGTGTGGGGGGTTAGTCGTGGGGAGGGGTGGGGTGAGATTCGTGGAGGCTCGTTTGGGCCCGCCACTTTCCTCTTTCCAGACTCCTCAACCAAACCCCTCTCAACCTCTCGCCGTTCCTGCCGTCAGAGCGTGGCCCGATAATTCCTGAATGCATCGAAAGAATTAAACTCGGGGAAATAAAAGGCAGGTCCTCGTGGGAGAGATAGTGTTGGGGGATGGGAGAGATAGTGTTGGGGGACGGGAGGGAGGTGAGTGGGGCGGAGATGGTTTGGAGAGGGAGCGTTGAATTTTGAAATAAGCTCTCTATCCCTCACCCTCTCTACCCCTGCCTCCTTCCGGCCCTCTCGATTGTGGAGTGGGCTCATTGGGGATGCGGTCTGAGTGGGGAGGGCGACGGTAAGGCGAAGGTTTTGGAAGGGGAAGGCAGATGTAAAACAAAGGAGCGAAAGCGGTGGAGGCTGCCTCTCCTCGTTTCTCCTTTCAACCCTCATCCCCACCATCTCTCCTCCCTCCCTAAATCATTCTCCATTCAAACAAATAAAAAAACGACCCCTCACTCTGCTTTTTTCTTCGTCTCTTCCCTCTCCCCTGCCTTTCCTCCACCCCGTTCAACCAACCAACAAACCAACCAGCCATCCAGACAGCCGAACCCCTTCGATTCCTTTCACGTTTCTAAAACGGAGCTCGCCAATCCCTCATCCACAATCTCTTTCTCTCTCTCGCTCCCTCAGAGGTGGGATGGAAGGGAAAAATGTGGAGGGCAGGGAAAATACGGGTTCCTAATGCATGGGTCCCCTCACCACCACGCTTCAATCTTTCTCAATATATTCATTTATATATATTTTTTTCATTATTAATCCACCCCCTTCTCACTCATTCTTTCACCTCTTTCCGTCCCTCGCGTTTCATCCCCCACGCATACCCTCCTCATTATTTCCACCCCCCTTCGGTCCAAACCCCTCCACTCTACTCTCTTTCCACATCCCCCGACTCTATCTCCAGCCCCCTCCGCCCAGGTCTCTTCACTCGTCTCCCCAAAACTTGCGAGATGAATGGTTCTCACAGTTCCCCTAGCAGCCAAAGCGATAAAACCCGGGGCGGTGAAAAGTGGGGTTGGAGGGGGAGAAGTGACGGGAGTGTGGGAGGAAATGAAAGAGGAGAGCGATGGGCAAAGATTGTGGCTCAGAAGGCCGCGACTCCCAGAGGGCGCTGAAAAGATGTTTGAAAGACTGATCCACTACATTTGTTGCGGCGCTTAACGTAAGCATGGAAGCAGCCCGAAGAGCAATACAGTGCAGTATAAAAATATTCCGTTAACCTGTTATTAATTTCATGGTGGAAACAATCACTCACCGTATTGTATGCATTTATGGACGGTATATTACATTTACTGGGTGAGTAATTTAATTCGAAGATGATATTTTGTGCTGCCGTTTTTATTAGCCATTGAATTGATCAATTCCAAACGGAAAATTAAGGCTCCGGGGCATTTTTCCGACGCATATCCCTTCCGGACTAGTTCTTATACTATAATTGTAAGCTGAATATTTGCGGTCTGGCAAATGTAAGGTATTTTCGCCAACTTAATACGTAGGTTTTGGTTAACCTCTCTGGGCGTTGACTTTCCAAGGGTGGTGTGAAGTGATTTCCTTTGTATCGAAGCATTTTTGTATTTTTTTCTAAAAGTAAATTGGGAATCCAAGACGATGGGAATGTCACATGTTGTCACATGAATGTCACACAGAAAGATTGAGGACAAGACTCAAATAGGTGGTCTAATTAGATGACTGACATATAATGATAAACGTTAGTGTGGATACATGATGGCTTTATTCCGACTAAAGTTCATTTTAATATGTATATTATTGTAGTTATTTGTTGAATATTATAGAAAGGGCAGTGGAAACAGCAAGTTATTTCAAATGAGTAATTGTAATTTAAAAAATGGAAGGTAAGAGACTGGGAGATAAATTATCCCTGGATATAGTGAGCATTTCAGCGATTTTCGTAGCATTCATATACATCTGGATAATACCCCGCAAAGGCATGTAGCGAGGGTGTTAGGCCGCCATCCATGCGTGCTAAGTCACAATTATAATGTCTTGATTACTTTTCAGTGTAATATTTCACGAAAGAATATTACTTAATAGCTTAACAATGTAAATATTTCTCTTAGATAGTCTCTTGATTGTGGAATGCATACGTTTATTTTTGTTCACACATGCGTTTGTTTTTCCACCTTTACGTCATGCAACCCTTACCCAATCCGCCTGGTGTTTGCTTCCCTGCCACTCACATTGTTGGTGTATCACGGGGTATTTCTGTAGATGTAGATGCATTGAAACTAATAAAAGAAACGCTGTTAGTAGTAAAGTATTCCATCGCGAAGTTCTTGAGAAAATAAGTACACTCCAGTGCTATTCTAGTAACGCTTGGGAGACTGATTGCGAGTCTGACAAAGTGTTCACCGCGGAATGGAATCAGGGTGCCTACAAGCTTTTATTGTGAGTGTCTCGACATGGGACTTGTTGAAACGGGCAGATGGTGAATACAAGAGAAAGGACTGTCAAAGAAGGTAATAATAAGAAAGGGGGAGCTTGGTTTGAAAAAGAGGTGGCATGAATAAATGAGCAAGGAGAGAGTGAAGAGGAAAGGAGAGTGTGTGGAATTAATGAAAAGAGGTGGGATGAAAGACTGGAGTAAAGAGTGGGAAAGATAAAGGTTGGGAGAAGGAGGGTGGGGAGGATGGGTGAGTCGGAGAATGAAATGAATGCGCGGTGGAATGTAGGGAATGGAAGAAAAGGGCACTGGGTTGGGCGGGCGTTGGAATTAATGAAGAGCCCGTGCAAATATCCCCGTGGAAGAAAAGGAGTTTTCCAAAAGTTTCGCTGGAGAAAAAAAAGGGGGGGCTTGTGTTCTCAAGGGTTTAAAAACTGTTTAAACCTAAATCAGCCCGGAGTGGAAGGTAAGGTGACGAGATCTCCGTTATGCCCAAGGGCTCGGCATACACTCCAAAAGTGATACTTTTTCGGAGTGTGTTAGTTGATGCGAAGCGTGAGCGAGATGGTAAACGCCTAGGAATATCTATCAAGTTATGGTTTAGAGATTTAAGCCCAACGTTTTCCATAATCATATACCCGTTTCCCTCCTTGGGTTTTGTTCTTGATATAAGATGAATCTAATCTCCTGGAGGGTATATAATATGGTGTTCATATATATTATTTTGTTAGTGGTAGTATAGCGATTAAAGTAGGTTCTTTATGGACACAATAGTTGCCGTCGCCACACTTCTGTTTCGCCTAACGAGACAATAAGCACCGTAACGCCCTACTCTTCAATAATCCATTATATGAGTAGCTCTCAACCGTCTACCTCCCTTCATTTCGTCCGACATGCCTAATTTGTTCCTCCCGCTAATTTCTTTACCAGATGTCTTCCCCTCAATCAAAGTCATCACAAAATTTCCAGTCAATAAGCCGTTCATCCATTTTTCTTGCTTCCTTTGAACTTCATACATCCATTTTTTACATTGTAATAATTTTATATTTCTTGCCATTTACTTGCGCAAAATAGGCTGACACACGTGTGCTCTTTTCGTGATTTTTTTTCTTATTCCATATAGGAATCTACGACTTAGATTTATGATTATGCTACGCATTTGAAAGTAAGCTACTGGAGGAGCTGAATGTTAACAGTGTGATGAACTCTACGTGTTTCTCCACAGGATTCCTTTGGTTGACTAACTGTCCGAGGCCTCCATGCCAGTCTTGAGCGAGAAGGTATTGCTGTTAAGTCCTAGGTTTTTCAAAGTCTTTATTTGCAATTCTGAGTGAACTCAGAAGCCCAAGCCTTAGTGCATTCATCACCGGTTTTTTTTTGTTAACCTGAATCTCTAAGTCGCGTGCAGGAGCAAGACCGCTCAGAAATGGTATTTCTTCGAGCGCAACAGTTGATCAACGCCTGGAATTTTTCACCAACTTCATTAATGAGTCAAGTATATCATTTTTCGACAAAAAAATTGAAAAGTAGAAGTAGTAGTTGTTTCTGTACGGTCAAAATTCATTAATAGAGTCATTCTAATTCACTTCTCATTCTACGTTAAAACCTTGATGTGTGACTGCAGGGTGTTTTGGCAGTGGTGATTACGACACCAGTCTGTATTCTGTCATTTCAGGTCAATATGGTGTGCTTGCAATAGGAATATCATGTTACAATTATATTTTTCAACCTTTGTTATTGGAATACATAAGCGTGAGTTTTATTGAGCACCAAATTTGGGAGAAATATTTAACAATTGTTTAAATAATCCGATTGGAATTCTAGTACATTCATTTCGTCTGGGTGGTTCTTCTTGTGATATATTTGGGAACCCTTACCCATATTCCGGAAACCCCGTTAAAATTATTTTATTTTCACAAGTTTTCCAAAAAAATCCAGCAGAACTCCCCTGAACTTAGACATATTTCCTCGGTCGAACCATAGTATAACATGTAATAATTAAGAGCCTGCATACCATGTGCGCAGACTTTTGTAAACCTATCTTTGTGCACGAACATGTCAGCACATGCCCGCTTAAATCGTCATGATATTCTGGCCTTGAGTTTCAATGAATCTAATGCAAAGAGGGACCTTTTGATACATGCCCTGGACATTGAGCGCCTACAATTTATTATTGATTGACTTTAAACTTGCTGGGTGGCCTATTGACCTTTGCCTGACCTCTCGTTCTTGGCGTCTTTGCGTTATCAATTGCGCCACTTTATCCAGTTTGCTCGCACTCCCTTCGTCTTCTAATGGAGCTAGTACTTTCAAAAGGTTTAGAGATAAAAGAGGTTGCGCTGACGTAAGTGTCGCGAGGTCTTATTATTTATGCCTTTCACAGTAGTTACTCATAGACTAGAATGCTGAATGCTTTCTTACTTTGTGGAGGGTATATTTTATTCATGTTCCGCTGCTTTTGCCCTTTGGCTCTCTTCCTTCTTCAGCTCCTTTTGATTTCTGCCCCCACTCAAACAATACATCTGCACAATACCTCGTAAGTCGCCTCTAGGGCGTGTGGCGGGGGTTGTTAACGGCATCAAATTTATGTATAAATATACATAAACACTCATCCACTTACACACGTACATGCCTATCCATCGATCCGAGTAAAGTTTTACAACTATGGTAACAATTGAATTGTAATTCAGGATAAATGAATGAGATTACTAACAGACACGTTAGACGGTTCTGATGCGTTCATGTTTGTATTTTTGAAGAGAGAGTACGTATCAGTTCAACAGAATCCCTTAGGTACTGTAATAATTTTCGGCTATCTATAATGGGGCACGAACGTTGTCAGTGAGTTTGCCTAATGACCGGAGGTCCCTAGTTGTAATCCGAGCGTCTCCTCTCAATACATCCATGTCGTCAAAACTGAATTCGTATATCTCTACTCATTATGGTTTTTGGTTTTGCAATATACTTATGCTGTCAAAATATATCGCCCCCTGTGGAAGAGTGCAGAAGTAACATGTAAGAATACCTATTTAGACCTGATCGTTCTTCTGTAAACCGGAATGTAGAATTTCATTCAAGGATACCGGCATGTAAGAGAATTGGTCTGTGAATTTCATTGCGTTTTCGTCATTCCTTCCTCTCTTCCCATGGAATATATATCGCCACGGTGAAAGAGTTTTGGCAAACTTGAAACCGTTATCAAATTAATCCGCACACCAGGCCGAAAGAATGTGTACGTAATCTGCCTACCCGTTCATTGACTTCGTAGTTTTCTTAGTCGAATTATGAGAAAAGTCAACGGAAAGTTATGGAGTGGTGTTAATTCTCCAATTGGTGATGTAGCGTTTGGAATATTCGGAAAAAATATTCGGGATCCACTGGTGAAAATGTTGGTTGAGGAAATTGATGAATTTGGAAGAGGACCCTACGGGTTTGTAAGACGAAAATTTTTGTGGAAAGGAATTCGGTGTGATATCCCAGAAAAATCGGGGTGAGTGTCCCCCACCGCTTGGGAGGTGGACAAGCTAGACCTTCGGAAAAGATTGTGTGGCCGAAAAGAATTGGTGCGGGGAGGAGAGTGTTTTCAAGGGTGAAGTCGGGAGGAGGGCGGTAAATTGGGCAGCCGGTTTCTCTTTCCAGTAGGAACAGAAATCGGAGGCGATGGTCGCAACCGTCGCCAGGACTGGGCTCTTTTTTGAGGAACGACTTCCCGGCCAAGGGCGGAGAGACAATTCTGGAGAGCGTCCGGGGGGGGGGGTGATGTGCGTGGGTGGACGGAAGAAGGTCCCCATTCGCCAGGGTTTTACACTCCCCTAGGCGTCGGCCTCCGCAATTAGGCACTCTTCCTCCCATACCCCCACCCCCTCCTTTCCCGGTGGAACAAAGGACATGCTGGAGCTCTGCTGCCCAAGGCTTAGATTTTTTCTCCAGCTAGAACCCGTGAGGCTCTTGCTGGTCGACAGCCGACATTCCTAACTCGAAACTTCCTTGTAAAAAGAAATGTTGCTGTAAAACTCACTCTTCTACCTTTCTCCGGCCATTTACCGCAGTCTTCCAGTGTTTCATTCGTGCCTCGGAAAGTTAGCCTTCCGGGAAGTACGTTCGGCAAAGAACCTACTCGATTTTTGAGTGATCGGGAAGAGAAGGATGAACCAAGGGTAATGCGTATGTGAATCCGGCAGCCAGGGAAAGGTTATCGAGCCTAATAAGGAATCATTTCGTTCTGTTTACTTAAAAATCTTTCTCTTTTACACACTTGTGTAGTGAATAGTAATGTTTGATTATATACGTGGAAAATGTAATATCAACTAGGAAATACGAGAATTTCGTTTGGATTTTTTCTTTTCAGAACCTATAAAAAGTCCTCTCTTCCATCAAGCCACCTCTAATAATGATGATGAATGCTTCACTGAAAGCATTACTTAAATGAAGAACCTATCTAGCGATTTTTTCCATCAATATTTAACATTTTTGAGTAATATGCAAACGCACATTAAAAGAACGGAGATATGACAATCTAAGATTGTTAGTATATTACGTTAACTAACATTTTTGGTTCAAATACCCCTTCCCTGTTTAAATTCATTGCAAAGTTCAAGTATAATTATGGAAGTGCTTCTGCGAACTGAGGTTTTCATTTGAGCTGAAGTGACCGACTGTTGGGATTATAGCTGCGCTTACTTAAAAGTTGGATATTCGGTCGGAGTGGTATAAAATAATCGTTATTTGGTCGTTAATAGAGTATTTTTCTTGTGGGTTAACTAGTAGTCACTTTTGTAAGCAGATAATTTCATGTTTTCAGTCTTTGAAAAAGTATCAGTAGCAGTTTTGTCCAGGTGGTGTTTCTGCAAAACCTGAAAAATATTAGTTTGATTGAATGGGATAAGTTGGCGTAGTTTAATTCAAACTGATCTTTATATTTTTATATCTGTTTATGTTGCTGAAAACTTAATTGTCTCGTCCATAAATGGAAATCTCGGTTTTTCCAAATAAAAACCCTATTTCGCTGGAAAATTAATGAGTTTTTATGTTGGCAAGTTTTTCAATTTACCCATAAATCGCTTTCCCCAAATGACGCCAGAAACCATCTCACACAATTATATCCGCTAAAAGCATACGTGCTTAGACTTCCAGCAAGTTTTGGTCTGTTTGTTCTTTTTATATCATAATGCGTTTTATTTATAAACACTTTATGCGATTCAACATTTTTATTGACCAAACACCTAATGGCTTACGCGGTCAAAAATATGTCCAAAAGAGAAAAACACTTTCCTCGGTGAAATCCTTGCGTTTTCTTTAAAAAGTTTCCAACTGGTAAGCATGCATTGAAAGCACGGTGGGAAGACTCATCGAACGTCTCCAGATCCGATATTTCTTGCTCTGCCCTCCCCGAGCCTGTGGGAATGTGATACGGGAAAGTGATAGGACAGCGTTTTTTCTCTCTTGTTAGGCCTTTCTTGAAATATGTCGCTAGTATTTGTGATCCTTATGTGATAGATAAAACAAATAATTATATCGTTTGCAGCCTAGTTCAGTGAGAATCGTTAAAATCAATCGCAACGAAAAGAGCAGTGTGACTCGCATGTCTAAGGAATTAGATTGGAACCACTTCAAAATCGAAGTTTAAATTCTAGGTGAATCTCTTAAATCAATTGAAAAACGTCAGCTTGGTTCTACATGGTGCTACGTCTGCATGGTACCCTACCAGCCACCACTACTCTGTGTGGCGGGGAACATTAAACACCAGGCATGCAACACCAAAAGTTAAGTTTTTTTTTTTTTGAAGTTGTAGTCACAATTTTTTGTAAAAAAATCGCGTACGTGAGGAGCTGTTTTCAAATAAAAGGACAATAACTAAGGTTATAAGAGGTAATAAGTACATACCAGGCTACTTAAAATAAAAAAAATACTTTGTAAGAATTCGTACTTCCCCTAGCAATGTAGCTTTCAGTTTATCTGATACCTTATCGTTCGTGAAAAAGATAATGGGATAACATCTTAAATCTGTCTGTTCTGCGCTTGATATCTCCAATTTTAATGCCATGATCTCTCTTACCGTAGTACGATAGGAAAATAATATAATATCAACATCATCACTAGTGAGGCCTTCCAATGTATGCAAGATAATTAATCAGTAGTTAACTTTCTTTCCGTGACCGATTCCAAATCTAGTTCCTCTAATAATTTAGTTACGCTTATAAGTTTATAATGACGACTTACAAATCTAATTCCTTTACGCTAAACGTCTTCTCATTCCGCATTCTACTACTACCAACGAATTACGTATAACTAGGGATGAAGGGAGGAAAAAAGTACACAGAGATGAAGAGGGACCTGATGTAGATTAGGTTGCTGCATTGAGTTTTGTTTGGAGTTACAAAATGTTTATTTGATAGTTGTTTCCATCCAAAAACCTACCTTAACCGGTAAAAACACAGTAATCAACCCGAAGGTCGGTTTAGTAGGTGATGGTAGAGCTCACCCATGTACCAAGCCCGACGGCGTGTGAATAATCACACATCAGGGTAGGGGGGGCAGTTCCTTTCCCTGTGCCGGTTATGGTTTCCCAGGAAGATCTGGTACCCGAAAAATCAACTAGCTTGGGTGGAGCTGCAGGTGCCCAAAGTGCCTTGCCCGGGAATCGAACCTGGGACCCTCCGGTCAGTAGTCCAACGCTCTACTCACTGGACCACCGCGACCCAATATATATATATATATATATAAATAATAAGGCCGGTAGTTTACCTAATAATAATAATACCTTATCTAGACAAATGTATGCCTAGTGCCCTAACACCCCACGCCATTTCGGCAGCTTGTGGTGTAACTTATAAATATTGATATTCTTCTTTATCTTTCCTCTTTTTTGTGTTGTGAGACTGACCAATACCTGTTACACCAACGCCTGTGTTCGCAGGTCGTTATTTGGATTTATTTTTGTTCAGAGTACTAGAAATTTTTATTAATGGATAGCCAGTTTATTTGCTTGCGTGATCTCTTTAGTAATGGTGATGACCTTTTCTACACGAATTTAACGCTGCTGTTACGAATTTAAAATTGTTCATTTGCGCAACTACCAGTCTTTCACGTACGGTTACATGACCACAGCTCTTCGCTTACTGTTTGCATGCCTGGCGTTGCATACCCCGCCGCGCGCCATGCCGGTGGCTTGCATTGTATCATGTAGACGTTGTTGAAGGATCCGTGTACGGAATGAAACGGGAGCGAAGAGAAGGGAAGAAATAAAAAATAAAAAGTTTTGGGGTTTGGAATCGGGGGACTAAAAAATACTGGGAAAGCACGCGGAGGGAGCGGCCGGGGGAGAAGGGGAAGAGGTGTTCTGGAGCAGCCGTGGATGCGAGAAGTATTCAGCCAAATGAGAATGGAGGTCTCCCGCGGTCGGGAAGGAGAGGCGGAATGCTTTCGCAGGGGGAGGGGGTCGGGAGGGAACGAGGTCTAAGGGTTGGGAAGAGTGGAAGCTAACTCCTGCTGAAGAGAGCGAGAGGGAGGGACTCGTTCACGTGGGAGGATATCGGTGGAGGGGAGATGGAGATGTTTGGGGCGTGGAGGCGGCGATGGCGCGCGGGAGGAGGGGAAGGGGAGCGCAACAAAAGGGTACCTCCCCCCCTCCGAAGGATTAAACGGGGTGAAAACTCATGGGAATGCGTGGAAGGAATGGGAAGGGGGGGGGGCACGAGCAGAATGAGCGAGGGAAAGAGCGGCGTGCGCGCGGGAAGAGAGATAGGAGGGTACAAATTAGAAGTAAAGGGGACCCATGCCAAGAACGAAGATAAAGTGAAACTTTGGAAGTGTTCGCGATCTCAAAGGGTGGGAATTTTTATTCTTTGGATTGATCTTTTTTTTGCGCGCCTCTCTCTCTTCATTAACGGAATGAGAGGGAAAGGGGGAGGGAGAGGTCGGCAGTGTGTGTGGGATTGAACTTAGTATTACCGTTCAGAAGGCATCAAAGCTCGTAATTACGCAATGATTAGCGAAATCACCCTCGTGCTTTGGGGGTGGTCTTACCGGTTAATCGAAGATAAGGAAGGGGGATGATCCAATAAACAGTTTTCATTGTGTTAATGCGCGGTGCTTAAATTCAGGAACACGAATAAAAAGGAGTTTAGTTTTCTACGTGGATGAACTTCTCCTTCGATCTAAGTAACAGATTAGAATCCAGGTAGAAATAATTTCTAAAAGCAATTTAATATTAAGGTGCTGCAATAAAGAGCGTAGTGACTAATTGGTTATAGTATCGTATTATAAAGTTTTTGCTTTCATTACATGCAGAAAATCCTGCAAATGGTAAAATATCTTCAATATTTCTTGTTCCCTCCTGGTTTTAGTATTCCTTGTGCTGTTATATTCCATGACTCGTTTCTGGTAATACATCCTTGAAGCTCCTGTCCAAGTATTTCTTTCAACGATCCACTCTGATAATTTTCATGGTAGATCATTCGTCTCATTTGAGGAAATCCGTTCGGATTTTTAATATCCCGCTCCCGATTTTCCTACCAATGACGTGTGCTCTTCATGGCCGTGAATGAATTGTAAGTTGTAATAGGTCGTTAAGAAAACATCTAATGATCCTTTTGGGAAATCAATTTCACTTTATTTTTTTCCTGAGGCTCTAGGTTTAAATTTCAACGTGACAGCGTCCAGGTTCCCGCTTTTAGTGCTTGTGACGCTCCAAGTGAAATAGGATAGATAGAGCGGAAAGACCGAGGGTGATAACTTATGGAGAACAAGCGATAAGGAGTACATTTTAAATCAAAAGAATAATGGGCGCGGCCGTGGAAGAGAGAGCACACACAATGGCCGATGACGCCCTCTTTAGAAGCCAAGCCAATAATTACTTAAAGGTCGCCACTCAGTCCCTCAAGGAGGACTCGCTGACATACCCACTCGTGCCTTTATATACGTACTCGTATTACTTTTTCATGTCCACGCCACATCGTTCCCGAAGAGCCAAAAAGGAGAACTTCACATAGCGATACGAATCCCTGGTTGTTTATTGCCATCCCCCTCCTCATTCCGATAGCATTGGCCCCGAAGGCGGGGCGGGGAGACTAGTGAGTGGGAACTAGGAAGGAGGCTAGAGAGAGAGGGAGGGAATCTCCAGTGCTTCGCCCACGAGGACATGGAGAGAGGGATTACCAAGGGAGCGGGCGTCTTAAACAACTGGGCTGACTGGAAGCGAAGAGATTACTCCGTCAGTGTGCTCTCAAAGACAAACGCGGGTAGAGGAGGCGGGGAGGGGGGGGGGTGACCGGCTCCGCCTGACCTCTCCGGACAATAGTCGACCAATGGATGTCCCGAGACCCTCGACCACTTTCACCGGACCCCGGGTGGGAAGGCGACCGGCGTGGCTGGCGTCCGTCCCTGGGGAAAATCGCTTCCCCTTCCCCATCCGGCTATGTGGGACGAGGGGACGGATAATGACCCGTCCCCCGTCTCCGCCCATCTGAAAAAAGGAAAGAAAGCCCCGTCCTTCATCCCTCCTTTTTCCAAACATCTCTCCTGGTCGTACGTGCATGAATCCTCCCTCTGCTTTCTTCGAGTTTGAATTTATCCCCCACTCCTTTCCCCCCAACTACTCCCGCCAAAATGCCCTTTCGGTTCCCCCGACAAATTTCCTTTATATTGGAGCACAAAAGGGTTTTCAACTCATTTTTTCCCACCGTGAATTTTCAGTTTTTTTTATTTATTTGTGTGCGCTTTCGGGGGACACCCATGCCGCCATTAAGTAATCCCACTGAATCCTCAGTTTCGACGCTAACGGCGTCGTTAAATAGAATTTGTGCTCCCGAACGTTTGTCCGTACGAGTGAAGGCTGTCCCAATTTAGCGCGTTGGCGATTCGTCGCGCTTCTTCCATTTCCGACCGCTCCGCCTCCTCCCTCCCTCCCAAAGGCAGCATCCCCCGTCGTTTTAACGGCTGGTTTGGAGGTCCTTGCATTATATCCCTCTTTTGCTCGCCTCCCCCTTCCGCACCCCGACATTTCGAAGCCGGTCGGCGCAAACCCGCCCTTTTCCCTCCCGAATTCATAACCTCAGTCTGCCGTCCGTCCGGGCAATTAACGGCCGCTGCATTTGCGTATGGGGGAGGGGGAGGAGTTTTGAAAGGGGTGGGTGGATCTTGCGGTCAAATATTAGTCTTGTCGGTGAAATTGTCGATGACAGCGCGGGCAGAGGTGGGAGGAGTTGACCGGGCGGTGATTATGATCAGTTGTAGTCCACCGCTTAAAGATGGTTTTGGTTGGATGCAGAAAATAACCAGTGCTACATTTTTAGGCCTCACCTAATGAGAAAAAATGTAACACCCCCCTGAATTAATCATTACCAATTCTGAATAACTGCTTCCTGTCTAGATTCATTGCCTCCAACATTTCCTCTTCTCCCGCCACGGCTAGCTAACATTATATTTTTTTGTAGAGTATTCAAAATTCTATTGCCAATCGAACATCCTTGCAACCACTTTTTTGCATCCTTTTGGATTTTCTCAACAACTCTCTCTCTCTCTTCCCTTTACAACCTTGCTTATGCTTCATTTGTTTCCGCTTCTGTTTATTCCACTTTTTGTTAAATTGTCTAATGCTCCCTATTGTATGAAATGCATTATCTTGCTGTTTTCACAAAATGTATTATCTTATCGATGGGTCTTTTAAAAGTAATTACTGCTCTCTGGTTATACAATGCGTTTTGATGCACGTCCATGGACTCGCTAAAGGCGTGTGGCAAGGAGTACTGGGACACTAGTCATTCACTATCCAGCAAGCCTCGAGAAAGAGAAGGAAAGGGGAGTTGAAATGAGGTTTATCGGCTGCAATTGTTTTTCTGACTATCTTTGATTTTTTTTGCTTTTCAATCATGTGGCATAGTATATAAATATATAAAGGTTTAAGAGCATTTAAATGGATGCCAGTCTTCTTCTCTATGTCCGTAAGTGTGTTTATGCGTCGTAATTGAGTCGGCAACTAATATTTACGGAGTCATATCCTGGGAGAGGTTTGTTTAGTCCTGAGGAATGATGTGTGCTTTGTTCAATGTTAGCACCATCCCTCTGCGTGCTTTATGATGGGGCGAGTTCCGAATCGAATTTCGTCCCGCGTTAGGCTGTGGCCCCCTAAGGTGTTTTTCAAGTGATAAATGAGCAGTCATTTCAATAAGAGTTTTGCAGGCAGGTACGTAAAAGAAATTTATCTTACACGATCTGCAATTAAATTAAATCTAATCATATGGTGCGTGAAATTAATGTGAAATACTTTGGTAAATGGAAGATGGATTTGTTTTGGAAGTCTGGGGGAGAGGGTTGGTGGAATGAAGTTTTGAATTTTTAAGTTACTCGTGTTGGTTTAAGTTAGTTTGTGGAAGATGACATTTTTGAAACCCCTCGTTCCCAACACTAATGGTTTCACCCCGAAAGCTACAAAAATTTTGGAATTTATCAAAACGATATGTGTGCCTTCACCCTGCAATGTTGCTAATGATATTGGCACCCTTTTTTCCACTCATTTTTTTGCACGAGATTGAATCATCCGTCCTTTTATTTACTGGGTGATGAGTCGCGAAAGTTGCGCGGTAGCGTAATATAAACTAATATGTGAGCAGGTTTCTCAACATAATCTCCAATCCCATTCCTATCTTACAAAGTTGACTCATTTTCAAGAGAAAGAAAAGCAAATGAGGTGACAAACTATTGAAACAATGACCTGATTAAAGATTAAGTGCGGAGAAAATCCTGGGAAACAGTTTATTTTAACTCGCATAATATTATAATATGTGCGTTTCGTGATAGTTTGAACGTGTACTACTTGATATTTCCAAGTTATTATACATATTTAGTCCCCTCATTTTATATTTTATTAGTTTTTCCTATTTCTTATTCCTCCAGAATGTAATTATTTTAATTTACATATATAAAATACGCTGAGGGCCACCGGTGAGGTGTGTGGCAGGGTGTGTCTCCACATCAGGAAATTTGCATCCATTAAAGTGTAATTCCCACATCTTCATTCACTTACAACTCTCCAAGATGCTGTTTACAGTTCCATACAGCGATTCGCCCCTTTAGGAGTCTATGTTTCCGTGCTTTGGAGTTATGGAATGTTTCGACTGATTTAAACGAGTCACTGGGGAAGCAGACATGGCATAGGAAAGGGAACTGACTCTCCTAGCCCGAACGTTCGGATTAAATATAACAGACGTATTCGTATTTGAGTAGAGGTGTCATGATTGGGAATGTGCATGGATTGATTGCTGGTCACCTAACACCCTCTGCCACACGCCCTTATGACGGCTTGCACAGTATTATGTAGATATATTGTTTGGGGCATCTAATTTCACTTCTCAAACTGATTTGGGGTTTGAAAACACCAGTTTGCATATACACACATTTAGCAAAGAGAGTCTCAATGCTATTCCGAGATGATTAAGGCGTTATCTGTATGTTTAGATATGTTGCCTTTATCCAATAAATTAAACTCCATATACACTCATATTCTGTCATTACATCACTCTACTCTGATATTTTTTCTGCCTCGAGTGGTTATTTTTCGTAAGAATTTGTTACTTCTCAGTGGAGATAATTTCGGGTTTATTGACAAAAGAACTCCTTTCGATGCGGAGCTCAAATGGATGAAACGGTTTTTTTCCGGAATGGCCACACAGTTCGCGGCCGTAGATGCATGCATTGAGATGAATCGATTTGTTAGCTTTTTGGAACAAAAACGTGACGTCACGCAGTAGCGATGTGTGGCACGAAGTCCAATAAATTTGGAGTGAAAATAAACCCATTTTACGGCCGATACCATTTCCTTTCCATAGTTCATAGGTTTAAGAGTTGTCGGCTGTCCAAATATCGTCGCCGACCTGTATTTTCGGGTGCATTTTTTATCCATTTTCGCCCCTCCGTGGAGTGTTTATTGCGTGGGTCATCGCCGCCCCCCTTGAAAAATATCACGGAGATTACACGCGCCCGGCGCGTACCCATAATTTTTTTTTGTTGCACATTTTCGGCAACCATTGCTCATTAATGTAAATGTGCCTTGGAGATCGGGATCGATAGTTTTTTTTGTGTGGATACGGGGTCGTTTTGAGTTAATTGAATATCCGTTTATAAATTTGGTTTTATTCTTAACTGGAGTTAACGGAGAATTTATGCGTTGGGCCTTCAGCTACAAAATTTACTGCGCAATTGAACCAGTTATGTTTCCAGTCTGTTTTCGCGAACCTTTTTCTGTATGCATTTTCCACTCTGGCTTCTGTTTAAAGGTGCTTGGTAGGGATACGATTGGTGTGTTAGCCATTCACAAGCTTCATTCAGATGATGAATCAGTGAAAGGTTAATTCTCTTAGTTCCCAAAATTAATAAATGGCATAAAATTGTAGCACAATGGTACCAACGTTTTCGCTCTCTCCATTAAGAGTGATGGATAGCGGGCAATACGTACACCGGTAGACTTCTCATCCTCATGAGAATATTAGAAAGATTTTCTGGGCGCTTTTAAATGTTCGTATTTTTCATCAGCTTAGGTTTTTATTTATAGTTAGAGCAAGGGAACGTGCGTAGTTATAAGTTTAGTGAATGGTCGGGAGTACCTGTACCGGGTTGATTTCGTGGAGGTATCAAATATGATATTTATTTCGTCCTTGATTGCGTGTTGCAGAGCATGGTTGAAACTCGCCAATGTTCCTCAGCACCGTGAAAAAATTTTTCACTTTAAATGTGGCTTTTAATTTAAATTTGAAACGAATCGGTGAAATTCTTCTCAAATTGGAGAGTCGATCGTTGTAGGTAAAAATTATTATGGCACATTAATATGTGTCGGCCGGGAATATTTTCAAGAAACTTCAGAAAATCATCCCCAAATTCTTAGCGTAATTTGTTTTTTTTAAATTTTCCCCTGGCTAATTATCCATTCCACTTGCTAATGAGTTCATATATTACTGCGTATATTGAGAGTTTTTGGGAATCGGCAGATCTCCGCACCAGGCCATCATCCATCCATAAATGTGATCGCAAACATTTCAGTGAGCCACTTCAATTACAGTCGGGGGCCTTCCGGTTGTGAAACGGTGTGCCCTATGAGACAATACGTCGAGCGCCGTAAGGTCGAGGAGGACCTCTTTCATCAACTTCACCAAAGGGATCGGGGGGTGGTTCATTGTGCTACGCCATCTCCTGCGATCCTTTGTACCACGAGAGCCAGCCGGAGTGCAAAATAACCGCAACGCGACCACCCGCTGTAGCTTAGCTAAAGCATTTGTCGGGTAAGGGAGTGAGGAATGGGGCGGGAACGGGCCCTTTGCTCGGTCGAGAGGGCATTAATCTATTCACTCATCCATTCTATTTACATTTCCGAGTAATTTCAATTATTGCTCGGGATTGTGGTCTGGCGCCGGCGCAGTTGTTTCGGAGATTTCCGTCCGTCCTTCACGACATCTCCCCACTCTCCATCCCATTCCCCCTGGGGCCGCCACATAAGACGATAGGCAGCCATTGGGTGGTCCAGCCCTCGTTGGGATCTAATCTTTTGTTCTCCCCTTCCACTCTTCCTTTAGCATTTCCCTCCCTTCCTCCCTCTTGGACTCCCGTCCCTCCCGTTTTCCTTCGCTCACACGATTCCACTAGGGTCCCAACCTCTTCGGCTGGAATTGAGTGAGCGATTCAGCCTCAAATTGTCTTTTCAGTGCTTTTTTTTCGTTTTCTCTTTTTGGTCCGTGAATTCTTGGAAATCGCTCCACATAGAAGACGGCGCCGTTCCTTGGGAGTCAGTTCCGACCGTGACCTACTGTTTTGACGTAATTCTTGGGGCGAATCCCCATGGAATTAGGATCAAAGAGTATTAAAAAACTGTCTTCTCGAGTTAATCTAGATTTTTAATGTTGCCCTTCGCTACTTTAGCTTATTTTTGATCTGAGTTATACCTCAATTCTTGATTCCAAGAAATTCATTACTGTTCCAAAATTCGCGATCAGGACTAAGTCAAGTTTAGGCACCCGTACACTTTTTTATGGAAACATCATATATTCAACTACCTTAATGTTAATGGTAATGACTTTTTTCCTTCTGTTAAATTAAGTTATACCATTACGTCTACAGTTTTACGTATTTTATGGGTGGTAATCCGATAAATCTCTTCCACATTTCCAAGTGGAGGCTCTCAGCCTCAAAATTTTGTATGTATTTGCTTAAGTGAATAAATTTAGCTGATTAATTTTAATTAGTAATTAAGCAATAATTATTGCTTCGTGGTTGTATGAATCTCCAAGCCTTAGAAGTAGAACAAAAGCATTTATATTTGTGTCATTAAAATTAACGTACTAAATCTAAATACTTGAATATGCACTTAAACCCTGTTTTTTAACTTATAATTTGAAAAAAATGTAAGGAGATGTAATTCCTTTCTTACCATGTACTGGTTCGTTCTTACCATATACTGCACGTTCTTCCGGCGGCTGGCGGGGTATTGTGCCGATGTATACTCTTATGTCCTCGTGAATATGCAAAAAGAGCCATTTAAAACTCGCATTCCATCCGAACAGTATTGAGCATGATGATGAGAGAATGATAGGACTATTCCTCATCCCTCGAGGTGCTTCGTGATAAAAGGTACACTCTTCCCTTCTCCCGTGAGTTTTTTTCAATCGGTTCGCCTCCATTCCCACCTCGTGAATTTTTCCGTGTTTGCCTTGATTGGAGAGCGGGACTTTCCCATAATCTCGCCTGGCCATCACCACACTCGCATATTTCCGAACTTTTTCACACGGTCGCCCAACCCCTTTCTCTTCCTCGCACCGTTCTCGTACTTCCAGGGCCTCCTCGTCCCTTAGACCGCAGCTGCCGACTGTTAATCACTGTAGAACTCTCGAGTTGGTCGCAATCGATAAATTCCGGACCAAAGAATACTTTCCGAACCCCCATGTCCTCTTTTTTTCCGGCCACACCAGGGCCATTGTTCCGATTTTCGTGATAACTTTGCCTAATATTTTTTCTTGCGGCAGGAAAACACATCGTGGAAAGAGCGGTGACGGAAATAACTCGCCTAAAATCGATAATATAAAAATTCTTTCAAATTTGGTGAACTTGGACTCACTAATGACCTCAAACTTTAGACGAGGCGTCCTTCCTTATCGGAAAAAGTAAATTGCCGCGTAGTCTTCAATAGTTACAGAGTAAGAAGAATCGATTGATATTGCAGAAGTATTAAGTATTTCCTTATGAGCGTAAGACTCGCCTTTGAATAAACCCGGCCCTCAAAATTTTAATTATACTTATAGTCACCTTGCATTTAATATTGATCTTTCGTACATATTTATTGCGTGTGAAGAATGTTAACGATATTATAGTCCCATAAATTAATATCATTAATTATTATTCTGTACACACGCGTACATCAGCGTCCTACGCAGTCACTACGAGAAGTGTGTCATATGGTTTTAGGCTACCAGAATTTGTTTTGTAAATGTGGGTGAGCGCTAAGTAATTGTTACAGAAATGGCAGGCGCCAACATTGATTTCCAATTTCGATCGATGGAGTGATTACCCTTGGTGTTAT
The DNA here is from genome assembly GCA_037158775.1 of Hetaerina titia. Classification (NCBI taxonomy): domain Eukaryota; kingdom Metazoa; phylum Arthropoda; class Insecta; order Odonata; family Calopterygidae; genus Hetaerina; species Hetaerina titia. The sequence goes on along the minus strand of CM073775.1, from coordinate 63,903,842 downwards.
ACGATCGTGAGTTGTGCCAGTAGAAGAAAGAGTATCCATATCTGTTGGTGCGGGGTTTTCCTTTTCTTGGGTTCTTGGGGTTATCTAATCTGCCGATATAGTACAGAACCCTAATAATTCTCTCGGTATCAAAAGTAAAGTGGAGAGCCGTGAATCTTTCTAAAAGTCTCGGTCGCGCTTTCTCTCTTCGTTTCAGAAAGAACTCCCATCCTAGTTTCCCCGATAGCCCCTCGCAACACGGACTTCCTGTCCGTGACACTTGTCACCGTCCTACCTGATTTTCTTTGGGCTTTCATGAAGATATTACCTCTCGCTGTTTTGGAATAAGTCCAAATGCTTATCGTAATCCATCTTTAACCCAAAATTGGTGAAATATTATCTCCCATTTACGTTTATCATACCTCTTCTTGTTTCTTCTACTCATCCAATAAAATTACGTTTCTTATGGCGGACCCGGATATTCTGCTAATGCACGTGCTCCGGGAAAGTTTTAGCTTAAAAGTGGCTGTGAATATATGAAAATTTATCCGAGTTTCTTCAATTAGTTGAGTGTAGTTTACGCTTAGCATCATCGAGGTATTTCTTTTTTCTTTTCCTCCAGATTGCATTTTTCTGATTTCTTGAGATGTTGAATTCGTGTGTGGATTCAAATAATAGGTATTTTGGAGATCTGTTGCTTTCCCGGCGTACGAGTAAGGTAATTTAGTTAGCCTGAAGACTAAATCACTATGAAAGAGTCCAACACCGAAGTGTTGCGGAATTATAGAGTACCTCAAATGGCGGAAATCTCGAGAATTTATTCATAAGGTAATCTATCGGTTAAGTTAGGTTTTTGGATGGACACATCTACTAAATAAATATTTTGTGACTTCTCACAGAACACAATCCGGCACCTACTCTGCATCAGGTCCCTCTTCATCTCTGTGTACTTCCTTTCTCCCTTCATCCCGTCCAATATCCCTATCCCGTTCCTGCCCTGTCCTCGTTTGCTTAACATCCCCCCCTCTTTACAGTCTTCAACATCTCACTGCCGATAAATATGCCCTTCATCCATTTTTCCTGCCTCCATAGGATTTCTCCCAACGGACCCCTCTCCTCGCCCACTATCTCGAGAATATTTCATCCTAAATAATATTCTTCCTCGAAAAAAAGATTTAAAAATGTTTTATGATTTTGTTCGTGAAATGTTGAACAAAAAATCTTTTGTTCATTTATATATTATCTTCTTTTCTGAGGCTTTGAAAATCTTTCTGTTTTTCCTGCATTTTGAATGTTCCCATTCGAGTCACGGAAGGATATATCTGAGATTCGGGAAGAAACATTTTGCCACGCCCTCCCTGTGCGCTTTCCATTCCCACCACCTGTCTTTCTGTATTTCTCCACAGGAGAGATGCATCCTCCTCCCACGATGCATCTCCCGGCAGAACATGTAACCTTCCCAGGTTATGGAGAGGTAGCTCTCCCTCTATAGGGCGGGGGAAATTTGGCCCATGAGAGAAGCGTTGCGCCTATGCCTCGACACCCGCGTCCTCCCAGACGAAAGCCTCCGCTTCGTGGTCTGGGGGGGGAAGTGCGTGAGTGGACGCCTTAATTAGGAGCACGTCGCGGCCCCTTCCTCCCACCCACGCCCAGCCACCCCTCGCAAAGCTGTGCTACTCCACTTCGCCATCTCCTCCCGGTCGCAGTTCCGCGGAAACGGTCCCTCCGCAACGGCGTCACCTTCTTTGCCGACGCTTCCGTAACTTGTTTAATGTGTAGGCGGTTTCAGTCTGTCGCATTAATTAAAGCACTTATTGCGCGGACAACTTTTTGTCATTTGTGACAGATCGTGGAGCCCGGATTCGGACTATGGGAAGGAATCGCTAATTTGGTGGTGTAAATAATAATCGTAAACTCCGAGCAGTTTGGAAGCTGCTGCCCAGACAGTATTTAACTACGTAAAACATCAAAAGCATCTCGGCTCTTTCACTTCTTTCGTCGATGTAAAATATGAAGAATTCACGATCCTATTTGATGTTAGCCTATACGGGTGCAGTTAAGTTTTTAATAAGTCAGATAGTTGTTGTAAACTGATATGTAAAGAGTGACTTAATCATTAAATAAATGAATAGGTATTTCATTCTTTGTTAGCTCAAGTTGGTTGTATTGATGAAGTAGATCTCACTGCTCTCTATTTCATTATAAATATTTCACTATGAAAATATTCGTATTTATCTTTGAATTCATTTATACTTTATGTATTTTGACGTTGGCTGTTATTTCTCTTTGGAATATTCTACGTTTTACTTGAACTAATCCATGTGTAACTTGAAAGAGGATTACTAATGCTGGAATCGGCGTCGTCGTCGGATTAAAATGCTATTCGCATTCGCCGTAAATGTTGCGAAAAACGTAAAATTACGAATATATAAAGCCTGGAAGAATAGGATCAGAACTTCGTTGATATTTGGTGCCCTTCCGTGAGTAAAATCATCAATTTTTCACGAGCATACAGTTCCTACTTACGTTTTATACATCCGTATTATTTAAGTTTTTCGTGGGATTTTGAAGGTGCATCCTTCTTTTATTTGTGATGGGTGTATTATATTTTGTAACTAAAGATACCCTAGTTTTTATCGGCGAATGTGGAGTGTGTGTTTCTCGTTTTTCGTGGAATATTTAATGATTAACTGGAATTACTAATATTAGGAAGATATCACCTTTTTTGAGTTTGAGTGTAACCTACATTTGTTTTGTTTATGTTTGTCAAGAATGAAAATATGTCCGCCTTTAATAAGGTACCTTACAAGCAGATCATCATAGACTCATCAAATCTACTTCCTGCACATTTAGTGCACCGCCGATTCTAATTGAAAGTCATTAATTTCCACACATATTCCTTAGATATTTGATATATATTAAAAAAGATAGGAATAACAATAGTTGTAATAAACCGAAGCGTATTACAAACGTATTTTAAACAGGAAGTTGGTTGTAAAAACCGCCATTCCATAACTTCTCTTATATCACGAATGAATTCATTCAATTTGTAAATATTTATGTCTATCCGTCGTTGAGCAGCAGACATCGGGAATCGGAAGCGACAGCTACATGGGGAAACTTTTCTGTAAGCTTAAAGCTCTCGATTTCTGTTAATATTTTATAGGAATTAAAGCACACCGAGTGCCGTATATTTTGTAGTGAGACGAAGTAACCTTGAAATGGCTTATTTGGTAAGCCTCTTTTTAGCCGAAATGAAAGCCGTGCATCTCTGCAAAATCTCCGGCATTTCCATGAAAATTTTGTACAGTTAAAATTGTGATTGTATAGAATGTTCGCATTGTTAATGCATTATTAATGAGTTTTTAAAGGAGATATTGAATATTCGAACTAATTTAACGTAAATGGTAACTCCTCTGAAGAGCCGAATATATTGATAATTACTGCGTGAATAACTTCGCCGACATTTTTCGCTCTCATGTAAATTCCGAGCCTATATTTCTCTTCGGAAATGGCGGTATACTGCATTGTGAAGGATACAGCGTTGAGCAAAGCGCAGCGCATTTGCAGGCATCGTTTGCATTGTCGTCGTGGGTGTATATTTGAACGGGGTACTTAGTACAGCTATGGTAAGGTGTTGATTGATTCCCTGTTTTATTTTTTTTGTAAACATATACCCTTATCTTGCACTCTTGTGTGGCGCTTAATTGAATCCAGGCCCTAACTGTTCTTCGTGCTGCGATATCAATTCAATTTCCTTTATTGTGAATAAGCACCGAATATTCACTGGGACTCACGCCTTTGAAACGGTTCTTTCATTCAGTCTGTGCCATTCTTTCTTCCCTTTGAAACCGATCGGCGAGGGGGCGGAAAGGAGGAGAAGGGGGAGGGGAGAGAGGGCGAGAGCGAACTTGTTTTTCGCGCGCGTTTCCCGGTCCCGCCCCATCTTCAGGACTGTGCGTTATGCGAAATATCATCACTTTGCCGATATCTAGCCCATTGATCTGGTGTACTTGGATAATTTTATGTAATCAATTGGTAAATTTCGATAGATTTGGTCAAAAATGCTATATTGTCGATGTGGTGATGGACATCATTGGTAATATGACATGAGCGATAGATTCGGTGTAAGAAATAAAATCCATACTGTCGGCATACAATACGGGCTATAAAGTCTATATAATATATGGGCAAGGTTGACATTTATAAATAATTTGGTTGTAATTCTGTGCAAAGAATAGAGAGTACTAGGGCCTAGCATGTGGCAACAGGAGAGATGCTATCCTTATAAACTAGATCGTCCACAAACCATAAGTACACCTTTTAGATATGAACGATATTCGATTATGGATAGATATAGATATTTATATATCCAAGTTTTAGATATTATATTGCCCTGCAAGCCACCGATAGGGTGTATGGCAGGAGGTGAATACACACCAGACTAATTTTGACCCGAATATCCGCGGTTGGACAGTGTTATTCCAATCCCCTATAATTCGTGGAAACAATTGACATCTTAAATCTATTTGCTCTACATTTAATATTCCTAATTTTATTGACATGATCTCTCCTACCGTAGAACGATGGGGTTAATAATGCATTTTCTACATCACTGATAAAGAGGCATCCTTCCAATATATGAAAGAGATTCAATCTGTAATTCAACCTTCGTTCCGTGAGTGATTCCCACCCTAACTCATGTAATATTTAGAATTAAACTTTAAAAATTGCGTCGTCGTACTTTTTTGAAAAAGAGTAATTCCTTTTCGAAGGCCTACTTCTTTGGGAACACCGAAATGGAATGTATAGACTCAATTAAATGTCTAGGCGTTACACTCACTCACGATCTCTCCTGGGTGAAACATGTATATGGGCTATATATATGTGGACAAGCTAAAAAAAATTAGGATGTATTGTATTACAAGAGTACTAGTTAAATATGATTGAAAGATCAAGGGGGAATGTTATCGTTCGCTGTTTAGGCCTCATTTAAAATATGCTGCAATTATATGGGATCATCATGAAGTTGGATTAATTGCCGAATTGGAATCACTCATTGAGTAAAGGTTTAATTACAGATTAAATCTCTTGCATAAATTGGAAGGATGTCTCTTTAGCAATGATGTTGAAAATGTATTTTACCCTATCGTACGACTGTGGGTGGGATCATCATGTCAACAAAAGAGATTATGCTATTCCTGTAAATTAGATCGTCCATAAACCATAAGTATACCTTTTAGTTATCGACGATATTCGATTTGAATATACCGGTGACTGAGTGTGACTTGGTAAGGTTGAGCGCTCGGGTCTTGATCAGTGGGCCTCCGTCCAAATCTCGTTTGATGTCTTTGGGCAAGAACCAAAATTCAAAAAGTGGAATTTTCTGAATACTAGATTTTCTCAGGGAACTATGGTTTCACAGGTCCAACATGATCAATGTCTAACATGATCGTGGTAACTTGTACTGTCAAATACGGTGATTATGATGATTGGCCACGTCGAGCGTAATACACACACAATGACCACGTCCGTATATCGTGGTAACCTCGATATATCTCTCAAGTTTCCTCTCGATATTAGGGAATGTGTGTCACGCAGCCCTCATCCGTCGCCCGATCGCGCTCACTCGTCTCTCTCCGTCCCGGAGGAACATCCTTCAACATCTCACCCTTTCTCATCACGTCCAAGATAGAAGCTTTCCCATCCACTCCCACTAATAAAGGCACGCGCGGCTGGAAATTGTCTATTCCCACCCGATCCGTCGCCGTTGTTGTTGCTTAGAGTAGGCGGAAAGTCGTAAGTGAGAATGGCGACGCGGAAGTTGCAAGAACTTCATTGTTTCCCACTGGAACCAATTCGTCGGCGGTGCTCTTATCAATGCGGGTCTGTCAACACGTGGCGCCAGGTAGGCGTGCGATAGGGAGTGTTCGGACACCCGCCTTGAATTGAGTCATCCTGGGGAATTGTGAAATGTCCCTAAAAGGACCGACCAAAGACGGCAAGTACTTCCTGTCGATGGCTTTATGGATTTCAGTCTCAGTTTTTTTGCGATCCGCTATTTTTCAAAGCGGATTTTTGCAAATATTGACTTTAAATATATTTCCTCATCTGAAAATGTATTTCCCCGTTTTATGTGCCCTGATTAACGGAATTAAACCTGGTTATTAGGATACGGTTAGGATATTCAGTATTAACCTATCTTAATAAGATTATGTACATGTATTGTTGTCTCTAGTGAATTTTCTTAGTGTTATCCTCGGTTTGACGAGTGAACTCGTACTCCTTAATATTCTCGAAGTACTATTCTGACGTACTCTCTTCCTGGATTCCTAATTTATTATTTATTTTACTTTTTCTCCCCTGCAAGCCACCGCTAGGGTGTGTGGCAGGGGGTGAATACACAGCAGACTAATTTTGACCCGAATGTGACCATACCGGGGTCGGGCAATGTTATTCTGAAAATTATTATCATCTGAAAGACATGAAACACCGGCATTTGTGATTCGATTCTTTCAGTAATGAGCAATATTTGTTTTCCAATACTCGAACTAAGTGTTTGTCCACTTCTTGCTTGAACTCGGAGATATTTAGTGTGATGCATTAAAGTGCGCTCGTTTACAGGTAGAAAGAAATACTTTGAACGAATTGAAATATCATGATCAGGCGTTTCGGTATGTTACAGACAGTTGTTTCATTCGTACGGAAATTACAGTATGTATTTTAGATATAATTTGTCTCTTACTTTTTTAATACAACATGATGCAGTGTTTCAGTTTTCGATACTGATACCCCTTTCAGTTATTATTTTAATGAGTTTATTTCGTCAAATTTTACAAGAGAATGCTAATTAATTCGAGGTTATACATGAGGTAGAAGAAGTCGGTAAAATAGAATTCACTCATGAACAATAATTTTAATTTTTGCTGCGTTGCAGGATTGACCCATTTGATTTCGTTTCCATTAATACGAATGCTATATTACATCATCAATGTCACTGGAGATTAGATAACTTAAATTTCATCTCTGAAATCTCACATGCTCATTTTTTCATGGATGTTGCAATTGTATTCTTAACCTGATGATTAATACCGAATAATTTTTCAAGAATAAAATTGCGAAGTCGTGTGCGAGTGCAGTCGAAGGGACTCTCAAGGCAAGGAATAGTAGTGGTCTGAGAAAAAGAGCGGATGGATGAATGTGACTGAGGACAGAAAATGATGAATGTATGAGAGGCGAGAGAAGTATGCAAGGGCATTGAAGCATGGAAGAAATAAGAGAATGGGAGTGGATTTCCTGAAATGCATTTTAAGCATGTTTCCTCGAATTAGTCTACCACGGAAGGGAATGGGACATAAATTCCGTGCGTCAGTATTGGTTGACATATCCTCGTTCGTAGATGCTTGATGAAATATTTTTCGAGTTCTTAGTGGCGCACGCAGGGCGGAGTAGGAAAGTAAGCTCTACTTATTTACACATTGCCGCCCTTGAAAGCTGATGCGATCGATTTGAGAGAGCAGCGGTGGTTTGCTTTTTAATCGTGGCAATCGTATTACGGTCTTTAACCAGATGAACTAACTTTAACGAAGCGCTCGCATAAAGTCTATTTTTTAATTGTTTTTTACAATACACACTTTGACCCATCATCGGGGTACTCAAACGCCGCTTCCGAGGAAACTTGTGACAGAGCCGAGACTTTTTGCCATGCGATGATGGCTTCAGGGTTCAATGCGCCGGGGTTGAGTTTTAAAAGTATCCCTCGCTCCATATGGACTGAATATCATTGTTCCACAGACTGAGCCCACTCCCACCCACCCGGATTTACGCAGGGAGTGTTCCCACGACCCGTCCCTCCCACCTAGGGCTTAAATAACAAGGCGACTTGATCATTCGGGTCCAGTGGCGCCGACACTTGGGAAGTTGGTGGAACTTCTGACCCCTAGCGTCGGACGGAGGTTCGAGGGAGGGGGTAGAGAGTTACCATTTGACCCCTGCTTAACCCTTTCTCTCTCTCTCTAGAGGGGATGAGAGTCTCCTTCTCCTACCTCTCCTTCGCCACCTCCCCTCCCTGAACGCTCGGGACGCTTCGTCGCTCTTCAACTGTCATCCGCGAGTCCCATTGTGCTCCTCGTGAGGGATGACCACCGAGTGTTCTCATGAGAGTCTCTGCTCATCCCTCCATCTCTTTCTCTCTCTCTCCCTCCCTCCCCTTATTTTCCCACTCGCCGTCCGTCTTCCCTCAGGGTGAGTTCAATTTACATTCGTCCGCGTCTTTCCACCATTCTCGTCCGTTCGGCGTTGGGAGATGGGAGTGATTTTCTTCGGTCGGACGGGCGAGGGAAGGAGCACTTCCTCATCGCTCCTCATCTCCCTTCCCGAGTATTTCCTCGGGTTGGCTCCGGGCGTGGAATCACTCACGGGGCCGGCCGCCCATCGCCCGGACGTGGAGTTTTCAAGTGTTTCCCGGGTTCTTCCGCGTTGGGAAGGTTCTCGTTAACGGTTTCCCTCGAAAGTTTTGAAAAGTCTCCCCTCTCCCTCTCTCTCTGGGGCGGGGTTCTCTGGACGTAGGAGGCCGTGTGGTGGTGGGGAAAGAGGGATTTTCGCATCAATCCACTAAGGGCAAGATATACGATTCCATTGTGGAGGTTTTTTTTATTCTCTGGACCCCTTTGTCGTGTACACATCGAACATTCTCATCCATTACCGTTTGGCTCTTGGGTTAATCATGTCGAGAAATTTATGCGGAACGCCGTCACTAGGATGAAAGGCTGTATGAAAACCTGTATGTTACCTGTGGTACCTTGAGCTCGACTGTAATTATGATGACAGCCAAATTGGTGGTATCATTGTATTTGCATCGATACCTTGTTCCCCTGGTCTCATCTTAGTGTGTATTGCTAACAAATCTCTTACTTTGATACTCTCAATTATTTATGCATGCAAATACGAGCGAAAACGAGCTTGTTGCATGTTGTCTTTCGAATTTAGATATGTGAATGATACTCATACCAATGGCAAATGATATGTTTCCGTCATATTTATTCTCTTCGTTGCCATTAAAAATTATGTCAGCCATCTGTAACCCGTGTAGTGTAGGTAAATAAATCGCCCATTGTTAGAGAGCTGCATTAATGCGGTCATCAAATCTTCTTCGATTAACTGTGAACTTAACAGGAGATTACGTTTCATGCAACACATACGTTATATGACCCTATATTTGGGTCATATACCAAGCTAAATGATATGCTCAATGCACACCCGATAAAGCAACAAAATGCCATTGACATTGATGACTTACTGATTATTGCTACCGCTCAAAGTATTTCTGAGTTTTTATAGACTTTGAATCAAAATACCTGGTGTAACGAAAGTAAAGCAAGAGAATATTAAACTTGCAGTGCAGTTCGGTTGTTGAAACAGTTCTCATTCTTTGCGGCGATAGCTTTTCCCGCTGTTACTTCGCTCCAGTTATTACTGTGGGGTTACAGAAATGTATTTCCTTCGCTTTAATGACGCTTCATCTAGTATCTGATTCTCGATATGTCAGTGAGGCCTTCTCTTGTTCTCTGGGAAGAACTTATTTCCTTTTCTTTGATCATTTATCCAAGTCACGATTTCTTAGGTCAAAGTCGGTCATCCTGGCCTCAATCCATCGTCACGATCAGTAACATGATTTATTTCATGCAATCCAACGACTACATATTAATTCTTCCGCCGGACCGCTTGGTTATTTAAAAATCGAGGTACAAAAGTTTGCCCCTAGAGCTCCTCTTTAAGAATGATCAAACATTAAAAAACGTTCCCTATTTGTCCCCTAAGTTGCCTTTTTTTCTTTATCGCGCAAATTCCCTGGGAAGCTATTAGTATTATCCCCTAGCTCCCTGTTACCCGTGTTCGAGATTAGCTTATGGTGGCGATTTCGGGAGGAGATTGTCTTATCTTGGCAAAATAATCGCTATGAAGAAAAGTATGAGATTTCTGTTTTTCCCAACATTTGTCGGAAGGGTGAATGGGATACTTACGTTGCTTTGCTTTGGCGTTTACGTGATGATCCTCGGGAAACGTGATATTTTTTCTTTTGACCTTCATTGCAATAGGAATTAAACGTGCTTGAATTAAAAAAAAACAGAACGAAGCGAGAACTAGTCCACGTCATCCTCGAATCCTATTTCCCGTTAAGCGATGAAGTGAAGCCTGAGACCATAGAATTCATCGATGAAGTGAATGTCATGCGGCTCCAAAGGAGCGTGTCGGAGGCGTCGATGCTTTTATATCGATATAAAAAAATATTTATATTATATATATGCATTTACATCACACATGCACATATTTATATGTAACGTGAACCGTTGCAAACCCTCTCACGCCCCATTTTATCATGAGTTTATTTTTTTTTGTTTGATTTATGGTAAATGAGGGCGGAGCCGACCGAGTCGGAAATTGTTCCGCCCTAGCGACGTATCTAACAATTCAGAGCCCCGCGGAGTTCATTCGCGTCTGTATATTTTTTCTTTCCACCCCACGATCCATCGCGACGGCGTTCATTCGGTTGTGTGTATGGGGGAGTGGTTAAAGGGTGAATGCTGAGAAAAGTAAAGTCACGTTTGCGGAAAGCTCCGATCTTAATGCTCATCCGGATAGCGACGGATTCCTAAGTGACGTCCATCATAGCGGGCAATCTTTTATGACGGCACCTTTGTTTCTCTACTCTGCCGGCACGATATACATTCTTGATTAGTGCAAGCCTTTTTTTCTGACCAAGTGGTCCTCGACCGGTACCGTTTTCGCGCTCCATTGACCCTGTCGTAGCGTGATTCTCCGTACTAATTTATGCGCGGGATGTTTACGAGATGCCTAACTTTTTCGCTTTCAAGCATCGAAAATGAGCAAGAAGAGGTCAATTTATGGACTACAACGTGAGTGACGAAGCTTTCCGCTTGACCTGCATGTGCAAACACTAAAAATGAGATGTCAAGGCCATCATAGAAAATGCTGGCGCGTGCACCTACCTCAAATGGTAGATGCCTGCAAGGTGTTTGGCAAGGGGTGCATACCAATCGCACATGCGAAGAGTTGCTCTCACGTAGCGTGCATGAAAGTGTAGCAACTACAAAAAGATCTAATACGTTGGGCAATAAAAAACTACCTGAAGGCAAGCATTTTCATTGGCTGAGTCACAAGAAAGGGCACATCTGGATTCTTTGGTTTTCCGCCCTAATCAGGATTAAAGAATGGGAAATAATAATTTTGTGAAAAGAAATCAATAGAAATACAAAGTTAAACGTAATTTAATTCGGCTATTTTCCTTTCATATATGTCAGAATGAGAAATCTCTAGTTTAAATACAAATTAATACGAATCCAAGTGGTGTTTCAACGTTGTACAATTTCAGAAGCAAACAACTTTAGTTAACTTTTTCCGAAGTTCTATTTTCGCTATTAACTCAATGAAAAAACAACAGTTTCGTGCATAGGAAAAACTTTTTTTTTTCGTACGCGTCACTCAGGCGACGTCTCTCGCTGGGGTCCTTAAAAAGAAATGAAAATCGATCATTAGAGTAGGACGGTCAAATGTTACTGATAAATGCACGACACACGATTTTAATGATTGCTAGAGGACATTGGGAAAACAAAGATGACATTCGATAGCGAGCTTTTCTGTGTCAAAGATAATTTTCATGTCCGTGCCTCTCTAAAAATCCCTGGGATGAAGAGTCAATATTTCGTCGGAAAGTCTAAACAAACATTTTTGACTGAATACGGAGTCTGTCGCGTTCTGTTCCTGGAGCCATTATTTACATTTTTTTTTAATAATAGTATTATTTTTGTAGAATGATGAGCTACCATGGTAAACAAGTACAGTATGGCATAGGTCTTCATTAAAAATTCTATCTCGTTTTGGCTTCGGCTTTCGAAAGAATTGGGGCTAAGACCGATGATGTTGCATTTCGGTATCTTTAATGTCTACCGTCCCGATTCCGATGCTTCTGCACCAAATGAAGAATGGAAATAAAGGAACTACTCTGTAAAGTGGCCCTTAGTGCCAGAAGGAACGTCCTTCCCCGCATGCACCTGCATCCTTATGCATGCCCTTCGCTCTGTTCTCTCTCGGATTATGGATTATCGTGTAGTCTTTTTAGTTTACGAAAGGGAAGACTCTCTCGTGCTCACTTCTTCCGTTCTCCGTTATCTCTGCACAATTTGGAAGTAGGTATCCATTGCAGAGATTTGCTATATGTGTTGTTGACCCCGTCATACTTCAGGACGAGAGTATTTACAGTATTTTTTCTGCTACGAAATTGGATTAGAATGGTTTCAAGCGACCGTGCGAGGATGAAGGATGATGTTCCAACTAATTCATTGTGTTTTCATTATTATCTCTAGCCTTTTTCGTAATGTTCGTCTTGCTAGTACATAATATTTCTTAAATTGATAAGTATGTTACACAGATATCCAATTGGATGCAGCTATGATTGAAATTATCTTCATTATTTGAATTATTGGTAAATAACAATTAATCAATGCTTAAATTGATGTTACTTGCCTGGTGTGGAGTCATTCCTGTCACGTACCCCAGCGGTGGCATTCAAGGCACCATATTGATACTTCTTTCACCTCTGTCATATTCATATGTTGTTACATTACATGCTCTTCTATTCCTTTTGTTCTGGGACTCAAAACATTCATTGTCTTCAGAGTCACCTTGACCGCATTCACTCATATTTTTCTCAGCCCTTTTCTCCTCCTCAAGTCTTTTATTTCGCTCTCACCTATTTTTATGTTTTGTGTTCAGGCTATTATTGATTCTCTCAACGTAACATTAGGCATTTCATTCATACGTCTCTATTTCAGGTGTATCCAATTCAATATTCATTCTGAAACCACTATTTCTCATCTCTTATTTCTGCCACGTTATTTGAAAAGAATGCGAACTATTTTTTACGAGCTGCCGGTCCTTGGTAATCGGCTCCATTAATTATAACTTCCACTTCCGAGGAATCCCGTCTTTTTTGATGATCCCCAGAATGCTAACCCCTCCACCAGTCACCTCTCTATATAACCATCATCGATATATACTAACCTGTCTTCATTTCCCATCCACCCATCAATTTTTATCGTCGGCAAGTTTTGCATTTGCACAGCCAATCAAGTGCTGGATAGGAATGTTGACTTCTCCCTTTCGCCAACGGTATTTTTTAACCTTTCGTCTGACTCTCAATAGAGTGGATCTTCAGAAGGTATCGTCATTCTTACTTAGCTATTTTACAGTGGCGAAAAATGAGATAACCGAACTACCTTTAATGGATCATGGCTGCTCTAAACTTTATGTTCCCAATAGTTCCTTTAGTTCGTGCAACTGGTAGATAAAATTATCAATCTTGCGTCGTTGAACTAATAAATTCCTCTGAAATGGCCGTACATTATTGAATAGTATGCATGGTGAGTAGTAAAAATGGCTTGTATATTTTTTCCCAAACTTATCACAAACATGTATGTCTCACTATATAAATTATTATTAGGTAATCTTCCGGTTAAGGTAGGTTTTTGGATTGACACAACAACCAAATAAATATTTTGTGACTCCCAACAAAACACAATCCAGCAACCTACTCTACATCAGGTCCCTCTTCATCTTTGTGTACCTCCTTCCTCCCTTCATCCCGTCCAACATCCCTATCCTGTTCCTGCCCTTTCCTCGTTTGCCTAACGTTCTCCCCTCTATTACCGTCTTTAACACTGCCGACCAATGCGCCCTTCATCCATTTTTCCTGCCTCTATAGGTTTTCTCCCAAAAAATATCTTTCTAAATATTATCCATTTTAGTGACAAACTTCTACGGTGATTTTTATAACCAAATATTACGTACCCATCAAAGGAAGGGATTGGGTAATGACGTTATACCTTCTTGCGTGGCTACCTTGGTTAATGTAGTTGAGAGAAGTAGTTGATTAAGAAAACTGCTCATTAAAATGCCGCAGCGACAAATCCTGCCGTTAATGGCCGCCCCTTTGAGGGGGCCCGCCTTTGAGGGGTGATGCTCAGCTGAGCAATGTAAGCACTTGGGATGGAAATTCGCAGTGTTGACGGAAGGGCAACTTCGATTGGTATCCTTAATCAGAAGCGCAGCCGCCGATTTAAATTGTGTGCCGATCACTCTCCCGTTTGCCTATCAGGAATGAGAGTTTGGGACACGACGTTTGCAATCGGAGTGAGTGGTCGACGGGCTACCGTTTGAGCTATTAGGCTTGCTCCACGCTCCTCTTTATTTCCCTTTCTTTCCGACTACCTCTGCTGATGACCGCCGCCCTTATTTTCCGGTCTATGAGCGCTCTGGCGGTCTCCCTTCTTCCATCTCCCACTTCCCCCTCGTTCTTTCTTAATTTCCACCAAAACCGTTTCCCGCCCTTAGGGGAACGTTGAGCGAGGAGCGAGGGCTGAGAGTCGCAGCCCCCCCATCCCCCGTCCTCCGTCCGATCCTAAGTGGTCGTAAAAGTTTATAATGGCAACGATCAGCAGCACATGAGCGTCCCCGATTCTGCGGACTGGGAAAAAAATTTTTTTCCGTCCAATTTGAGGCCATATTTATATTCATAGTTGCCTCGAATGGGTGAAGTGGGGGTTAGGGCGGGGGGCGTGGTGAGCTCTCGGTGGGTCGTGTGTGGGATTCTGGTCCTCTTTTCATTTCTTTTTTTGTAGGCATATCTTCCCTCTCAGCCTCTCTTCTTAGGTCTCTGCTTCCTTGCGCTCTCGCCGTATTCCCTCTTCCCATCTCTCTCTCTCTTTGTCGCACCACTCCAAACCTATACCCTCGCCTTCATCCACTTCCTTTCAGGGCTTTCTTCCACCCTCATCTCCCGGCCTCCCCCATCTCCTCCCCCAATGCTTAGCCGTCACTCGCAGAAGACGCTCTTGGGGGAAAGGAGGTTCCCTTTTGTGTGTATCCCTCAAGGAGTCGTCTCCTTGACGTCCTCGAGGGGGACGGGTTTTGGCTGAATCGTTATAAAGGTCTCCCTCACACTCCTGAAGAGAGAGAGAGAGCTCTGGTCCTCGAAGGAGGGACTCCTCCTCTGAATCGATGGGTCTTCGTTCGAAATTTAACTACTTTTCTCATGATTCGTTCCCGTGTTCAGTGAAATTTTCTTTCGATGGCTTGTTCCTCCGTGTGTCGTCACTCAGTTAACTGCGAGACGAACCCGATTATTGGATATACTGGTGGTACATTCATTCCTTCTCTGTGGATCAAATGTTTAGTCCCGAATAGTGGTTCCCACTGGGTGTTCTTTGTGTGTGTCCTAATGTTAGTTTTTCATTCATTCCTAATCGTTAATCCTTTTTCGGATGTCAGGCTTCATGATTTGTTGCCATCTTAGGCTTCGTTTGTGTTTTTGGAAGCTAATAGCGTGTTACCTTGACAGTCAGCACATAAACCGGCCATTTTTTTCCGGGAATTAACGGAGAGAGCAGCAGGTAAGACTAGAAATATGTAACCAAATGTTTGAAAAGAAGAAAAACACTGTACGCCATTGTTTGATCCATACTGTGTGTGACGTAATTTCCCGGATGAATTCTTTTTTGTGTGTCATTGCTCCAACCTTTGGACTTAACCTGAAGCACTTTGCCGTGTAATCAATCGATTTCACCCACTCTCATAATTTTGTGGCATTTTTCAAAGTAATCGCATTTGTGAAGTTTTTATCCGTAGAATTTTGCCCTTCATGGGATATTTTCAGTAACGAGGACTCAAAACTATGCGTCCGTGATTAGATATAAAGCAACGAAAAAATAGAACCTCTCCATGGACATTATTAGGTGCTTTTGTTATCAATGTTTAAATATTTCCATCCATTGTTGATAGATTTCATCAATAAGATCTCAGTTTGAGCCGTTCATCGTCTAGATAATTCACCATTTAAACATCGTGTAACACTCGTGCATGAAATTCAATTCGATAAAAATAGTATTCGAATAAGTTGGATTTAGGCAAAATATACAATTCAGAATATTTTGGTACTTCTATTATGCCTTCGAAGGAAGGGAGATGAAATTTCCCTCATCATTGGACACAGCTGTGGGTGCAATGAAATTTATTGGAAATATTTCAGTCCCCCGTTCATTTTTCGCATTATGCAGAAGCAATAAGGTATTAAATCGTGAGCTCTCCCGGAAAGCGCCTCTACGTGGGCTGATGCAGCACCAAGGCTTGATTCTTATGATAAGGAAGCATTTTATCTCTTGTTTGTATAGGTCTACCCAATTTCCTTTGCACAATAGCATTCCTAGGAGACAATGGTATTCTCCGCTGTTCAATAGTACTCTTGAGATATCTCACGTTCCATGCTAGGAAAGCATGGAACTTGCGAGGGGAAAAAGTCGCCACTCCCAATATATCCCTATGACGGTGAAGTTATGAAAATTCCAAAACCGATAGTTTTCAGTTTGGATAAGCACATGCGGAAGCATTCTCACGGAGTGGAGCTCCTCTCTTCCTCAAACTTCGGAAAACGGGTGATCTGTCCAATTCTGTGCAATCGGAAAATATATAGCTGTAATATATGCTCTTACCCGGAGTCGTCCCTTCGAAGTCTTAATTTTCCGAGTGAGGGAAAATCCATTTTATTGGGCTAATTTTCTGTCACATTTCCCGCTCAAAATTCGCTGCATTTCTGAGACGACGAGGTCAGCTCTTGGCATTTTTCTTCCGTGCGTTGAAAGTTCGAGCGGCTGTGCAGCGTCTCGGATATTTTCAACAGTGATTCCATCCCGGATATCTCACTGGTGTCTTCTTTGCCGCGGCGGTAATTTTGATATTGTCGCCATTCGGGAAATACTTTGCGACTGTCATTAAAACGTAATAAACTCCGCCACTGAGAAAACAAGGAGGGATTAGTTGAAAATGAAATAATGAAGCTTGAATACAGAGACTAGTTCACGCTCGTGCACCGATGTTGTTGAATCCGAGTTCTCTTTTTTATATGAAGCAACAAGGCTGCTCAAATCGATAAGGGATTATAGATGCTAAAAATGACCTCAGCACTGTTTTAATTCCCACATTCGGCAGATGACTCAAACCACCCGACACAGTTGGAACTCAAATATTTGATCAGGCACAATCGCTCTTTGTGGTTATCAAGTTGTAGCATCAATCTAGTGATCTCCCTAATTTCTTACCGAGAACTCGAAATAGGTGGAGACCAACTGATCACCGCCACGGAAACCTTGGCTCGCATACCAATTCAATTTCATTTTTATGAGCTGTAGAATCAAATTAAAAAAGAAAACATTCGTCGGATCTTTCTCTCGGGACCCATGTCCTTTCGAGTGTGAGGAATGTATAAATTCATCGGTCGGCGCGAGGGTTGAATTACGAATCATTGATTTTGACCGAAGGTTTTTTGCCTGCACTTTATTTGACCGGGGAGAGTTTAGATATGTTAACAGAGAAAACTTTGTACGGTTAGTCCGCAAGGATGCGTCATATTAGATCTTATATCTTCCTTCGAGGTACTTGTAAATACGTATGTTCCTTATGAGCTCAACTGGTAGAGCATCCGCCCGGAAAGTGAAAGGTCCGTGGTTCAAATCCCGGATAAGGAAATATTTTTTACATTTGTGATCTGCTCAAAACCGCCTTCCCCACCTCTCCTGTGTTGGTCTTTTATGTGTTTTCCTATCCCCCTTTCCTTATATGTCTATTTCTATGTGCGAAAATAATATTTGTTCGCCGTATGGCGGGATTTTCAAGTTTGAATATATATGTGTGTATATATATATATATATATATATATTTTTATTAGGTAATCTACCGGTTAAGGTAGGTTTTTGGATGGACACAACTATCAAATAAACATTTTGTGACTCCCCACCTAGCAAACTAATCTATATCAGGTCCCTCTTCATCTCGGTGTACTTCTTTCCTCCCTTCATCCCGTCCAACATCCCTATCCTGTTCCTACCCTTACCTCGCTTGCCCAACATTCTCCCCTCTATTACCCTCTTCAACATTCCACTACCGCTCAATACGCCTTTCATCCATTTTTCCTGCCTCCATAGGATTTCTCTCAACAAACCCCTCTCCTCACCCACCATTTCCAGTACTTCCTCATTTGTTTTCCTTTCTGTCCATTTCACCTTCTCCATTCTTCTCCACACCCACATTTCAAAAGCCTCCAATCTACGTCTATCCTCCTGTTTCAGCGACCACGTTTCCGCGCCGTACATAGCTACGCTCCATATCAGAGTTTTTACGAGTCTTGTCTTAACATCCCTACTCAACGTCCCCGTCATCAACTCCCTCCTCCTTGAGAAAGCCTCCTTGCCTAGCGCAATTCTTCTCCTTACGTCCCTACCACTTTGACCGTATTGGTCCAAAACACTTCCGAGATATGTAAACTGCTCTACCTGCTCTATTCTTTCCCCGCCTATTTTAATATTTAGCTTAGCCTTTTTCTTTCTGGAAAATCGCATAACCTTTGTTTTATTAATATTGATTCTCATCCCATATTTATCGCACTGAACCTCCAATTCACTCAACAATGCTTGCAACCCCTTGGCTGACTGAGCAACTAATGCTAGGTCCGAAACCTAACCGATTTTACGAATTCCCCACCGACTTTCATTCCTACCTCCAGTTCTTCCCATGCCTCTTTAATCATTTCCTCTACATATACGTTGAACAGTACCGGTGACAATGGGCAACCCTGCCTTACACCTCTTCCTAACACTGCCCATCCAGACTCTCCGTTCCCCACTCGCACCTGAGCAGTCTGAGACATGTACAGGTTGCGGATCAGTCTCCTGTCCCTCTAATCCATTCCTATTTTCTGCAATACACGCATTAATTTTTCCCAATTCACTCTATCAAACGCTTTTTCGAAATCTACAAAACAGGCAAAAATGTCCTGATTGTATTCTATATTCCTCTCGACTAGTTATCTCATTACTGCAATGGCATCACGCGTACCTCTTCCTTTCCTGAACCCAAACTGATCATCCCCTAAGTAATCATTTGCCTTACTCTCTATCCTTTTGTTGATGATCCTGAGAATAACTTTAGCTGCGTGGGATATCAAACTTATTGTTCTGTAATCCTCACATGACGAAGCCTTTGCCTTTTTTGGAATAGGAACTAACACCGATCTCACAAAATCTTCCGGCCAGATTCCTTCCTCATAGATACTACGAATCAGTCCATATATGGCCTTTTTCCCACCTTTCCCTAACCATTTCAACATTTCTACAGGAACATTGTCCACCCCCACAGCCTTATTTGCTTTCATCTCCTTTAATGCCCTTTCTATTTCATCGTCGAGTATGCCTGGACCTAAGCTATCTTCTTCTACGTCATGTTCCTTTTCTATGTCTAACCTTGTCGGCCTAAGTTCTTTACCATACAGTGTTTCTATATTCAAACTATAACTATATATATACACACAAACACACGCTCGCTTACATGCTAACATAAATGCAGACGATAAAACCCTTCCCGAGGAAGTTCAAAGCTGTCCGTGTCCGTCTGGGAGGTGTGGGGGATTGTGGGTAGGAGATTGGAGGCTGGATGTTGGACAGAGTTTCAATAACGCCTAGGAGAGAGAGCTTCTTACATTTTCTCGCCCCGCCCGGTTTTCATCTCCCCGTCTTTCCCAAGGCTCTACCGCCGCTCCCCATCCCAACTTTCCACCTTGCTGACCGCTGTTACGTAGGATCCCGAACCTTACTCCCGAGCCCACCGCCAGTAACATCCACCCTTCTTTCCACTTCCCAACTCCACGTCATCCCCCCCTTAGACACTCGCCAGCCTTTCCTACCACATCTTCTTCTTCTGCCCCCTTTACCTTTCTTTCTCTCCTCTCCTGTCTCTCTCGTTCGCCTCCCTCTGCCTGTCTTTCTCCACGGGAAATAGGAGAGATGCCTGTCCCGCCTCTCACCTGACCCAGATAAAACGAAACGAATGTCAAATCCCTCTCTTCCTCTCGTATTCATTTGTATTATGCGTTTAATTAGATGTAGAATCATTGGCTATTTATCTTCGGATGAAGGTTTTTGAGACGGTCGTGTGTATTAAAATTAATTTTCCATTTTGTCAGAAAGGAGGACGTTTGTTGAAGTTACGTTGGTATTTTAAGCAGAGTTAGGTTGAAAAAACACGGAAGAACGATTTAACGTTTTGTTCATAATCTCCTTCTGTTTACCTTTTTTCGTGGGTATTCTTTACGCAAGTTGTTTTGTGCTTCAAAGTAGTCATGCCAACTATTTCTGAAATTTCAACGAAAGGATAGTTTGATAGGCGAGAGTAGATCTTGCTCTTAGGAAGCCCGTTATACGTGCGAAACTCATGAATCAAAGTATAAGTTTTCCCTGTCTGTGTTGATAGGAAGTGAAAACGTTGTCGAGGATGCAGTACGTCTTTGGCGGAGGCAGGAACAGTTGGGGAACGCAGTAGGGTGAAATTCGATGTAAAAGTTGAAGAGAAAAGTAGTTTCTTCTATGCATTTGGGGAAAAGTTTATATTTTGTTCAACATTTCAATTTGTTAAGCAATTTAAAGAAATAAATTTCGCGTTTCACATGTAATCTGTCGTCAGATTGCTTCAATGGGCATTGAATATGAGTTTGCACTATTTACTCTCTCTGTTGGTAATACATTAATGATTTTAAAGAATAAAGAGTTTCATTTTTTGGATAAAAAATTTGTATCTAATGCGTGAAGCCAATCGCTCTAACGAAATAGAATTCCGAGCAAGTCGTCTGTTACTGGTGGGAGGCTAATGGCAACCACCGAGGTGTATTGAGAGTTGTTACTTTCGCAACAAGTTCTAGTGAATAAGTTTTGCCTTTCTCTGCCACCTCCCCCTAGACTTCCATCTCTCTCTTCGTATCTCTCCCACCCCCTTCTCCTCAGTTCCTCCTTAATGTGTTTCCCTGCGTGCTAGTGTTCGTGTGCGTACATCCTCTGGGCACTCGTTCCGTCATCCGGACATTCTTTTTCCGCCGACTTGCTCCCCATTCCCGTTCCGAGCCGTGGAAGGACGGGGCCGAGGAGGAGAAGTGAGGATTGCGGAGGGTGAGTCGGGCGTCTCGCAACTTTTCTGCCTTTTCGAGCCGAAACGGGGATGGGTGGAGGGCGCGGCGGGAAAGGGGTGATGAAAGAAAGGGACGAAGCATTTTCTCCCGAATCTCCCTCCGTGTTACATTTATTTTTTCATTCGGGAGGAGGTGTGGGAAGCGGGATGGGAAGAAAAGGGAAGAGAGGGAGAGTGACCGGGATGGTGGTGGGGGGAAGGAGAAAGTGCTCATTTTCTTTACCTCCCGCGAAACTATGATTGATGTTCCTCCACTATTCAGGGCTCAACATTTTTACCGCATCGGATTCTTTTTATTACACCCCCGCCGACCGTGGGATGTGCGTATTAAGAGGCCGTGACGAGGAAATGGAATGAATGTGATCTTGGCTTGATCCTCCGCTCCACGTTTCTGCCATCCGCGTGTTTATGGATGTGGGAGGAAAAGGGCCCCGTGTATGTGAGGATCGCGTATACAAAAGGATTTCGATGAGTGAGCGTCGAATGCGGCAGTGGCACCTCTCGAGAACAATTCAAACACGTCCCCCGTGCACGTGCGACACCCAGATCGACTGAGTCTCTGACGGATTTCGCCGTTTCAGTTCTCGTGCAATGATACCGAACTGAATTGCATGAAAGGGAAATATTTACCGGTTTGGTAAAGTAATTATCAGGGTTTGCCACGAGTTAATTGTTTCCTGGTTGAGGATTAGAAAGGAATACATTCTTAATATACCTAATCGTATCTGACGCAACTTGATGGAAATACTCCATTATGACAAAAGGCAATAATTTATATTTTCGTATATATTTATATTTATCGACCTAGGTTTCATTGTAGTATGCCAACATCATCAGGTACTTCACATTACAGCAGGTACGGGAATCCCATAGCTTTATTGTCATACTTTTATTCTTCAATACAAAAATAGACATTAAAATATCCTATGCTTTGGTGGGTATTACTAGCGGCACGTGATGATGACGTGAGAAAATAGGTAGTGAAACAGCAATGTATATGGAAATACTAAGTCTGCGTTATTTCATGCCACATTCTTACCTTACTCATCGTTCATCCGATGTGCTAGCTCACCTGCGACGAAATCCTCCGGCATGTGCAATTCACACATTCAGGTTAGGACTCAGTTGTTTTCCATCTGCGGCTGCCGCAAAATTTCTGTAATCCAGAGGATAACGCAAACTGAGTGTTGGCTGGTGTCCTGAAGCATCATCTGGGAACATATGGACAGCAACCGATCCCTCGTCAAAGTCACAAATAAGTGAAGCATCATGGAAAGCCAGCATACTCCAAGCAAAGTCAATGACAAATTTTCAAAAATGAAAAGGCGGGTAGAGTCATGGAAATAATTTTTAAAATATTAATTATTTCCTTAGAAATTGCTAAATTAATCATGTAAGATTGATTTTTTCTGGTGTTCGGAAGCAGGAGAGAGTATCCATGAGATATGCTCGGGATTTAATGATTAATTTGTAATAATATAAAGAGTATGTGTAACTTTTTATTGTTTATTTTTAAGGTTTCCTGATGCCGTATCGTTGACAACCGAGTGCGATTATTCGTGCCATGCGTGTTGAGGGAATGGCAGGTTGATTTGAAGTCTTGTGTACTATTTTTTAATGCCTATCCTTTCCCTCGCCATAACTCACCTTGCTAACGATTGCCCAGTTTTATTTATTTTAACTGTTTTATGGTATTACTCATTTTTCAGGGGAACCTTAT
The DNA here is from genome assembly GCA_037158775.1 of Hetaerina titia. Lineage (NCBI taxonomy): Eukaryota > Metazoa > Arthropoda > Insecta > Odonata > Calopterygidae > Hetaerina > Hetaerina titia. The sequence goes on along the minus strand of CM073775.1, from coordinate 63,881,065 downwards.
TTAATTATTTTTTTTATAAAATTTATATTTCACCACGTTAATATTGCACAGATATTTGTTCAGGAGTGCGTGTTCATCTGGATTTTAATATTTAAAAATTGAATGTAGGCAGCGTGATCGAGGCTAGTTATTGACATCATGTGATTGGATTTATTCCTTGCTGGGATTTGATTGAAATTCCGATGGTTGGAAGGTTTTTCAACTATCATCGAATTTCGTATCCCGTGTTCAGGGTCTTCCGTACGACTCTCTCCTCGGTAGGACTTCTCTCCTCCTCCGCCTTACCCCACTCCCTCTTTCTTCCTCCCTGACTCCGCCCCATCAGCAGAAGTTAGTGATCCGATCACCGAGATGGTCGGAGTGTATGTTTATGCATCCGTTGTCCCTCGTTCCCCACACCCTCCCTCGTCCCCTCACTCAGATCTTCCCTTCTCTCCATCCTCGTGTTTTCTTTCTGGCTTCCGTCTTCTGGGAGGGGAAGTCGGGGACGGAGTCTTGTCAGAGTCGGGAATGTTTGCAGCTCTCGGAAACTTCTTCGCTCCTGTGTCCCTCGCCATCGCCCCCTCCCCCCCGTCCCTCCCCCGCACAGCCACGTTCCCCACTCCCTCTCTGGGGAGAGGAAAGGCGAAAGTGAGGACGTAGTGGGATTGGGGAGGAGGTTCGAGGTCCTGGGATGATTAAGTAAAAAAAAATAAGAACTTTAGGTCGTAAAGGCCCGCTCACATGGAATGCAAGATTCAGACTCGAAATGTGAGTTTTACGAAGTCGTAATATAAAATCAAATGTTGTTCGTCATCTAATTTAACATAACGCGGGAATAATAATATATTTTTTTTTAGTATTTGTTTTTTTGTGGCTTTTTATCTTATGATGTTACAAAAAGGCGAAATATTTCAGGCCTCGCTTAATGAATCTTTCAGTTAAATCGCACGAATTATTTTTGTCAATTGCGTGCATAAATGATGCTATGGACGTGGTTTTGATAGTTGCCAACACTGTTTTAGCATACGAAACTAATATTGATCGTCTTTGATCGTAGACATATATATGTAGAAACTTTTCTTACTATTATCATGCTTTTAAACAATTGGTCTAGGTTTTCGATCTTTTGGGCCGTCGCGTAATAAGTGTTTACAATTGTAGCGTAGATTGTAATTTCAAGTATTGCAATGATCATTAAATCCTGCAATCCACCCCGATGTAGTATACATCTTCTATGCCTGTGGCTGGACTCGAATCTACCTCTTTTCATTTAGAGAGTGTTTTGATGGGTATTGAGTGATGGAATGAAGACATTACATGCGCTATATTACGCATAAAAGGTATGGAATTTCCAAAAAAATATGATACGTAGTAAAAATTAGATCTAGGACACCAACAGAAATTCACATGATTTCAGTCAAATTCATTATTTCTGTTGTTATTGCGGCATGTGTCCATATTCTTGTCAGAACGTCCACACTATACCGCCAAAGGAAAACATTGGAAATATATTATTAACTTTTGGCCATACATTTACTCTTGCGTTTTAAATTATTGCTATGATTCCGTTAATAATTTACGTACTCTTGCGAGCTTTCTAGCTCTAATTTGCTAGTCTCATCGAGGATAACTGAAATTTATTGATCTGAAAATTCTGATTCTGCCATTCGATTTTCTCTCTTATTCCACCAAACTATTATTTATATATGGACTTCATAATCTCTCCTCACACCGTATCAAGGAGGTTAGCAAAAAGTAACTGCTCTGCATCACTCGTTCTGAGGAAGTTTACAGTCGTCTTGGAAAGCATTTTTCCCTCATTTGATTGGGAAACATAATCTAATAACTCTATCATCGAGGACAAATTTGCTCGGTTCCACTCATGAGGCTGAAGGTTAAGATCATAAAATGCAGGAGAATTGTTGGCCAGAATTATGATAATCTTCTTTGAGTTAATATTAGTGGTCAACAGATAAAATCCCTGTTTATCATCCGATGAATTTTATCAAACCGCAGGTTTGTCTTATTGGTGACGGTGAACTTCACTGCGTACTAAGCTTCAGTTTATTACCCACTAACGTAATACTGAGTGCTATTATAAGGTACTAATAAGGGAATCCATTTCTAAGACCAGATGGTTTGCCGAAGGTAGATTAGGAAAACAGCACATCAATTCGCTACTCTGGTTTCGTACACAGAACCTTTCGACATGTAAGCTTTCGAAACCTGGGTCAGTGAATTAAAAATGTGTGCATCCTACAGTTTCTTCCCTAGGTTAAAAATGACAAAATTTCACAAAGTGATTCCTCTTAGTGTGCATTAGTTGGTAGGTTTCTTTTCACGTTCCTCCTTTAAAAAGGTTTTCATAAGAAGATATCCAGATGATCCTGCGGCTGGGTTTAGAAAGGACATGGCAGAGACGCCACCAGGATTAGATCTTTGGATCAGAGTCTGCAGCCGGATTCTCTACCCGCTAGGTCATGTAGTGACTCGAAATAGTTACCGCTATAACATCGATCCCAATCCACCCGTTCTATTTCCATCCCTGCATACCTGAGTTCCCTTCGACCCTTTCTTACCATCCCGTTGTGTACCCTCGCGTTCTCTTGCCATGACTTCCCACTCAAGTTTCCGGTGCACCATTCTCCGAGGTAACGCCGGCTCGCGATGAATGGCATTAGTTTTGGAATGCGTGGGGTACTACGGTCCACAAAGGTCTTCTCCTTTCATTCCAAACCCTCCTTTAGCACCCCTTCCCGTTAATCCCGCCTTATCCTCATTCTACCTTAATCCTTTCCTTCCCGACGGCGCAGCCACTCTGTCCAGGGCCGCCAACTGTTCGATGAATTCCAGGAGTTCGAGTGGAGCGGACACAACCATTCTCCGGTGACAAAGTTTCGGGTTGATTCCAGTGGGTATCCGGAATACTTTTATTTCGGTTCCTGTCGCTAATTCAGAAGATTTGTTAGCTTGTTGTAAGTTGGGCGATATACCAGTAGGTTTACCATGTCTTCCCATCGACACCTGTCATTGATGGCTGGATGGATGTTATGTTTTAATATTTTTCATTCTGATATTGATATAAATACTCCTTTTGCAATATGTATGTACATCTACATCTACATAATACCCCGCAAGCCTCCGCAAGGGCGTGTGGCGGGGGGTGTTAGGTCACCACCCAAAAAAAAGGAAAAAAGAAAAACCGCATTCAAAACTAACACATACATGCAAACCCAAATCCGCAGTAGTGCATACATTCATAGAAACATCCTATCATTTTACACGCCTGCAAATACACATCTACCTCCCTTCAATCCACAAGCATGTAAAGTAAAATATTCAGTTACTAGTACAGCGGTCACCAGGTGACCATGCTCACTGAGGGTGTCACATGTGCAAGCGATATACGTAATTCCAGAAGGCATTTATGCATATACATGACGCGAAGTTAAATGATTTTAGAAAATATTATTTTTCTTTGCTTATATTTTAGCTCACGGGTGATTTCTATCGGTAGCAGTACTGTTATAACCAAGTTCACAAGCTTCGTTTCAATATTTCTGCTATTGAATATACCGTGCGATATGCCGCAGATGAATCGGAACTTATAATACTAATGACTCCTGGTAAAAGAATACGGTTATGGCAAGAGGCTTGAACCGAGAACACAGACCGTCATGCAGGAGGCGGGAAATTCTGTGACTGCGTAATAACATTCGTAAATTGTGTGAGCGCGAGCTTTTTACATTGGCCTTTTTTTCTTGTGCCTTTATCTACTACATTTCGTATAAGTTTATATGCATGTATGAAATAACCCATCGTTTGACCTGCTGTCCGTATTTAAAGTTCAACGAAACAGTATATTGTGAGTTCATTCCACAAAGACAAAGTCCTCTAATAGAAATTATGTATGTAAAATCACTGGAATATTTTAAGACTGGCCTGAGCTTACCTTAATACCTGTTAAATATATATTTATATGATTCATATTTTTTCTCTGCCTCACGAAGATTTTTTAGACCTGTAATGCTCGAGTACCACGACAGAAACATTTTATATTTCACTTTCCTGCAATGGTTAGTAGTCAAGGCACTTAATAAATCCTTTTGTTTCTATCCCTCCGTTAGTCAAATTGTCTTTTTGAGTGACGCAAATTGTCTCCCTTCGTTGTGGCAATGATTTCGTATGAATCTAAGTGTTATTCTCAGCAAGCTAATACTTGATTGTGTGAAGTGCAGCGTGGCATGCTAGTGCGTAGCATTTTATTATCTACATTCAGGTCTCAATTGGGAGTTTCATGACGAATGAAACTATTAATTGAATTTCATTTGGTTATGCCTTTACACAAACCTGAGAGAAAAATTAAACCCACGTCCGGGTTTTTAGGAAGAGATTTTAACTGGACTACCCTTATTAACTTTATCTAATTTTTTTTAAAATTCGCATCCATAAGCTAATCATCATTTCTTTTGTTTTTCAGGTAAGAAAGCTGGAATCTTAAAACTTGCGCTGGCCCGGCGTCAGCTTGCCGGTTTTGTTTCTCGTCTTGCATTCTCGTTTTGGTAAGTTTTCACAATTCTGAATGTCGGTTGACGGGCTTTTCATCGAATTTATTTGAAAACCAAGTCGCATTATTTTTCGATCTTTAAAAATGTGTAATTTGTTTACATGTTGACTATAAAACTCTTCTACCGTTGATGTGATCCATTATTTTAAACTAATTTGTCGGTAATCACTTATCTGCTTAACGAGTAAACTACTGCTATGAAGTGTAAAAGTGCCTTTTCCTGGCACTATTCGACAAATCTTCACCTTGCGTACAACAGTTAAAGAAAATTATATTATGTTAAAAATGGTACTTTCTGCGAATCGATACTTCATGCTTTTTAGTTCCGGATATTAAGGAAGTATATTTGGGCATAATTCCTATTCATTATGTGCATATAAACGAGATAAATCATTATTATTTAATCAAAAAACCAATTCCAAATGGTTTGGGGATTTCACGTGAAAAATAAATATTACGCTTGAAACAGATATCGTTTCTGACACGTCAAGACGCCGTAACCTCCCACCGAAGAAAAAATCTGTTTAAATTAAGTGAAATGCACATATCTCGCGAGTATTGCACTGTTACGGGCGATGAAACCAGAGTGTAAAAAAATTATGGCAACCCGGTTATTTGAATATGATAGCAGGCATCCAGAATTTGAATGCCAACACTCTTCGCACGGGGGAATCCGAGGGAAAATTCGAGGCGTTTCCTTCGTGAAAACTAACATCACCTCACACACACACTCACACCCTCTCTCTCACTCTCTTTATGTCTCTGCACGTATCATATTCCCCACACATCCTCCCCCGTCGCCATCTCAAATATTTCCTAGGCCATTACTCAAGAAGCCGCCACTCCCATCACACACTGCGTTCATTCCCTTGCATGCCGCCTCCTTTCTTTTTCGGAGTGAGCGCAAAAGTTCTTCTTTCCTTGACCTTCTCTCACAGACGGAGCAGAGCGCCTTTCCTTCTTCCTCTTGAACTCGAATGGTCCCCCCCCCCTAACTCCCCCCCTAACTCCCCCCCCCTAACTCCCCCCCCAGAGCGTGTGTACGGGTTGAAACTACATTCCGGTAAAAAAAATAGACGAGAGAGCCTGTGGAATTTCTCGCCAGGACTGTGAATATGAGATGAGCCGCATCCCTGCGTATTTGTCGAGAGCAGCTCCACTTGTTCAACGCATTTTTTTCCGACGGTTTTGACGGATCCTGCCCTGGGAGCCTTCCTAGTCATGTTTTGGCTACGCTGGCAGGTATCCCGTGGGAGGCTCACGCCTGTTCGTTCTGCATTTTCCTGTGGAGAAAACATTGTTCTAATATCCACACGAATCTCCATCTTTGCAATGTCAAAGGAGAGCTTTCGCGTCCCGTGGTATTCTTTCGTGCAAAAACCCTTCGATATCAGTTGCCTTTTTACTGAAGGTCATGGTTCTTTCAGCTCTCAGTACTGAGTAAAATTTGTGTGATTCGCGGTTGGTCGTCTTTTATGTGTCAACTAACAATTTCACTTGTCTTAACCATTCTTTAATACTGATCTATTGAAAATTAGTTGGTGTAGCTCGACCGAGTAACCTGTCCCTTTCAGCTCTCTTTTATTGTCGCATATATTTCTTGAATTTATGACTTCGTCTGACACGAGGTGCAATTATTTGTTAGATGATAGTATATGTAATTGCATGGGTGTAGAATGAAAGGAGGTAGATATGTATTTGCATACATGTAAAATGATAGGATTCTTGCATGAATGTATGCACCACGGTGGATATGGGTTTGCAAGTTGGTTTTAAATGCGGTTTATTTCCCTTTTACGGGTGGTGACCTAACACCACCACACACCCTTGCGGCGGCTTGCGGAGTGTCATTTTTATCTTCTTCTTCTAATGACGCACTTCAGTAATTCGTGCAGCTCACAATACGTCCAATTAATATCCCCTACTTTTCCTATTTCCCACGAGTCTTTTGTCATTCTCCTCTATTTTGAACTAATTTTTAATTATTCACTCGTTCTGTCCCTCATCCATTCAACTTCCTGCTAACTTTCATGGGAACAGATTTCCATGGTTTCCTACATTTTTTTGCTCTAATTCTGCCTACCATCGCCCAAGTGTCACACACTTAAAAAAGTAAACGGGGTAGTTAGATTTTTATGAGCTGTACCCTGGTGCCTAGGTTGGTGTAATTTGCCGCCGCCAGTAATCGTGCCAAATTAATTCCTCCTCGGGAAGGGCTACATTATTAAAACAGCGTTGGGTTAGGTAATCACGCTGTCAACTCGACGCAGGATTTTTAATCTTACTTCTTTTTTCTCCCTGTGTGGTAGGTATTATTTCTCTAGTTTCGTTTGCTAAAGGTGGTGTCGTACGGTTGGTATGTGCAAATAATATGACTAATGAGAGCCGTAATTAAACGAGTAATTACTCAAAGTGGATGACGTAACATGGCTTAGCGTTCACGTACGAGTGTATAAAGCCGTGTTCTGAAGCCGCGAGGAAGCCAGTAGTTCGAGCTTTTTTATGTGAAAGGATGCATTGGATCATTAGGAAACCGTCACAATAAGAACCCTCGAGACCGAATGTTAATCATCATTATTTACCAATCCGAAGATTGGTAAATGTAGTTCTCAATCTCTCCGGGTTTCATATGAACACCGTTACAACTCTTTTGAATTCACCTTTTTGTATTCCACCTTTTCATTATTATTTTCCCTGATTATGAATTATTTGCGGGCATCTCTTCGTTTCATTTTCCTATTTTTGCCATCTCTTTGGCTTTTCCTTCTATTTCGTTCATCTCGGCGTCCCTTGTTGCATGTTATATTCCCCTCCATTTGTTTCTGTTTACCAATTGAAAGAAATAATTCATTGAGCAGTGTCGAGTCTTTTTCATTATTTCTTTTTTTCACAAAAAATTGCCTCATCATTTTATTTTGCCAATATTAAATACGTGAGCATATTGTAATGGCACATAAACGTTAGATCTAAATTTTGTGCTCTTGAAGAAATACCGCAATGGTTGTAATACCGCGAAGGGTGCGGCTTCTTTGCGTAGTCATTGACTATATATATTAACTAACCCGATACACCATGAACAATACAAGAGAATGCGTATATTTTATACACTGTCCAATCATAAGACCACTCCTCTTTGCCTACTTCCATTGCGTCAAGAAACTTCGTCCCCGTTCCCCTTTCCTGTTGGTGATCGTGGGCGTATTAAGCGGCGAAATTAGTTGGGTAAACACTGACTGCGTGTACCTTTTATTTCGTATAAGTTTTCCTCCTCGGAATAAATTTTACGCAAGAAAAGTTCGCATTCTACTTGTTTTATATTCTTTTACTCCCGAGGCCTTCAAAATGAACTCGCGAAGCGTCTCAGCTTCCGACTTTTAACACGCGCCGAGTTTCATAAATTCGCCTTGTTTCAATTCTCCTTCCTCGTCGGTTCCCGCCAACCCTAACCCCCGTTTCACCCGCTCTCCCCACTCTCGCATGCATCTTAAGGGCACTGGCTCACTTCTTTCCATCACCCGGACTCCCTCTCTTCCGCTCGCGTCCTGCCTTTCCGAGCTATTCCTCCTCCGACGTCAAATTCGAGGCACGCCGTGCATAATTTCAATGCTCAACGTTGTGTTTTTTTCCCCTCTCCCTCCTTGGCCGCAGTACGTTCCAGGTCTACGTGCCGGGAGTAAGGGAGTCTCCTCCCCCGAGACCGGACGATGAGAAAGTCTACCCGAGGCTGAACCCTCGTTTGAGTTCCCAGCCACTTACGGGGTGCCCTTTCCCGAAAATTCTCTCTCCCCACCCGTCTCCAATCTTCCCGGGGGGACAAACTCCAAGTCACAAAGTAATACGTAACAACAAAAATGATATTTATTCCTCCCGAAGGCAACCCAAAAGCAAAAGAATCGTTACTCGAGAAAATTACGAAACCGTACACAACGCTTCCCTAGCTGCCGCAACAACTTTCCGACCCAATAGCCTTACGCCTATCCTATGGTGCAGCTCTTCTTCGTCGAGGATACGGTCATTACCGGAAGATATCAATTATAAAACGAGGGGGAACACTCAGATGTATGAGGAATCAGAAAACGCTCCATATTTTCTAAGGAATTGAACATGTGGCAACATGCAAAGATGAAAGATATTTAAACAATGGCCGGAAAACAGTAAAATAAGTGCTTAACATAGAAGACTAAAACGCCGAGATTGAAATGTAAATCTCTTCTTTTACGCGTTTTTCCTAAGCTGGAAAGGTGCTTACTGAGTTCCTATTCCTAATTATTGTGACCTCAGCTCTCACCACTCCGCAAGCATCGAAATAAGTACAAACAAAACAGATGCTCGTCGTCAAAATCGATCTCCATCTCAAATGGAGCAACGCATTTATTTATTTCCAAATGCAGAGATTTTCACTTCGTGTTGTTGGTTATTATGGCAAATTGACAATTGGATGTAAAAGCACGAAATATGCGACCTATATATAAATATGCGAACCTTTTCATAGTTAGTAGTATGGGAGGCGACCGACAGCATACGTGATTTGCGCCATAAGTAAAGACAGAGGGATTCGCCACAGGGTGAAGGGTGGAGAGAAAGCATGCGTCGGCATTAGCCTGCTCTCAACGAAAGATGCCAAGGTGTCCGCGGCTTAACGTCCCTTCCGACGTACGGCATGCTCACTCAAAGTGCCCTCCACAAAGCACCTCAAGTAGGGATCGGGACACCACTGAAAAATATGTCGCCACCGGGATTCGAAATCGAGCCCTCAGGGTGGGAAGCGAGTACGTTAACGATCGGGCTTTCTCGATCCCCAAGCCGTTTCATAACAATGATCAATTTCCTTTCCCCCTGCGATTAAAATATAGAACTCTAGCGGAATAGTGTGTGTTTTTCCTGGAAGTCAGTCGAATTTCTCGTGGAAGACAATTTGTCGTCTGATGACGTAGAAAAGTGCTTTAATTCATATTTTTAAGTCATATTTTTTAAAGATTGCTCAAAAACTATGCAGACGTTGTTTTGGCATAAAAAAGCAGTGTCAAGCATTTAATCAAAATAAATGATAATCATCTATTGTTTGCTAAAATATAAAATGGATCATAAAATGAAAGTTAGCTTTTTTACTTACTGCGTACAGACTGAAAAAAAACATTATGCCAATTAATTGCAATTCTGCAATCGGACTTAGTACTTCATGTCGGCCTCTTGGCCTCTATTGCAAATTAAAGAGGACGGGCATCTCCCTTTCGAGCATTCATTGACCGTCACACTTTTATTTGAAAGCTGATTGGCAGCGACGTTGAATTACATAGATGATTGACGCGGGGGGACATCAATAAAAAAAATATCGTAGGCTTCAATGTAGTTGGCAAATTATTGTGTGCTTCGGAAAAGTTCCTGAGCGCAACGCTCAGGTTCCTTTAACCATTATTGGGGAAATTCGGCATTGACTTTTCACTCGCCGAAACGAGTTAAAATATAATTAGGCCCCGTATTTTTTCTTCGCTTTTATTGTTTCGTCGTGTGGTCCTGGCGATGGCATCTTCATCCCGCGCCGGTTGACGCGTGTGGACATCGACATGTACGTCAGACCACCATCACAACTGCTCCCCGTCAAAATTTTTTCACCGCCATTTCGTGGGAGTATTTTATTTTGAGTGGCATATCAGTCAAGGTTTTGATGCATCCACTACCTAAGCACGGCCACATTCTAAGCCCCACCTAACACGACATTAAATATCTAAATAGTCTAAACCTGGATTGCATTAAACCAATATTTTAGCACCAGATACTTCCTTCATTCCGTCCAACATGCCAACTGTTTTCCTACCCCGGCCTAGTTTCCCCAACGTTCTAACCTCTACCACAGACAGGTCATTGCCATTTTACGTCTTGCGACCACCATCCCTGATTTCTTTGAATTTTTTCCAGGACCGTCTCTCCTCAGTACCATGTCTAAAACCTCTTTGTTATCCTTACCGGCGATTTCACTTTGTCCATCCTCCTCCCCACCCACATTTTCAAATCCTCCAGTGTATCCGACCAAGTATCCGATTCGTATAGCATAAACTCCATGTCAAGTTCACTAATCTTTTCTCTATGTGCTTACTGCTAGTCTCTGCCATCGCCTCCTCCCCCGTTGTTAAAACTTCTTCACTTAGCGCTGTTCTTGTTTTCATGTCATCACCCTTGGCGGTATTTAGCGATGTAGTTTACTATTGGTTTCGTAGGTCCGAACTGTCCTCGTTCAAGAAGTTTCTTAGATAAGTGGAGACTGGTTGAGAACGTATGTAACTTCTATGTTTCTTCGTAAATAATATCTCCCTTTTTCTTTCATTGATGAATATTTGATATGCTCTCTCTCGACCGGATGGAATGACGAGGAATTTAATAAACGCATGCTCGACCCTCTGTTGAATGCCTATCTGGCACGTTCGTGTGCCCGTACCCGCTCTCTTCCTTCGGCGTGTGGTGTTGAAATCACATGCATACTGGGAGCGTCGGCCCTGGTACTTATCTCTATGAATTCGTACCGCGGATAGTTTGAGGACACTATATTATGTGTGCCGTCCTAGGAGTTGGTCGACGCCGACCGAAAGTTTGGAGCGACGGGGATACAATTTCGTGGGAAGTGTCGGGATCATTCCGTCCGATTCCCGACACGTCACCCACACGCACACAAGTGACGTCACGCTCACCTCTTCTCGTGGATGAGCTTGAATTTTTCAATTTGTCTCGTGGCGAAGGCGGGTGGAAAAAGAAATAACTGACGTCCTTGCATAGGAAAAGTGGAATTTTCTCATCATTTGGTATGCAGCAAGTTTGATTTTAATCCCGGCATTACTCGGAAATGAGAATCGCAATCAGGTCGGAGGTTTGATGAGCGTGTTAATTTATTGTCGGCTTTAAAATAGAGCTTCGTTAAAAAGCTCAAATTGCCTTCTGTATCGTCGCATCTTCGTGAAATTTTTTGATGCCGGCGCAGCACTTTTTTTTCAATTTTATTTCCGAACTTATGGGTTAATTAGGAATATTACGGCTTTGAAAATCACAATTGATGATTTTGCTTTTATTTGATATCGGCATTCCATTTGAATGGTTCGCGGAAATAATGTTATCAGAATTTACTGGAGAACGGTATTAAAAAGACAACTGTCATAAAATACAAAAAGAAACGCGAAATGATTTTACACGTCCATTCTCATCCTTCTTAGAACCCCATTAATGAATTTTCTTTTGGGAAATCTTAATCGATTATCAGCGTTTGGACGTTTATGGTATAACTTTCAGGAGTTATGATGGTTCGAAAAATGGACTCCCTATTTTTCCTTTCTATTTGATCTAGAATTACACGCTTCTTATCGGACCATGGTAAACTTCTGTCGCCGAGGAACAAATATTTCATGGCTTGTATTCCAATCATTTTCGTGGGCGACGAGTAATTGTTTTATTTCAGGAGCATGAGAAAATTTGATTAAAGAGATTCTGAATTTTCTCGTTGGGGAATAAGGAAAGGGTTACCAAATGAAATGCTATTAAGCAAACAACTTAGCAAGGCGTTGTGAAATTTGAGTAATTGTTAAATTCATGTGAGTAATCACGCTTTATTATGTTCGTTTGGATTTCTCTTATTCGTTAATGAAACGCCATTTGGTGTACCTTGATTTATCTCGTTTATTGCCTTTGCAACAATAATATTCTTGGGAATAAACGAAATTGCAACTTGCATCTCGGAATGAGTAAATATTCTCGATAGACTTGTCTCGAATATTACCTAGGACCCATAGCACGAGTCCAGGCACTCCTGGTTCTTTCAGAGAAAAACATCGGGGAAAAGTGCGGACACTTGGCAGGAGCATTAGTATATGCGTCGTAAATAATATGCGAAAATTCTCATTTCCCGGCCGTGTTGAGATAATCCCTTAGAGTGAAAAAAATCAAAACGATTCATCACGCTTATCGGCAAACGTGATAGTGCGGAAAAATATTTGCTACAAACTTTAATGATGGAATGACATCGAGAAATGTTTCGTGCCTTGAATGTTTCGTGCCTTGAATGTTATCAGCGTGATTGTGAGTGGGAAAATAGGGCAGTTTGTAACGCGCTGCCTCAGCAGTCGTCGCCGTGCCCACTCACCCGCCGTCCGTGCTGCAGCCGTGCCTGCTTTTGCTCAGCGCTCCCTGGGAACCTTTTCGAGCAGTGCGAACGTTAACATTCCTCCCCTCCGAAAGCTTTCCAAAGCTATCACTCCCTCCCTCTCCGCCGACCGTTCCACCGCCCCCTTCCCCCGAAAATCCGGAAGATATCCCCGTCAACCCCCTTCCCCGGCCCCGATACCCCGAAAAACATCCTGGCCCTCCCCCACGACAACGATCCTCTTCTTTCGCCCTCTCTCTCCCCCCTCCCACAATTCGAAATTCCTTGATGTATCATTCTTTCCTTTCCCGCGCTCGTAAAAAGGCCAGTCCTACAGTCGGCATATCCCTTTGCCAGGGAGTTTTCTCTTTCCGTCTCTCTCTCTCTCTCTCTCTCACTACCCCTCCCCCGCTTTACTAATTCAAGGCCGCCGCGGTTCCTATCGGAAGTCGAACATAAAAAAAGGAGGGGAGAGAGAGAACAAAAGGGAAGCAGAACGTGAGCACATGAGCATGGCCTCTCTTTCTTTCTTTCTTTCGTCGCCATCCAGCAACATCCCCCTCCTAATTTCCCTCTGCAACACTGCTCACTCCGCCTCGTCCTCTGATTCCCCTCATTCTGCCCATCTCCATTTCTCTTCCACTATACCTCCCACCCTTCCCTTTCCCTTCGGTGCTCAGCAAACGGAACCTTTTGTTGCTTGTTTGTCCAGGGGGATGGAGTATGGGGAGTTCGGTTGGTTTGGGGAAAAGTTTGGGGAGGGGAAGTAGAGTCGGGGCGTTTGGGGGGAGGTCTAGGCAAAGCAATGGCCGGAAACGCCTGCACGCTCTACGCTCGCAGGCTTCAATCACTCTTTCCTTTGCCCCCGAAATCCTCATCGCCGTGACCCTTATCTCCCATTTCGTTCGAATATTAAACATATCCGTGATCTCTGACTGATTCTTGAGCATCAGTTTGCTCTCGGTCACTTCCGCGTCAAAGTCGCCATGGGAAAAAGGCACCCACTAGCATTCTAGCAGTGATGCTCTATGTCTAGCCGCATGTGGTGAAACAGAATTTTCTCCGATTCCCTCGCTGCACCGCTAAATGACTGAAACCGTCCGAGGTATCCGTGACCTGCCGATGTTTTATGCTCAGTTCAAGATTGGGTTGGAAATATTCTCATTCCCGTTGGAATTTTGTTGGTTCTTAATCTTTCTGTTCTGAAAACTGCAATACATGCTATTACTTACATGTGCGAGAGCGTAGTTAGACCAGTACTTAAACTGATTTTTACGGTGGGTCGGTAGAAAATTACTTTTTATTCTGAGTTCCCACCTTTCTCTCTTTCTTTTCGTTTGCATAATTAGCCTTTCAAAGATTTGATAGAACGTGTAGTTCATCTCATTGCTCGTTATGTGAGAAAAATATTCATTCCATCTCGACAATTCACTTCTATCAGTGAACACTACTTCGGCGTTCTGTTTCTTCTCTTTATTATCAAAGAAGAATTTCCAGCATTACCCACAATTCAGTTCCTTCATTGATAAATGTGTGAACGAAGTTAACTGCAATATCTTATACGTACTCCCGTTCGTTAAAAACTCCGAAATAGTATGTCCTCCGTACTCCTGTGGAGTGACAATATTTTTTCCTATTCGTTGCTTCAACAAACTAGATTTTTTAAAGTGAAACTACCCATCGATCGTTTGGCGGACGGTTCCGTCGTCTTGAAGATATTCTCTCAGTTATAGTGCAGAAAATCAGTTTAAGATGATGGACGGAGTACGGGATTGATTCATGTGGAGTGATATAATTCCCGGAAGTGCTAATGACGTTGGAAAGGAGTTTCGGGATCGTCTGCGCACAGCACTTCAATTCTATTAAGCGGGTGAGTCCACAAAGGGGCTTCGGGAAACTTTTAGGAAAGCAATTTCATTGTTTATTTCATCCATCAAAAATCGGCGATCGTCTTTAATCGCCGTCCGCAGCCGAAAGTTTTGAAGCTGGTAATTGTTTTTACGCCATGTGACCACCAACCTCCTTCCAATCACGGTTTTCTCCTGCGAATCATTAATGGTCATTTCTTTTTTTCCTTACGTCAAATAAGCACGTCATGTTCAGGTACACAGAATAATATTTTTATTGGTGCAGGCATTATTTAAATGCATTCATACGGTATGTAATGCTCGAGGTATAATCGACAATATGAATGAGTTCACATCGTGAAGGAAGCTGGGGTGTTATGATTGCTGTATTTGATATATCTAATTTGGACTTATTTAAATTAGATCGTTGAGCAAAAAAGTCAAAGTCGACCATTTAAACACCATCAGGAGTGTTCAACCTAGGGAAACTGTGGTGAACAAAATTTATAAATTGAATGTTGCATTTTCCATTGGTTTCCCTTAAATTGTACTGTCAACAGAAAACTTTCATAGGTGGTATTTGGAAAGGAAACCTTGAACTCTAATTTTCATGAAAAACTTCCACGTAACTCCTCTCGGCTGTGCCAGTTCTAGAAATAAAATTTGATAAATTTACGCTGGGAGTATTATCCGTTTCATTCATTGTAAATTAAAAATGAACGAAGGAAAGTAAATGTTGGATAGGTCAAATTTCAAATAATGTCAGCTTACACGTGTTGGCAGCTGAATAGCGCCCAATTAACAGCGATGTTTTATAATATACATGAATTTTCGAAATGCCTGGAAAAAGGCTAAACCATTAAGTGTGATCTATTGAAAAAAAAACAAGCGCTTACATGATTACAAGTGAAGGTGTTGAATGTTATTTTTTATAAGCTCTTTAACTACGGAATTAAGGTCATTCACGGAAAATGGAAAAAGGGTATGTAAATAACCTTTATGCCACCTCTCCAAATATTTACAAAAACTTTTAGAACACAGTGTACGAGATTTCAGATCTTGTTGACTTTTACGAATCAGTCTACCGGAGCTGTAGGATTTATGTTACAGATAAATAATTTCGTTCCCAAGTATGGTGTACTACTGCGAGTAATTCGCATTCATTATATATTATTTTTATTTTGTAAAGCAAAGGCTGCTTGATTGTTTTCTGATCGTTCTAGTTTTGAGTTTTAAAATATGATAGTATGTTCGCATTCCCCTGAGTTTTGGAAATTTCAATAAGAACTTTTGCCTTCTCGATCGATATTCTATAGTTTTCATTCTTACATCAACATCGGAGGAAGAAGACAATAGAAAAAAACAAAACCCAGAGGAACAGAATATATTCCGGCGAAACTTCTTTGAATCCAAAAAAATGCCTCTTTTCCGAACTTGAAAGGAATTCAACATTTAGTTTTTCCGCCGAAGTCTATTCTCATGCATAATCAAAGTCCTATCGCCCGCAGTCACTCCCTCTTTATCTCCCGAAGAAACTATTTTCTTTCTACTGCAACTACTCTTTCCCCATTCCTATCTTCTGCCCGGCGAATTGTTACCCTCATTCCACCACGTTTCATTCCATCTGTTATCCTCCTTCCCCTTCCCCGAAATTGAAGATCCCCTTTCTCTCCCTCGGATCCCCCTCCACATCTTTTTATTGAATTCCAGTATTTGTCGCCTGGGAGTTGGTACTGTTTCGTGGCCATTCTTAAATTAGCTCACCGAGTGTTTTGGGCGAGTAACCCAAGTAATTTGGGGCAGGCAAGGAATGTTAGAAGTCGCATGGGCAGCAGAGAATCACGGAACAGTGCAGGAATGCTACAGGAGCGAATGAATTCTGGAAGGTATAATAGAAGAAGTTATTAAAGGGAGAAGTTTCGTGAGCTATATTAATATTTAATCCCCTAATTAAAAAAAACTTTAAAAAGCCAGAGTTTTTTTATTTAAAGTAGCTTTTTCCTGTCTCTACCCAGAACGCGGATTAATGTATGGATGAGCGTTGTGATTCGCGACTATGAATCACCTTACTTGTTTAATAAAGATGCTTCATTATGTGAAACATTAATTCACAGCTTTAATTAATATTAGAAATTCCTTTGCATTGTCATCCCTGATTATCCTGTCTTGATTTTCTCACAAGCCAGTGTATCACAACATTCTTTCTAGTTTTTTCTTCCTTTCGTTTCGTGTAGGTCGTATTTTTTTCCTGGTCTCATTTATGTTTATTGCAATAAAAGTTGGTAGACTTATATTTACCTCCCACTCCTTTAATAAACTTTTTGTTATTTGCGATTATTAATTACCTTTAAATCTCGCCTTCGTCCGTCTTCGTTAAAATGTATCATTTGTTTCTTCTTTCTCGACGTATCATTCCTTCAGAAAGCCTTTTTTTCGTTTGTCTCTCATCAGCACCTTCTTTGTCTGTACCAGAAGGAGCATGTTCTATGAGTTATTTTTAATTGCGGTTAAAATTTGCGACTATGAATAATTTTCTATTGTACCATTTAATAACAGTGATATCAGGAAATTGTTTTTAAGTCCATGATTATTACTAAAAAAATATTTTTAGTAAATACGAGGCGTATTCTTAAAGTAAGTACCGTTTGCTTATATTTAAATATTGGCGCTTCAGAACACAGTTTTGCTCCTGCAGCGCCATCTACTGATTCATTGAGAAGCTATAGCAGCATTTGTTTTGTTTCAGAAGTCGTTTTCTTGTCCGTGCATGCAAACAACAATGTCCGCGACAATCGTTGATCCCGCCAGCTGTGATGTGCGTTCTGTCATACGATTCTTGTATGCAAAAGGATTGTCGGCTGCTGAAATTCATCGGGAATTATGCCTAGTTTATAAACCTACAGTTATGATTGAAAGAAAGGCTAGACAATGGTTCTGTGATTTTAAAAATGGACGAACAAATGTCCATGACGAAGAGCGAAGTGGTAGGCCCAGTATTCTGACTGATGAAATTGTTTCGCAAGTGGAACAAAAACTGCGATGTGATCGTCGATTGACAATTAATGGCCTGGCTGAACAATTTCCTTAAATTGGACGCACTACTGTCTGCAATATTGTAAGGAAAACTTCGGATACCACACATTGCGTGCAAGGTGGGTACCGAAAATGCTCACCGACCACCACAAAGAGCAAAGAATGTCCAGTGGACGAGAGTTTTTGGGTCGTTGGAACTCTTTAAACCACCCACCGTGCAGTCCTGACCTTACACCCAGCGACTACTTCCTCTTCTTGCACTTGAAACAGTGGTTCGGTGGACAACGTTTCGAAACCGAAGAGGAACTCAAGAATGGCGTCGTCGATTGGTTCAACCCTCAGGCAGCGAGTTTCTATGCAGAGGGGTTAAAGAAGCTGGTGCAGCGGTACGAAAAATGCTTAGAAGTGAACGGCGATTATGTAGATAAGTGAAGTAGGTTTGTAGCTAACTAAAAGTGCCAATAAAATGTGTTTCATATGAGTATATTTTTTCCTGTGACCAAACGGGCCTTACTTTATGAACACGCCTCGTATATCTTTTAGCCTCAATAGCGTATTATGCTTCCTGGTTGGGCAAAACTATCCTGAAAGAAGGAAACAATGAAATACAGAGGTTGAACCGGTGGAAAATTCTCTTGCTCTGTAAAGAATTGATTTTACACTTTCATGTTAAAGCTGAATAAATCTCCCCGGTTATTATAACTTCTCTAAACTTACACCTATATGATATTTATAACATTTTCGTGATCATTTTTCTTTCAAAACATGTTGAAAATGCCAGCTACTTATTGTCTTATTATTGGCCGTATGGTGGATATATGATTATTTAAGTCTTTCTCGCGTGGCATTTTCTCACTTTGGGTACACAAAATCTACGTTTTCATTACATGCTTTGAGTCAAGCTGAGAGTTGCCATTCTTGAATTGTCAAATTTACATGGGAGTTGCGAGAGAGCTGTCTTTCAGGTTACCCTGGCCTAGTCCGGAGCACTTCATGATGTAAGGGACATTTTTCGCAATCATGTTATCCTCCGCAGTAGTCTACCGTCGTATCTACGTATTCAATCGGTTTTCAGGTCAATTTGGTTGAACAAAGTGTGGGTTAAGTTATAGCAAAACGCAGTATCTATTATTCGAAGAGAATTATCGAAAATATCATCATTTTTGTTTATTATTAGTTAAAGTGCAGTTTATTGCACATATGTTTTCTAATTCTATTTCTGTTTTGTAGACTGCATGCAAATGCTGCCTACTGCAATTCTGCAAATGGCAGAAATCCTTATATCGTGTCCCTGACGCTTTCCCATGCTATTTAAATTCTCCTAATTCAAGTTTCCGTCGGCGAAAGTGTGACGTATCAACGAGAATGTCCCCTATTTCTACACTAGTTACTGCGATGTTTCACCTCGCCAACCTTGCGATGTACGACGTCTTTAGTTGCCCTATAAATCTCCATCTTGCCCGTAAGTACTCGTACTGCTCTCAAGTACTAGGTCTTTCCCTTTTCTTCCCATTTCGCAAGGATGCCATCAAACTCGATGCTCTGGGGAAACTTCGCCCTCTCATTGTACTAATTCTCTCCTCGGCTGCTCCCGTTTACCTTCGGATGAGCGAGCAGCTAAAAGTGAGAGGGAGGAATCTTTTCGCTTTTTTCCGTCTTTTATTATGTAACGTCTTCCCAAGACCTCATCCCAATCTCCTCTCCTCCCCACTCTGTTCTCTCCTCCTCCCTCTGGACAGAAAGCCCTGCAACCCTTTTCCCTTCTCTCCTGCGGAGCCACTGCCTCTCATACTCACTTTCCGCGTTCCTCATGCGACCGCGCACAGTTTTTAACTTCTATACCTTTAATAAGTACTTGTATTTGGGCATCCTTTTCTCAACAACGTATACTAAGTCATATCCTCGCGTCCTCGTCTCCATCAGCTCTGACTCTGCAAATTGCCAAGCCATTAGTTAAGGAGCTTTGACTACTTTGAGTAAATAATTCCTAAGTTATTTTAACAAATGTATCGCCTCTTCTCCATTTACATCATACTAACATACCATTCCGATGACTTAACTGGATGAACCATTTGCCAGTTGAGGGAGACGGAGGTTTTCGTTGAAGTCTCTTTCGTGATTCGCCATAGCGTAGCGAAAAAATATATGACGTAAAGTAGTACGTATTTTAAGATGCTCTCGTTGCACATATAGCTGATTTTAACACAATTTGGTTCGATGTGATTTTACTCCGTAATAAGGTACTGATTATAACAATAGACTTCCTTGCGATCAAATTTTTGGGTTTTATTGTGGAAACCAATGAGCCACAACATAACTATAGCAACGTCCACGTAATCCTTCGGATTAACCGAGAGCGTGCACTTAACTTCGCTAGATCTACCAAAAATGAATGGCCATGACCTAGGCCATGGAGTTTGATGTTATTTATGTGGTTGGTTTCTGATCGCATTAATTCGATGAGGTGGAAACATTGTCTTTCTACTCGCTCGATCATTCTTCAGCGAACCATTAACGCTCCTTCAGGTCGCACGTGATGTAAAATCAGCGGCACCGACTTGCTTACCCTTCAGGAAATTCCTTTGTTTTTTCATTCCACCCACCCGTATCCGGAGAATATCCGCTCCCAGCCTCGTCTTTCGTCGTCCCTTCGACAAAGTGCCCTCTACTCCACCTCGTCCGATTCCCGTGAATGTTTTTCGAAATGAAATTTAAGGCGTTCAAACTTGAGAGTGCTTTGGATGTAAATTCTCGTTCGCCGTGCGGCCATCCTCCACATTCTGTTTCACCATACTTGCGGAATAAAAGGCACGTAAAAGAGTGGGCAGGGAACGGCCTAATACCTCCTCATCGGCGTGAGCGAGAGAGAGAGGATAGGCCTTAGCGCGCTCAAGGCGAGCTCAGCAAACACTCCCCTCAGTCCCTCTCCACCCGCCGCAAATCCCTCCCTCTGCGGTAACAAAGAACATTTTTATTAAAGAATGGATTTTGCGCGTCGGCTCATTATTATTATTATTATATTTTTTAGCACGTTTCGTCGGGTTCTCCGAGCGCTCTTTCGAAGCACTCCACCCTCCCTTTCACCTCTATATTTAAAATCCAATTAACTAATATGCCCCGAGAGCAACGACGGTCTTTCAACCATCCCCCGCTCCCTCTCTCAGCTCTTAAGGAATGTTTCGTGGTTTAGTTCTCGGGTTTTTTTTTGCTTCGATTGTTTCCCTTTTCTTACGGTTGAGTTTGCAATTGGGAGTTTTGTTTTCCGTATAAATTTTCCGAAATGCGTCCGGGGTGGGCACCGTATGTGACCACTGTGGGAGGAGCGCTTTCATTTCCCTCCCGTACCCTTCATTTCCGTAGGCACCGAATTCGGGAGAACATCCAGAGAGGGAAATATACACGTAATATTCCACGAGGCCGCTTTTAGTCCGCTATTTCTGCTAGCGTAGCATATACGATGGATTAGTGTAGTACTTGTAAACTTCAATTTTTTTCTAATGCGTCCGGAAAAGCTACTCCGCGAAGGTAAGTAAAACGCTATTGCATTTCATATTTAACGGAAGCAATATAAACCTTTGGACTACTCTTCAAGGGAATTCTCGGAGGAACGTATTAAAGTGGGATAAAAGGATCCTCTACGCCATAATTACAGTTTAATGTGTTTGAATACACTGCATATCATTGAACTATACAAAAGCATGTATAAATATAATATTTTCCTGATATTTTGTAATGAAAACATGCAAGACCTTAAGATTTGGTGTTTCTATGGTTTTCTCATGAATATTTCCATTGACGCTCCGAAATGTAAATGAAGTTTACAAAGGAAAAACAACAATAGAAGATAAGCTGGCAAACTTTGAAAATGGATTAAAATTAAGGTAAATTCAAATTGTAATTTTGGAATCACTTGAAGTCTGGGTGAAAAGTTAAAAAAAGAGCCAGTCCGATTCTCTAGAGTATTTTACGTTCGCAAGCGAAATGAATGCCTGCATGAATATCTGTATCATACGAAGGAAATTATTTCTTCGACTCGTTTTTTAACCAAAGTCCATTTCCTTTATTTTTTACGAGACTCCGGCCTAACGTCCCAAAACGAGGGGGGTTTGTGAATTCGAAAAAAACCCGCTTGACCATGTTGGGAGAATATTATCTATTCTCAACCAATTTGGTGCCTTTAGAGTGAGGAATTTGCTATCACCACCGTATCGAAATCGAGAATCTTTAAGGGTTGTGGCGTATTTTTTCCCCCCAAGGCGTCCCGCCCGAAACTCGGACGGCGACTCGCCGCATCGAATTTGGAATATTCCATCCCCCGAGAACTACCTCTAAATGCCGTTCTCATCCTTTTTTTCCCGATACCCCTACGACCCACTTGGGTGAAATATTTTCCGAATAATCCGGGAGCATTTTCGTCTCGAACATGACGCATGGTAGCATCCAACTCGGGAGGCATTTCCCTTGCGAACTACCACTTTTGTCGGGGCGTGGGGATGGTCTCTCCCCCCCACTTTTCCTTTGTTGCGAATCTTCCGTCCCTCACGTATCCTCACGGTTTCCTTTCGTTCTTCTCTCTCTCTCTCCCTCTCCTGAGCGAACGGAAAAGTGAAAGGGTTCCTTCGGCTTCATTTTCACCTTTCCATGTTTCCATCTCCGCTCTGGCCTTCCTTCCTCCTTCCATCCTCTCCCTCCGCGCCAGCCAACAATGCAAAAGCTAGAAGAGCAATCCCACCGACACACAAGCATCCAATGCATTCCTTTTCATTTCCCCGTGCCACTATTGAAAAGCCGGCGAAAATGTCGTCCTCATTTTTCTTCGGTATATCCGCCTCCGTCTTCCATCCCCCACCGCCTCATCCTCTTTTGTTTCCCTCTTCCGTTTTAATACGTCGTTTGCCCCGTAATTGATGCGTATTCCATTCTCTCCTTGTTTTCGACTCCTTTTTGCTCTTCTTTCTTTGACGCGCGTGCCTACCCATCCACGGTTCTTCCCATATCCTCCCACACCCACCCACTCTTTCCATTTCGGTTCTATCCCATCTCCTCGGTTTTGGTTTGAACTTATAATTACTTACTCATGATCGCCTCGCAAACCGAAGAAGACCCTCTCATAAAATGGAAGCAAAAAAATATTTACGGTTCACCGATCATCCTCCGATCGGCTTTCGCTTTTGTGCTCCAGGGAGGAGGATTACAAGAAGTGGACTGGGGTGAGGGCACCGACTGCCGAACCGAAGAGATTCGTATCCAGCGCGCGTAGATGAAGCTCGCTGGACTTTGCCAGGAAGGCGAAATGTGTATCCCTCAATTTAAATTAAATTTGAGCCATTTATCCTCTAGAGGGTTCCACGGAAGAGATTTCCACGTCTCTAAAGGCTGTTTCGCTTCAAGGTCACATTGCAAAAGAATACCTGATGATGGAGCTATGAAGGATACTTCCAAGTACAAACTTAATGGACGTACGTAGAATAGTGCATGATTTCACAATGCTGAAATGCCAATATCTACAGAAAAAGTGACAGTGAAAGGGATATTAAGAGCAGGGTAGCCTAGTGGAAATGTTCGACCACTGGCTGGAGGGGCTGGGGACTTTTCCTGGTGGCTTTGTATGCCGCCAACGTCACCGAAGCTGTGTTATTTTTCCGATATTAGATATTCCTGGGAAACCACAAGTGGCACAGAGAAAGGCACTGGTCTCCCCTACCCCAATGTGTGGATTTCACGCGCCGTAAAATTTAGTGGGAAGTGAGTTCTTTGAGCCGTACCTATCAAACCTCACTCGGTTTGATACCCTATTGGCTAGATAAGCCTTTGGTTTTTTCCACAGTTATTAGATAATGAAACTTCTGGCAAATTAGTGGAATTTTTCCTGCGATGAATTGTACTTAGCAAGCAGGATAAGGATGTTAAAACTAGAAATGTCGTAGGAATAAATACTTCCTCTAAAATATAATACATATTTTCCCAGTTTTATGTAACTTTGTGTGCACGCGGATCGTAGTTTTTCCATGGTTCGGAAACTAGGTCGTTGAATCAAGTGGTTAAACAATGCTTTGGGCTATTTTGAGTTGTGGGCGTGGGGAAGGAAGGAAAAAAAAGTAAAATGGACAGAAAGGAAAACAAATCAAGTGCTGGGAATGGAAGGATAGGAGAGATTGTTGCTGTGATAAATTCAAAGGCAGGTAAAGCGAATGCGGAGTATTTTGAGTTTGCGATGGAATGCTGAAGCCTGTGACAGAAGGGAGAATGTTCGTCGAGTAAGGAAGGGGAAGGAAGAGATCTGGCTGGCATGCTGGATGAAATGGAAGAATGCAGAAAGTATGCAGTGTTGAATGGTGTACTGTAGTGTGGTGCACTAAGGTGTTCAAGGGTAGTGTTTTGCTAGTTTTATATGGGTATTCTTTTTTGTCTCCTGTTTCCATCCATAACCTATTTAAACCGGCAGGCCACCATTAACAATGAAGGTTCAAGAAAGACTCTTGGGGGAGAGAAGAAAAAGTGAAATTACCTATCTTTCATCAATAATTTTCTCTTTTCATTCTTTCTCCTTTTGTTGCCGACTCTTTCCCACCTCTATCGTAAACCTTCCTCTTTATCCGTCCTTTCCTTTTCCTCGGCGATTCGCACCGTATTGCCGATTTTTATGTATTATTTATTTATTTAACATTTTTTTAAGCCCGGGACGTGCAGGGTAGCCATCCGCATGGCAACCTCAGCATCAGTTGAGCCTTCGGGGAGCTGACCCACGCGCGCAGGGCCCTAATCCTTCCCAAAGTTAAAGTGTTTGTTTTTTTGCGGGGAAACGAAATAAATTCTTTTATCCCCGCGTTCTCGCCCACGCAGCATTCGCCTCAGCTTACGGGGTTTGACGCATTACCGGGCTTACGGAATATCTCTGAAATGGTTTTCTTTCTCCGCTACGAATGCTCGAGAATGAATAGGTCCTATTTTTTTTACCCGTTCGACAAATATTTATCGCTATTCATCCTTTGGGCTAGGCACTTATTCCCGAATTAGAGGATGAAATTGAAAAGAGGAATTAATGTCATGGTTGAAATTTTTCTCAGCAGCCTGTTTTGTATTTTCTTTTTTTTTCTCTCGTCTATATTCATGGTGTCATCTTTCTTTCACGGTGTTTAAAATGGCGATACCTTCTTTCCCACCATGTTTCGTGTAGAGAAGCGGTACAGTTTACTTTGACTCGTAGTTAAAATGGCAACTAAAATATTTTCTTGCAATACTGCAATGCGGTTGTAGTACGCCTACGTTAACGCGTTATGCTTTCGCTTTTCATGTTACATGAATTTATATTATATTTCGCTTATTTATATATATATTTCGCTTATTTGTATACATTTCGCTTTTCATGTTACACGAATTTCATCTATGAAATATGTTAAGCGTATTTTTCGAAGTCAATGCTTTGTGCGAGAGTTGATCGCAACCGGGAACCAGAAACTGGAGCGAAACATGGAGTGGACCAAATGCTTTTTTAATTAAAAAAACTGAACATATTGCTGAAGTTACCGTCTTTGGGTGCATTTGCGTTTATTTTTCGTGGTGTTTACATTTGAGGGATTGCATCGTCTTATGTGTGGTTGCACATAAGTCCTTACTGTTTTCCCTGAGGTGGGCTAGAGAGAGGGGGAAAAAAATTGGCTCCAGACGAGAATAAGGTAGAAGCGCTTCACGTTGAAATTACGTCTCTCAAATTTACAAAAATTAGCTGGGGTGGAATTTGGGACCTTTGGTGTGCATCGTGTGTGAGCTCAGCGCGTTCTATCTCTCGCATTCCTCTGCAAAACTCATTCGGCGAATCGTTAAGACTCACGGAATTAGTCCCGACGTCGACCGGACGCCGCGGCGCAATGGACCCATGCCCGAAAGTTTCTTTCCGCGTTTGCGACGCGGGAGCATCCTCCTAGGTGGCGACCGTTGTCGGAGCACGCCTTGCCCGTCTCCGACAAAAACTGCACCATTCACCTCGTGCCATTTATTTCGTCCGGTGCTTCTAATTCGTTATCTTTCGCCTCGCACTCTCCTTACGCGCTGTTCCCGCGGCAGCGGCGGGGCCATTGTGTGGGAGGAGGACCTTTCATTTGAATTATCCCTATCTCTCGGCTTATTATTTAATCTTATTCCACGCGATACATCACGGACCAGATTGTTCTGGTGAGGCTGCGGGAGCGTTAGGCGTTGGGTCGGGACCCTAGTTAGATCTTCGGTCCGGATGGTTTGTCCTCGGCGGTCGAGAAATCTCTCCCCCTAGGCAATGCAGCTTTCATTCGCTGAGGTGAATATGCGGTGCTTTGTACCTGCCGTCGCGGTTGCTTGCAAGATAAAATATGGGAGTAGTTGTAGGGTACCTCTAAATCTCGCAACAACATTGTTTGTGGCTAAAACATTAATTAAGATACTTAATAAGGATTCCTTTCCATTCTTCAAATGTTATTCTTTTTTTACTCCTCCTCCTGATGGCTGTTCGAATCTATTCGAATAAACAATTATGTCAAATTAATAGTGCGCATATATTTTTAATGCACAAAAAAAGTAATTATGATTCAGGCAGTGATATACACGTACATTCTCGTTTTTTTAACGTTCGTACAAGAAGATTATGCTAACTGACCAAACTGTTAAAGCTCTTTTGTAAATGATTTACGCGAAATTAAGCCTATTTTTCGATATTTGGTTATTATGGTTCATTTTTAGTTCTCCACATTGTATTACCTTAGACAAGAGTCTAGTGCAGAATTTTTTCAATGAAAGTGTGCACAAATGGTAACACACTTGGGTTCATTGCATATTTGGAGAGTTATTTGCCATCGTTTTAGAAAACGTCAGCAAATTTAATTCGATTGTATGAAAGCCTATCAACTTTCCCTGCAACCTTATCTCATGTAAGACAATTTCTCCCGCTCCTATCCTTCTCGTATCCGTTCGTACAGTTGCCCAAAATTAACTTTGGAAATAGGCCGGAACCATAAATTTGCAATTGCACTATTTTAGGCTTTCCTTCTCCCAGTACGATTCGGCCGAGTTCGAACTTTTAGAGGAGAATTGACATAGTATCGTGTGGGATTTAACCTTGGTATCATCCTGCGAGTATGTTAAAACCTTACCTTTGCCAGTGTGTTAGCAATGTCACTTTTATTGATTATCTTAAAGTAGACGTCCAGATAGAACCAGTCTGAGGGGTTCAGCGCTTTAACGCCTTAAAATAAATTATATTTTTTGTATTCGCCAATGGTGGATCGGGTCACCTTTATTTGCTCATGATCTACGTGTGCTTAGATTTCTCTCCAGCTTCATTTTATTTCTTCATCGTGTCGTACTTAATAAAAGTTTTTGAATTAAATTAATCGTATATTTGTGCCGTGTGTTATCTTACGGTATTACGTTACGTAAATTTGTTGGATGTGAATGAATTTGATTTTAATGTTGGGTAGCTGATTGTTAACATTTTGAACAAATGTCCATAAATCATCAGGAGTTATTAACTTTCACATTTTTAATAAGCTTCAGGCGGTGTTTGTTCGGGCGGTATTCATGTATGAGCATGCGTTTTTGACGGGAACTCATAGACTTGGCGACTTAACGATGTTGACCAGCTGAATTATAAAACAAGAGCCCGGACTTTCTGGACCGAATTAAGCGTGGATTCACAAGTTTGTTTGTCTTTGTTGTTATTCCAAACCCTCGGTGTGAAATTCATGGTGTGTAGATAAAAAAAACGGCCAGCCGCGCCCGGGTTAGAGTAAATTTATTGCGTGAAGTGAGAATTCTGCTTAATAACTTTTCTTTTGGCGTCGGATCCCTCAAACGGCTCTTATGCTCTATTAATGTTAGCGACACCCATCTGTAACAAACTCAAAAAGTTATCTACGAATAGGGTTCAGAAAAGCGACCTCTGTCCGATCGCTGAATTGATTTGCTCAGCCTTAATAATTTCTCGAAAATGATGTAGGTCATCATGACACATTGAGAATTTTATGGGATGGTTTTCTGCCGAATTTCACCCGGTACCATTTCCCGATGCACACTGGTACACTTTTATAAAAGATCATGCGTTCCATGCAATAAAAATATCAAAGATTTTCTGGCGGTGCTCAATTATTTCCCAAGAGAAATGACCAAAAAATACTTTTCTTAAATTTCAAAGGTAGTTTTTGATGTTTGAAAATGTAATGCAATTATATGCTTGAAGGAGGTCGTTAATAACGTAGCCCTCCTCCAATTATTGTCGGGTAATGCGGACGCAGTGAGGCGGAACCGTCTTCATCCATCCATTAAACAGTGCTCAGCCTTGCGGAAAGTGTCATTTCCGTAAGTACTGTCGCCGACTGGTTAGCACAGCAGATTTCGGCCTTTAAAAGCATCATGACTCCATGCAATTAGATATCCTAGTAGTTTGCGTGAAACAAGAAATGTCAAAAAGCCATCGACCTCTAATTGTCGGAAGTATTACATCTCATTAAACTATTTAGAGTATTCCAATCTTCTTTTGCTCGATTACAAATACTTTGTTAACCCATGAGTTCCCACCTTTATAGGTTACATCGAAAGGGGGGAATTAAACATTCAAAAGTGAAAATAATGAAAAAATATTATTATTTTAAAGATTATGTATAATTGGCTATTGATAAACAGCGTAACGGTGCTCAAATGGATTAAAATAACTGTGTACAAGTTCAGGATTTTTATTGAATCGATCATCACCATAATTTTAATAAGTACCTTTGAAACCAAGGGGAATTGGGATGGTGCGGTGGTTAACGAAGTGGCTTCCCACCCAGAGGGCCCGAGTTCGATTCCCGATTGGCGGCAGGTATTGCCTGTCGTTAAGAGTAGGCAAATGCCGACGCTGGGTTTCTCTCCACTCTTCATCCATTTCTGTCCATCCCTAATGGCGCAAATGACCTTAGTTGTTGGTCGTCTCCCCTACATTCTGCTACTATTACTTTGAAATCTATTCGTGTTATGGTAAATACTGAGGTGGGTTAATCCTGTAAGTTTTCCCATTTAGCCTCGGTTCGAATGGTTATTCATAACTAATTAAATTCATACCTCAACGCTTGTCAGAATAATACCACTGCTAGTTGTAGTTTTAGGAGAGGCGACCTGCTGTTGAGGTCATTTGCGCCATGAGGGATGGAAAAGAAGAAAGGTGGAGACAAACCTGGCGTCGGCATAAGCCTACTCTTAACGGAAGCCGCCAATGGGTACACAGTTTAACGTCCCATTCGACGGACGGGGTACCCATTTAAAGTGCCCTCCAAAAAGTTCATCAAGTAGATATTTGTAGAGGTATTCCGATCCCTACTTGAGGTGCTTGGTGTAGGTCACTTTGAGTGAGCACGCCGTCCGTCGAAAAGGACGTTGAGCTGCGGACCCCTTGGTGCCTTTCGTAAAGAGTATGTTAATGCCGACGCCGGGTTTCTCTCCTCCCTACATCCTTTTCCATCGATCATCTATGTCGCAAATGTCCTCAGCTGTCGGGCGCCTCCCCTAAATACCACTACTCCGTGGAGCACTCCAGACTCCCTCAAGTAGGCAATGGTGCAAAAACCTTCATTTTTCCGAAAACATTACTCATTGCTAAATTTTGACGAGCGTAATCGCGCCCCTTCATGTAAGAAAAAATCACGAGACCCGATCCATCGGCCGTGACTGGAGTGTCGCAACGCCGCCCACCGCTTTCCCCACGTCCCACCTAATAATTTGGGTGACGCGCCGTTTTTTTTTTAATAATTCGATTGGAAATCAACTTCAACCTCCCCTCCCACCCTACCCCTCATATTTAAAAGCTCCACGCGGGGATTAATTAACTGCCATTTTTTATGTCGACAAAAGTTAATTAGGAAATTGAATGTATCCAGTGGCGGGATTAATTAGTTTTGCCCTTTGACCTTGGTGCTATTTTACCTCGGCGTTCGTTACGAGGATTGGGGGTGTGGGAGGACCCGACCGTCCTCATTTCCGAGGCGGGAGCCAAATTCCCCTGCCCCCAAACCGTCAGGGCTGCTCCAGGTCGTGTGCATTCCCTTCCCGTCTCCAAACACCCCTCCCCCCCAATCCCTTCAGCATCCGACGATAATGCAGTCGCGTTGGAATCGCTGTCGCCGTTAAACAGAGACGAGGCAAGGAGAAGTGGCGGGGTCCGCCGCTCGCGCTTGAGCCCTTGTAGGGAAAAACGTCTGGAATGCAATTTCCCGTCCGGGGTCACGGCAGCCGGGAGTGCTGCCAAGCAGTCCGCGGTTGATCCACATTCTCTCTCTCTCTCTCTCCTTGCCCAGGTAGGTGATGCTATGTAAGGCCCAGGAGACATTCAAGGAAGGCTGTGAAGCGGTATTGTTATTAACATTGATGCACAAGTCAAGGTAGGCTTTTGATGTGCCCTGAGACGGAGCGCAACTCTATTTCCAAGACCCGCCTAAAGCGACACGAAACACCGTAATACTCTGCATGACATGAATTCATTCTTCAACTCTACATACTCTCTGCTGTCTTAATTCCCTCCTTCATGTCTCTTCACATCTCTTTCTCCACCTTCCCTGCTAACCCAATGTTATTCCTTCTATTACCTTCTTCGAAATTCCATTGCCTCTCATTGTGCTCAGAATCCACTTTTCTTGGCTTCAAATTTTTCCCAACAGCCCTCCCTCTTCCTGGCAATCCTCAACTGCCCTTTCTTACGCGTCGTTTCATCAGGAGCATTGATGTCATCGTTTGCACTGAATTGCTAACTTCCTCATGAGCGTGTGTTGCGGAGTGTCAAGAAACCAGCTATCAGCTATTTTGTATGCAATGAGAAGTAACGATTTTTAAAAAAATAGAAAATTCAGATTGCTTTGAGGTCATTGTTGGCTTTGGTCTGATCGCGAATCGTATGAGTGAAGGAAATTATTATTTTATGGTTAACATTTTTCTAGTATTAGCCAACAGTTCCCAACGACCAAAAGGTTGATTTCATGGGTGAGGGTAAAGGTCACCTACTTCCTTTCCGTGTACCGCGTATGGTTTCCCTGGAAGAACTGTCACCCGAAGAATCAAACAGCTTTGGTGAAGCTGAGAGTGCCCTGAGGCATCTATGGGAAACGAACGTGGGGCCTCAGGTAAGCCAACGCTCTAAACATTGAACTACCACTTCGTTTTAGTAGGGTAGTAATTCCCCTAATAGTTGATGTTCATTACGGCTCAATGCTGTGGGGCCCAATCTTTAAACATTGTGTGGAAACTTAGTGATTCTCTCAATTTCAGATGCAGTGCTCTAGGGTCCTCTCTCTTTCTGAAAATGCATATCTGCTGGGGAGACTAACCTAACCTACTTCTCCCCGTTACCCGAAAGGAAGGAAATTTTTCTTGGAAATAATTTTTCTAAACAAAGGGAATATTACATTTTCTCATTAATCCTATTTACCAATCACTGCATTTCATCGCGTAGGTAATGGTTCCCAGCATCTTCCAGGTGATCCCACATTTGCGTAATGTGTGACTTCCAGTGAAAGTCAGTGGTAACCAAGGGAGTGTTACGTGTAGTTAAATCCCTCCGTTTCGTTTGGAGGGTCGTGCTTTCCATTTTTTACTCTTAAAGTTCATTTGAACCACATTCTATTTTTTCTAGTCTCTCAAATTGTGTTAATTGTGTGAGTGAAAATCAGTGTTCTTGAATGTATTGTAGTAAATATAAGTACTCTTCAAAAATTACTTGATAATATGATTGATATATGCTGAAATTTCAGTACTTATGAGAAAACATAATTGTAACTGTCTGGTCTATCCAACACCGACAGTTTTAAACGGCATCGTTTCAATCGAATAGGGCGAAATGAAATGTTTAAGAATCATTGGGTGTACTGTGTTATCTCAATACTTTTCAACGCAAGTATTAGTATCTTGTATAATTTGCAGTGTTCTTCTCATATCTCGTCACTCATCAGAAATCCGTTAAAGACCGGAACTGGAATGCTATTAGAACAGTGGCTTAGGTTTAAAAGAATAAGTGATTTATGCTATAATTGCGTTTGGCTTTTCAATTCCAATCAATGGATTCGTGACATCGTAGATGTAAGACCAAACGCAACAATGGTGTAATCCTTTTGAGCCGTCCTAATTGATATTTCGAAAATCTACCAACATTTTCCTTTACGATTCTCAGTGAATGTAGATGGATTCTACTTTCTTTCAATCAGCCAGTCAGATCAATCAAAGGTCATTTCAATCACTCAAATCATTAAACTATAAGGCATGCGTGTGTTTTTGTCGGCGTGTGACCGCAACCGGTCGCTAATAAATGGCTGTAACGTGTCAGTGGCAGATTGAAGTTAGATGAATGCTCCATCCATTGCATGTTACTTACTCAAGATTCGGGACGTTTATCTTCGTTCACTTGACCACACATTTTCAGTCGCTCGCCGAGGGCTATGAGTCGTGCGTATGATTGCCAAATCGATGCGTCGAAGCGCGTCATTATGCCTCAATGAATTGACGAGTGGTCTATCGGATCCTCAAGAGCTCTCATTGCATGTAACGGAAATTTTTCTTCACTTGTGTGCCTTCAACCTACATATACCATCGACGCTGCTGGGCACGACTGCACGTGTAATGCGGTGGTGTTATTAAACGTAGTAGGTATATATGTATTTTTTGCAAGGGTGCAGTGCCGAAGTTTAGAATGAAATTCCTACTGGTTGATGTTGAAATGAAGTCCATACTGTCACCTTAGCAATTGTAATATCCTGAGTGTTATCATATATTTGGTTTTTCGTGTTAGGGGGTTGAAAGTAAGTTTCAGGGTTGAAGTTAAAAGGAAAGCAAAAGAGGTTTCCAGGCTGTACCGAAAGCGGCTGAGTCTTAATTAGAAAGGGAATTCTTTGGTGAAGGCTTCCCATTGGTCTTAAGAGTGTTGCCCCATGTGATCTGCATTGGTTACCACCACTTTCGCCCCTGATCTAAAAATGTCTTCAGTTTAAAGCCATGTCTTTTGAAGACACCTTGAGGGCAGCCAATGACAATTTTATCTTCAAAGCCGAATTACGCGACGGAAATATTGAAAGAAGAATGTATGCAAACTTCGTCAGACGGTCGTTATGCATTCCTGAACTCGTTTTCGGTGGAATTTCATTAATATAAATAAACACCAAAGAGTTTTATTGAAACATATGCTCCTAAATCGATATGAATTATATTGACCATATATATAATATATTGGCTAGTGATCTATGAAAAGGGTTCCTCTTTCATTAGTTTCCTTGTAATAATATTCGTTAAGATATATTGGTTTCCACAGATAATAGTTGAGTGAATATTGAACGTTGTCTGAGTCGTAGTAGATTCGTCTCAACCGAGGGTAATTAGATTCTTTTCCCGTGTACACAACGTTTTTCGTCTAAATGAAATTGTCATTAAGATCTGGCGTATGCCGCTAGTAGTGTACGCAGCGTAAATTAGAGTTTTTCTGTTATCAAGATTTAGTGAGGTTTGTATAAGTCCGTTAATACATTCTCGGGCCATTCCCAAACAAGGGCTCACTATGATGTGCTAAAGGAATATAATAATAACGAGTTAATACGATTCGACGGCGAAGGCTCTCTGGGACGCAAGCGGTGACTTACCAGTGTCAATTTTAATTTATCAAACTAACTTTCTCACGCCGATTTATGTTTTTATTGTTTTCAAGGAAATGTGAATTGGTTTGATGAATATTAGGATTGTATATAGTTTATTTCGCAATAATGTATGCCCCGAAGACGGAGATCATTCTTTTCTAAACCTTTGAAAATATTGCACTCCGAAACCTCCGATTTGTTTTTCATATCAAAACTTATTCGATCACGAATATTTCCGATAGATATGTTGCCCTAATATTGGTATATTATCTGGTGAAACCGAATCCTTACAATACTTTTGGAATGAAGTTTAGGTTTTATGGAAAAGGAGAAACGTATTTTGAAACCTACTTGCGATAACACCCGAAAGGTGTGAAGATGTTTTTTTATTCGGTAACCAAGAAATTCAGAGACTTTTTCTTGTTTTCATTTTTCGGCGTGATTCAGCATTTTCCCAACAGCCACTTTACCCATGGAGGTCGCTAAACGAAACGGCCCGATGAAGTGGCCCCCAGCACGTATTGTGCTGAGGAATTGTGTGCGGCAAGTAATCGCGCGAGTTCGAAACGGGATTTCGATATCCGATCCAATTTAGTTTAGGGATGCCAATAGAGAAGGGGAATGGGGCAACTACCCAGCCATTTTTCCCGCAAGCTTTCCATTTCCCTTCACATTTCGGCTACTCCGTTTCGCATACCCTTTGGCGATAGATTTCTCTATGCCTGCAGCCTGTCGCTTGGACTTATTTCTTTTCGGTGTAGCATACAGGTCCTGTATGTAGTCCCGTGGACAAGGCAGCCTGTCGCCTATCCTGCCAGGCCCCGCAATGTTTATTCGATGTGACAGCACTATCGGTCCCCTCTTCGTGCCCAAAAATAGCTTATTGTGAACAGGGGTTCCACCCAACGCGTTCAGCTCCACCTTGTAACTGCGTGGGTCAGCCTTTTCATTGACTATAGTTCTTTTCATTGTCTATAAATTATCAGTCGCAGAGCTACGTCACTGAGTAGTAACTAAAGGTATTTTATGTCAAAAATGAACTGCAAATTTTCTTGTGCCGCTTGTGATATTTCAGTGTCTTTGCACTGCGGTGACTTTCAATGATCAGTCTAGTCTGTAGCCCGAGATGAACTACGGAAAAAGTGCATGCGATTTCTTTCGCGGTGGAATTGACAATAAAATAACAGAACTGTATGCTCAAACCTTCCAGAAATCACTGGCTCTGTGTGTGTGTGTGTATGTGAAGTTCAATACAGGTAAAGAGAGCGATGATCCATATACTCTAATTCACCACCAGTTTCGAAAAAGATTCAGCAATATTAACAATTTCAATCGGAGAGAAAATGATGGCTTTTGACCGCGGTGATTTTAAGCAATGTCAACTGATGATTAGTTACTTTTTTTTAAATTTCCAGTTAATTTTTCCTAAATTGTTTTTCGTTAATCAGGCTCTCATTCCCTTAATTATCTGAAATTGTAATTATGTAAATGAAAGCTTTTATTGATGACCAAATTAGTGGAATTGCGCTGGTATGGTCACCGCAAATGGGAAAAATTCAATATTTATTTTTCGAATAATGGATTCCAGTACTCGTATTGCATTTTTTTATGACCTGGGATATGTTTTTATATGACCATTTCCCTTTATTTGGTATCAGGGTTTTGATTACCCTCAACTTAAATGGACTTGCTTTCGCAGGCATAACAGTTACGGATAAAATAAATTCACCCAATAATTCCATTCTTTTGACAGATTTTCCCGAGTTCAATTTAATCTTTGACGTTATGTAATAATTAAATTGGAGATCTCATGGTACTCCTTATGCGTAGTTTAATGCTGCGTTTAAGTTCTTTTTTATTTTTGAAAGTGTAACTTTTCCTCATTACTGAGTTTATCATTTCTCAAAAGTCTTATTAATTGACAATTTTTTAATGAATATTCGAATTTGAGGTTTTATTTGGAAAATAAATATAATGCACGGCTTACTTTTGAGACCACTGTGGGTTAACGTGAAGTTTAGACTTAACAAACTTTTTTTGTGTTTTACGCGGAGTATTTATATTTCATGGATCATATTGGAGGCCACCGAAATGTAGTTGTGGAGAATAAAGGAAACATGAAATGGGCAGAAATGTAAACAAGGGAACAAGGGGAAGGGAGAAGGTTGCCTGGAGAAATTCAGATAAAGCAAGAAAAATTATTGCATGGTATACGAGTATTAAATGGAATATGGAAGACTGAGCTAGAAGGGAGAATGTTCGGAAAGCAAGATAAGGGCCAGAAAATGAAGAGGTAAGTTTGACAGAATGGTGTTATAGAGTTTAAGATTTTGAAGAATGGTTTGTTGTACGATAGGATTTGACGGTGTGTAATGCAATTTTATGCGGGTTTTAGAGTAGCCGAATTGCTTAGTACCTGTGTTCATCATTGACCAACATGGACCGGTTGATTTATGGTGAAAATATTATATAACTCCATAAAATATGTCTGAACTAGGTATTTCTAGTCATTCGACTCCAAACATGTAACGATATGTCTTTGTTTGTATTAATTCATGACGCCCTGAAAGCTTCAGGAAGGGTGTGATACGTAATTTATGGATTGCGGACGTCATTCATTTTATTTTGCGTATCCACGTTCATTTTTAGATTACTTAAGCTTAGAGTGTTATTTCAGATATTTTGTTCTTAACATCAGGAGGCTGATAAAGTGCAAGAAGATTATTTATATCTCATCTCATCTTGCTTCGAATTCTTTCTCCGACTACTTATCATTGAAAAAAAATGATCAAACACCTGTAATTGATCTCTAAAATTTTCGTCGAAATCTTTCTGATTAAATTTAATTGAGACGCTATTTCACTTACCTGTAAGTCGACAGGCGGAACTTTGAACAAGATTTTGATGAACTGCATTTGCTGGATAAATATTGTTTGTTTATTTTAAAATGAAAAAGTTGTGGCAATGTATCAGAAATTCCAGGTTAATTTAAAAAGAGAGACATAATGTATTCCTCCTGCTCGGTTCACTGGTTCTTAATTTTGTCTTGATCATGAGCGTCGAGACGCAAATTCCTTCAAATTTAACTCTTTCATATATATTGTATATTTTATGATGACCCATTTCAAGATCCTTCTGATCTTTTATGTAAACTGAAAGATCCCTTATCGTTCCGAGTTATGTTCATGTGCCGGCAAAAATTCGGAGCGAACAATTGCCCTTGATTTCGCCGTCTCGTCTGGATAAATGGCATTTCGTAAACCACTTCGAGACAGTTGGTTTCGGCCAAGTTATGTACTACTCACGTCCAACATGGCAATGGTTCTTCTTTTTCACGGCGGCGTATACCATTCGATCCTCCTCGATAAGGAAACTGGTTCTCATTGTTTTTATACTTTTGGAGTGACGCTCCATCGAGCGAAGTATTTGAAAACTTCTTTTTCCTTTCATCTCCCTGTCTTTTCGGGAACGGGAACTCATCTCTCCTATTCTACCCCCACCAGCCCATTCTCCTCCAAGCGTCCGCGTTTCCTTCCAAGCGATAAAAATAACAATGTCCTCTTGCAGTTGGAATGACGTTTCCTTTCCAGCCAACCGGTACAATGTCTTTGCTTGACTACGTTCTTTTTTTTTCCCTCCTCCTCCTCCTTTCGGGCACTTTCCCACGCCGCCTCCTTCCACCGTCGTCCCCGCCGTATAAGGTCAAATTCTTCTCCTCGTTCTGACGTCTTGCAAAATACTCCCATCTTCGGCTTGGCCTTTTCCCCACCGTGCTCTTCATCGCGGGAAAACTCATTTTTTTTACCCCCGGCTCGCTCCCCGAAAGCATCTGCTGTTATTAAGTCCATGATTTCGAATCTGGGTTTATCATTTCGAGCACAACTACTGCACTGCTGTATCGCTCCACGAATCGCCTTACCCCCACTTCCTCGATGCTGTGTGCGTTATGGCTTGACAGTCGCGAATTTTATGATATGTTTTCCCTTGCTCATCCTGAAGTATGATTTACTCCACTTCAGCTGGTGCTCAGCGTGCTTGTAACAGGTTTTTTTCTTAACGTTGCCGTAAGTTGATTTTAAACAAAGGCGGTCCAGTAAAAAATTAAACCGTTGTATAATGTAGGTTGTGGTATTCCTAATTAAATCAATGGGTTTATATAAAATCTGTATTTTAATGCAAATGTAGGATATTGGTCTACATTAACCGCACTGTTTTACCGGAACGCTAACTTGATACGTAAGGTTATAGCTCGCCTCGAACTTCTGTAATTCTCATGGCGTGTGAATCGTCTACATTTAAGTTATGTGAGAAAGTTCATTCCTTGCGCCACTAGGATCTGGTATTTAGAATCATACTTCATGGATGAAGCAAAGTGTACCGAGAAGCTTGAACTAGGAAATTTGAACGGTTGGAAGACAAGGACTACACCCAGTGTGCTATCGCAGCATCAATAATTAAAGATAATCATGGATTTAATTTCTTATCTGTCATTATTGCCTTCATGTGTGCTCCATGGAGATTCTAATTTGATGAAGTCTTGTTTACTTGTATGTTGATAGCGTCCGCGAGCTTTCTTAGGGCATATTTGAAACAAGGAAAAAATACATAGTGACGGTACTTTTCTCCGGGGGAATGTAGTCGTTCAAAGAGATAGCGGACTGCATTAGAAGTAATTAGCCATAATCGGTCTGCAAAAGGTCTTCTTTGAGCATTTCATCATTAATTTGACGTTAAATTTTTAAGCTACAATTTTTTCATTCTCTCACAGTACTCTTGGAAGACATTTTTAAATCCTGATGAAAAAAAGTCTTATGAGGCGAAGGATAGGTGGCATCTCGATCATCCACCTTTGAAGTCCTCTTCCATCCCATCGTGGATTGCACTGGTTCATTATCTCAGGATGCCATAGACATCCTCCTCCTTCAAGCCACGCCTCGTAACTGTTAGTGAAATGCTTATCTAATTAGTTAGCGGGCATGCTTGAAGAACTATGGTGGCTTAACACTTGACAGTTCAGCTGCTGTTGTAAATTACTTTCCCATTCTAATGGAGAAGGGCGTGGAAGTTGGTATGATCTCCGATGCAGCCTCTTTATAAAACACTTCTGGTACGTTATAAATTTCAATAGCGAGTACACTTGTACAACAAGATAATCGGGACTTTATTTCGTTATAATGAGGGAAAGAGCTTCAGGGTGTGAATGGATGTCTTCCAGCTGTTTCTCATATGCAGTATGTAGTTTAATTGATTGTTTCTTAATTAATGGGTGGAATGCCTAACTTATCTGTTGTTAGTATTCTTCATTTGGTCGCATTTTATAAAGAAATTTACCTGTCATAATAGACGTTTTTGCATCTTGGTATGCTACTCCAAGGGGTCTAAATGATGTTGGGTGGTGCTTTCAATGCTTTGCGGAATCTAATGGGCTTACTACATTTATAAATCTACCTTAAATTTGTAAATAAGGCATCTTCAACCTCGTGGGTCTTAGGTGACTAGCCATAGAAATTAATACAATAGGTGATCATTTATTTATCGTCGGATACTGATACGTATTGTCTACCATTAGATTACGAGTATAGCCTGCAAACCGCAGCATGCCTAGAGTGTGCGGCATGGGGTTATTCCATATCTGGCACGAAATTTCAAAATTATATATTACCTTCAGTTAACAATGGAGAAGTTATACAATTCTTCACAGCTCCGGAAGTCACCCCTCATTCCGTTAGTATATTTTCCTCACTCTGCCTGGCTTACCGAAAATTCCTCCTCTTGGTGTCCTCCCATGTAAGATTTTCTACAGCATATGACGAAGCACTAGTATCATGTAAGCATCATTTAGTCTGCTGTCGCCTCGATACCGCAGATGTGAACGCGATGCTGCCTTGTGTGTTGTTCACTATTCAGGTTTTCAGCATTCCAAAAACGCTCTTTCAGTCACGCCACCGATCCCACTCGCGGTGCATCTTCCTCCCCTGTGCACCCCCTGCAGCGAAGAAGGCTGGGCGTTGGGCAACATGGCGCCTCCGGTCTCTTCACCGGGATGGCACCGGGAATCTCACGCACCTGCGTCGGTACGGGCGCGGAGATTCGAACGATCCCGAACACGGCATCCACGGTTGGCACCCCGCCCAACCCCCGACAGGACCCGCACCGAGTCCGTCGCCCATCGGTGGGCGAAGCGATAGGCGTCCCTCCGAAAAAATGCTCAGGAGAGACATCGTGTGAGAACATTCCCGCACGCGACGAAGCGGACGGCAGGACGGCGGGGGGAGAGTGAGAGGGGCTTTTTAAGCATTTAATCGTTGGAAGATATAGGTCCTCGGTAGTCTATACTGTTGGGTGTGGGAGAGCGTTATGTTCTTTTGAGTTACGGTGTGTTCCCCCGGGATGAGATAAAAGGAAAAGTGGGCTATGTAAGGAGAGAGATGAGGAGCTTCCTCCCCACCGACTCTTCCCAACACTCCCTCCGTCCTCCCCCTTCTCCTCCGCACGTCCTGTTCCCTTCGTCCCCCCTCCCCGGTCCCCTCCACCTTATTTACAGTCTCCGGCAATCTTGAAGGCGCCCTCTTCATCCCCCTCCTGGGGTCCTCGACATTCCCCGCAGCGTTTCATAGCGATGCACTCGCCGAGTGCCGCGGAGGGGTTTCGGGAGGGAAGGGGAGGGGGTCGGAGGGAGGCCACGTTGCCACATTTCCACTGAGTTTCCTCGCCTTCATCGTTGTCTTGCGTCTTCCGAGCGTCTCGGCTTCGCGTTCTGCACCGGCCAAGCCTTTTCCTTAGGTTTTCTGAGGAATTATTATTTCTGCCACGAGTAGCCATCCTGGCGTGAGGACTGCCCCTGAAAACAATTGCACGTATTTTTAGCCCTCATGAAACACTTGTGCATAAAACAAGCACATTTCCTTTAATCAGTCTAATTCTTCAGCTCCTCTTAGTCTTTAACTTCTTCATGGAGTACAAATTGTGTTCTTTTCCTTCTTCATTTGATAATCTCCTTCCATCACACGCTTCAGCTTCTAACAGCCTCTCGATATCTCGGTTCTCTTCTCCTGTTTCCTTATAATTTCTCCTATGTATTTCCCGCTTCTCTATCCACCCTCTCCTAAATTTATTATTTCCCTTGGTTTGTATATTCCAACCTTCTTTATACTCTCATCTCAAGTTTTCAATGTGAATTTATCATGTAAATTCCAAGAAACTGCTGGAGATGCCGCAACAGTAACTTTTAACGGAGTCATCCGCTAATATGAATTTCATTGATTTATCTCTAAACTCAAAACACTAAGCATTTGAGCTATCGGTCCACATTTTATCCTCTACTGACCTTCCCGCATCTGAAGAGTTACCCTATGAAATAATTCCTTTTGTGGGAGTATTTCTTTTGCAAAACCAAATCTCCGATGTCAGTGTTGCTATGCCCATGCCCATCGTGGTACATTTCTAATCACCAGAATCTCCATTTATTGCATCTCTTCTAATTTGCATCTTCATCACTGTGTATTTAAACTCTGCCTTTCTGCTAATTGAGGGTTTAATTTTCGTTGATTTATTTTCTTCCAAGGGAATGCATTGTGCTCCACAAGTCGTTCGACTTGGCGCACGTTTGCGTCAACAAATGCCGTTAGCCAATTGTAGTGTGGCAGTGCGGCGACACTGAGGCTTATTTTGGCCTCAGCTATTCAATCATACTTCTTAGTAGTCCTCATGCTTGCCACATCTGAATTTGTTTATGCGCAAAAACCATGTTGTTTGTTCTTCCTCTCACTTGATTCCAACCACCGCCTTGTTGCATTCGAGTATAGATTTGCCCATTCCACCACCAATCTATTCATTTCCAACCTGCAACTCAAACATTCACACCACGGATTTTATTTCCATTATCTAGTCTAGTATCACCGTTTTTCATATCATGTCTAGGTTAAAGTATCCTTCAACTTTTCCATGAACTTCCTCGATTAGGAAAGGGCTACCGCATCTTCTTTCTCAGCCCATTAGCCCTTGTTACTGCCCAAAGCACTCAGCTGCTTATCGGGTGGCTCTTAGCTCTGTTATGGATAGCGCCTCTGGATATATCATCCAAACGTTTAATGTCATTTTTCTGACGGCTGAAGGGTAAAAATCA
This sequence comes from Hetaerina titia, assembly GCA_037158775.1. NCBI lineage: Eukaryota > Metazoa > Arthropoda > Insecta > Odonata > Calopterygidae > Hetaerina > Hetaerina titia. The sequence continues at coordinate 63,839,781 of CM073775.1, read as the reverse complement.
GTGATATGTGAGCGTGAGCTCCTTAGAACCAAGAACTGCATTAAAGATTGTATTAAATATCAGGAGATGAAGAGTGTAGTAGTAGTTGTTGAGGAGTAATGCTGTAGTCATCGATTTCAGGGTTTTTGTTAAGTAATCAATCTAGTTAACTACATAGGTCCCTCTTCATCTCTGTGTACTTCTTTCTTCCCTTCATCCCGTCCAACATCCCCATCCCGTTCCTGCCCTTTCCTCGCTTGCCCAACATTCTCCCCTCTATTAACTTCTTCAACATTCCTCTACCGCTCAATACGCCTTTCATCCATTTTTCCTGCTTCCATTGGATTTCTCTCAACAAACCCCTCTCCTCGCCCACCATCTCCAGTACTTACTCATTTGTTTTCCTTTCGGTCCATTTCACCTTCTCCATTCTTCTCCATAGCCACATTTCAAAAGCCTCCAATCTACGTCTATCCTCCTGCTTCACTGACCACGTTTCCGCGCCGTACATAGCTACGTTCCATATCAGAGTTTTTACGAGCTAGTCTTCGAGGGTGGTGGATGAGCGAAGATTATAGGTGTTTTAAATTAGCATTGGAAAGAATGGAGAATATAAGTTAGATAGAAAGTAGGACTTTTGTCTTACGAATGATAAAAGAAAGGAGGTTGGCGAAGTACATTCAAAGAAGGGGAAAAAGTGAATGAAACATTGGCAAGTGGTTGGAAGTTGACGTCTGTGACGGTGGGAAAAATGTTGGGCGAGTAAGAGAAAGGAGGTGTTTTGAACGGCAGAAAGAAATTGGAAAGAACTAAAGAAACTAGAAATGTTGAGGGTGTAACATGAGCCACGAAGAATGCAACACGAACTTGTTATTAGGAAACATTTGTTGTTACAGGCGTAAACTATGTTGCATCTATTCATAATTGAGGTACACACTAGTTTTTTCCCCGCAGATTTTATTAAAACACGACCCGGGTTTCGGCATAAAAAGTCGTCATCCGGTGAGTTGAATACAAAATTGTACACATTTATAAACCTTCAAAGGTGGGTGGTGGTCCTTCTGGGAATGCGTGGTGTTGGAAGGGAGAACAAAGTGACGGTTCCCTTTCTCAACCCTCCCCGTATTCCTAGAAAGTCCACCGCTCCCACCTTTGAAGGTGTACATAAATATATATTTTGGTACGCCAGTCTCCTGATGATGGCATTTTGCGTCGAAATCCCTGGTCTAGTTTAATAAATCTGTGGAAAAATCATGTACGTTATCGGTGTCTCTATTATTAGGAACAACCTGGTAGCAATCTTTAACATGTTGGCTATTTGTGATGGAGATGAGGCATTCTATTTGTTTGCTCATGCAAACCAGTCCTCTTTTCAATAGGTTCATCATTCAATCAAGTTAATCGTATAAGCCACCTTTTCATCCCCGATTGCGTGATCTCACGAAGTTCAAGACTTGAGTATGGAGTCTTCGACCAAATCATGTCAAACAGACTCTCGGAGAGCCATCCTATTTTTGAATCATTTATATTTTTAAAAGGATAGTGAGCTGACAACGCCGAGTTTTTAGCCGACGCTGTGATGGCTCTCAAAATATACTGGAAAGTAGATATGGTGAAATTCAATTATAAAACCAAAATAACTCCACAACCCTGTTTAGTCGAAGTTGTCATCTTTATTCCTTCCCTGATTTCTTGCCGCAGATGTTGTGTCAGTCTGGATGAATTCCCCGGGGAAATTCAGGCTGTGATGACAGGAAGTTAAATATAACGTGTTTTGATGCCAATTTTGCTACGAGTAAGGGACAGATAAAATACTTTGGGGGTCTTAAAAGAAATTCATGTTGAGATATCGTTCTGTTCACCACACATAAAAACTATCAATTACTGGAGTCATAAAGCGCGTTCTGAAGAGATCGTATTTAACTAATTTTTATGTATTTATTTGAATATCAATTGAAAAATAGAACACTCGTACTGTTACACAACAGTTAGGTGTACGTGATTCATCTCTTTCCAAAATCATCCATATATCATTCATTCCAACATCAACAAGTACAAACATGACAGCATTTCATAAAATGCTGAAACGCGTTGTACTTGCACCATTTTATTTTTGTTGGAATAGTGAGACTGTTGTTTTCCAATGGACGATTAAAACTTCCACTAAGTGAAAACTGAAGTATGATGGTTTGGTTAATCGAGCCTGGGTCAAAATCTTTGGAGCAGTTATTCAGAATAACTATCAGCACGTTACAATACTTAGTTGTCTTTTTTTAGCATTTTCAATGGTGTACCATTTGAAGGGTAACTTTTCGGAAAGCAAGAAAATGCATATTTCAGTGTGGTCAGTTTCTCAGTTTTTATCTAGGTACCCAATTCTGGAATTGTTATGTCGCAGACGTCCTAGTGTTGTGCGCGCCGTAAAAGGTACTGAGGTGGAGCAAAAAGTGACTTGAGGGTCGAGGGCGCTAAAATGGCAACGCTGGCAGAGGGGAAGGGAACGGGTAGAAATAAAAACAAATAATGGGTCCCGCGGTGTTGCCATGCCTCGCAGCCATCCTGTACTAAGAGCACTCTCTCTCTCTCTGCGGGGAGTTTTTAATTATTGTATCTCACCATTCCGCTTCTTACTTAAACGTATGCATGACTCTCTTTCACATACACACCCCCGTTCCATCCCAAGTTCAAACGCAATTATTAATAAAATTACTCTTAGCATATGAAACTGACGTGCCGGGTTGATGGCGGGAGCAGATGCTTCCGGAAATTGACTCCCGAGTTAGAAATGTCGGTGTCAGGATTAAAATAATTATTTTATCAGGGAGTTGTGTATATACTCGTAAATATAACGGATGGTTTTCGGGAATTTTCGTCCGGGAGTTGAAGGTTTTCGATACAAACTCTCAGTTTTGATTCGCTCTAATTGACATCAAGTTCTACTTGTTAGAGTATGATAGTGTATCTGTAGATAGTTAGAGTGAGATAGAAGTGTATCTCCAAACACGACTGTTTTTCTTTCTTCTGCATCTATGGGTAAAACTGTAATAAAAGTAGTGGAATCCGTCGGAGGTGGACATGACTCGAGAGTATTGGATGTTTTTTTTCTTCCCCTGTGTGAAATGCAAAATTTTGGTTTCATTGGCATTTCGACAGTTTGAGTTCATTGAGGCTATTATCTCGTTTTGCGTCAGTAATGATATTACTCTCCTCACCAATTAATATAATGGGAGTTATATCGTAAATGAAGGAATACAACCGGTTGAAAAAATGAATTACTCCTTTTCCATTTTAGTCATTTGATAAGTTAATTCATGTTTTGAATTCCAAATTTCGATGTTAGAAAATGCCGAAGCAAATATTTCTCTAGGGATAAAGTATTTAACATATTGGGGCATTTAATGTAATGATATTTGTAGGATTTACCACCATTTCATATACTATTATTCCCGGAGGGAAAAACCGTAGTACTGACATGGTAAAGTCAATGCCGCTCGATATTTCGACTTGATACTGTTGATTAGCGAAATTTGAGGCCCAATTGCAACCTCGTGAAATTTGCACCAGGTAATGCAATCATAATATTGCTATGCATTTTCGATGTCGCGATGTAAATTTGAAAATTACCAATTCATTTCCATTGTCGATAACCGATGAACGTAATACTGCGTCCATCGTTTTTGCGTATCGTCCGCATCGATATCATCATATGGAAGACTGTGTGGGAGCAGATGAACTAGAATTGCAGAGTTGCAGGTGGACAAACCGTGGAAACGTTATCAAATTTCAACGGTATGATGAAAATGCATGGCATGAAGTAGACCTCTATACCGGAATCTCATGTATTTCGATAAACTGTTTATATTGCGCGGCGATGCTGGTATTCTGAATACCAACAGTCACCAAACGACCAATCCGGCATCGATTAATAAACAGCCCCGGCGTCGAGTGTTCCTGGTGAAGAAGATTGGACCTCCGCATGCTGGCGCACTGCTGTGGACCGAGTCCGAGGGACCGTAAATCACATGCTCGCGATGGGCGTCCACCGCCCACGCCCGCCCCCGCCCTCGTCTTACGTCGCGCCCTGCCCAGCTGACGAATGACCGCGAACGGCCGCGGCTGGTGGCTCCGCTAACGAGGGCCGCCACCTCTCGTACTCCTGTCGCCACGTATACGTCCACTAGATATGCGTGTTACCACCGAAGAGTGTTACCACAATTCTTTCCCCTTCCCGCCCGCCCGCTCCCATTAGTTGGCGCGTGAAGTGAGTCCGGCTAGCTCTCATAATGAGGCTGGCCATTGATGGACCTGGAATGGGGGTAGAAGAGTGGCTGGCGGGTTCGGACCCAAATTACAAGTCCGACTTCGGGAAGAGAGAGAGCTCGCTTTTCCCTCGTCTTTTGCCGTCGCTTGCGAAAGAGTGTCTAGGCTATCTGCTTTATTAGGTTTTTACATAAAAAGTCGTTTGTATACTAGCCCCTTTCGTCTTCTCGATGTTTCTCTTGTTCTTACATGCAACGGTGCTAGGATACTAGCATGAAGCTAATTACGGAAAAAAGGTAAATATTGTTTCGCTATCTAGAGAAATCCTATAGAGGCAGGAAAAATGGATGAAGGGCGTATTGAGCGGTAGTGGAATGTTGAAGAAGGTAATAGAGGGGAGAATGTTGGGCAAGCGAGGAAAGGGCAGGAACAGGATAGGGATGTTAGACGGGATGAAGGGAGAAAAGAAGTATACATATATGAAGAGGGACCTGATGTAGAGTAGGTTGCTGGATGGGGTTTTGTTTGGAGTTACAAAATATTTATTTGGTAGTTGTGTCCATCCAAAAACCTACCTTAACCGGTAGATTACCTAATAATAATCTTTCGAGTACTAATTTTTTTAAAGACCACACACAGTACACACATTAGAATGTGGATTTTATTGGAAGAGCCGACCATGGATTTCGTATAAGTATTCTATATCCTATGCGCAGATGAATTTGGTAACTGTCCGTAACTTCAATGGATAGCAAAATAATGCATTTCACTACAATATTAAATTTCATTTTCTAAGTTAGAAACATGTTTTATATAACAGTTTAAACCAGATGCATGTTTGCTACTTAGCAGTTGAATATTTTACGATGTATCGAAATACCTCGTACAACTATCCAATTATATCGAGTAACATTACGAAGTTCATTTTCTCTGCGTAATGCGGACACTGAAAACGAATATTTCTCATATTTCTTTCTCATTATTAGTAAATACGTATAGGCCATCCTCTCGCTGATTAATGTTGATAGATATTCTTTAATGTCGAAAGAAATTTCAGCTCAATTCTGAGTTCTAGAAAGGGTTAAGTGCCAAACATTGAAATTTGCTCCAGTTTTTTCGAATGAAATAAATTTTACTTTTTTTGAGAAAATCGACACATGCCAACACCTTTGGTCTATCAATAAATATGATTTTCCATGAATATCATGTATTGATGCTTTTCACTTATTTAGATATGACGTATCAAAAATACAAGCGTTGTAACAGGAAGCACCAATGTGGTATAGAGAGCCACAAACAGGTCTCACTTTAAATTAATGTGTCCCAATAAAATGCAAGCTTTAGAAAGTCGTTTTATAAGCGATGATAATTGCAAGTGAGCAGATAATTCATCTGTCAACTACCGCTCCGTACTTCTATATCCCTAAGAGTAACGCCAATGCCTTGGGCAGGGTGATTTCACTTCGCTTGCAAGTTTTTTTGGGGTGGCTTGAGTGACCATGACGCGGTCATGAGTCATCTTTGCTTACCCGCGGCAATGGTCCTAACATCGGTCATCACTTTCGTTTGTTCATCATCGTTTCTCCACTGGTGCCACGAGATCAGAATCCTAAGGCAACCAATTCAGCCAGTGAGTAGATTGATGGTACGCACACAGTTTTTTCAAGTTTGGATTTTAAAAAATCGTTTGAAAAAGAAGAATACGTATTAGATAAGCGTACGTACAGGTACAGGCCCTGTATGTCTACTTACATACGTAGTTAGATATACGTATAATGACTGACGTAAAATTTATTTGATATCTTTATTTGTTTCGAGACTGCACGATAGGAATTAATATCTGTTCATTTTTATGGGAGGCAAATATTTTTGCGAATAGTACTCCTCAACCCGAAAGTTAGATAGGTGAATGTGCATTCTCGCCAAATACTATGTATGTAACCTTCACGGCATGGGAATTTCGCCTATTTTGGTATAGAGGCAAATTTCTAGTTCCTCTTCTGCCTATGGTCTTATTTTAAATATGACACAGATATTCACGTGAATTGAGTTTGGCGTGTCCACAGGCATCACCTGGATTATAACCCGGGACCATCTGAAGACCGTCGATGAATTATGCTCACTAAATTTTCACGCCACGCCAAAAGAACCCTCTGAAAAGATAGAATATTATTTTGTAATTACCATATGTAATTACCATTGTGAATGTTAGGCAAGAAAGGTACAATGTTTAGGAATGGTGCCCGGAATTAAGGTAGGCAGAAAGTACCCGAAGTTTTAATGTATTGTAGGTTTTACGTGCGCCGTGTAGATTTTGAAGTGTAGCAGTTGTCTGTTTGACCTTTTAAAACATGCATCAATCGGTAAACCGCCATTGATAGTACATAATTATCTGAGGTGGACTAGTCTTCAGCTCAAAGATCGACCCGAACCCAGCTTCGAGCCAAAAACACTCATTCACACGGAGGTTTAAGTGTCATCAGCTAAGAGGCAGTACTCTTGTTTGATGGCCGAATCCCGGAAAATGGAAGTTGATGTCTCAACGACGTTGCGAAAGTATTCGTTCTTGCTTAATCGTCGTACCAAATTCACCTTGCGTCTTCAGCATCTCACTGCCTCTCATTTTCCCTTGTATCCGTGCCATGTCTCCAAATTTCTTCCAACTACCTTCTCTCTTCTCATACCCTCCCCAGAACTTCATGGTTTTTCTTCCTTTCCGTCAAAGTCATTTTTCCATTCGCCCACATCTCAAAATCCTTCAACCTACGCTTATCCCCTTGGCTCAATGACCAGGTTTCTTCACCTCAAAAAAATACGCTCCATATTAAAGTTTTCACTAGTTTTTCCTTTACGTGTTTTCTTAAGGTACTTGTCATCTACTTCCGTCACTTTGTAAATGCTTCCTATTATACCGGAATTCTTATTTTTTAGTGTCTCCACCATTCTTCCCACCCTCACTCGAAACACTTCCCAATTAGGCTAACCCATTTTTTGCGTAACTCATAAAATCCCGAATTCCCAAATAACTTTTGCTGTGTGTTCGCAATTGCCTGTGTCTCGTCACAGAGTAAATCAATTATCTAACTCCCTCCCTCTGGAAGCCGGCTTATTATGATATGGGAGTGGAAGTGTGAATGGAGGCTAATTTGATTTGATTTGATTTAAATTGTTTTGGTGGAGAGATACAGTAATGTAGGTGGTGGACAAGAATGATGGAGATGGTCGTGGATTTTTGCACTATTATTTTTCGCATAAATAATTATTTTGAAATTTGTTTTCGTCCATCATTGTAATTAACCTTGGTTGTCATCAATGACTTGGGCTGTAATTAAATTCGCATTCTGGAGATGGGAGGTGGTGCAGCGTCTTTGTCTTCCACTCCGACTGCATTCGTATGGGCGTTGTACTAGCCGTGGCGCTCGCAAGGGCGTCGTCGGGCGGCTCGCTCGCTCCTGCCCCGTGTCCTATAAATGGATCCATCCCTCCGTCCCTCTCGTTGCACCCTCCGCAGAGAGAGAGAGAGAGAGTCCCGTCCGTCTCGTCTTCCGCTTCGATGGATCACGTCCTCGTGCTTCCTTCGCCCTTCACTTCAAAGCTCGCCTCGGTCGCGCTCCTCAGACCTCCCTCCTCCTCCAGACTTCCCCACGCACCTCCGTGCACCACACTCCCTCCTCCCCGCCCCCATACACAAACACACACGTACACTTGGGCACGCCAACACGAATGCGGCGCGCTGGTGAGAAAGAGTGTCAACGTGGCACACCCGAGGCGACTCCGCGAGACTGGTGAAAGGGTGTCCGTGTGTGTGTATTTATTTTCAAAAGTGATCTCTCTCTCTTTCGATCTGAAGCGCACAATATTTCCCCTCCCCCTTTCCCGTCGTCATCTCTCCACCCCCTCACGTTGTCGAACCCATTCTGAAACCGCAAGGGCGGCCATTTTGAAAGGGGCCGCGTGCAGGGTTTGCAATGGTGAGAGGAATGGTTTAAACCGCAATCGGAACTGCGGTTAACGGATTTTTCTCTCCTGCCGCCACCACCTTCCCTTACTCCCACGACGAAACCCCCCCCCACCCTCCTTTGACTCTCCCCCTCGCCTTCATATCGTGCCACATGCACCACCGTTCGAATGTTAAGAACCGAAGTCCTCCGTGCTTTCGTGACGCCGCGGTCGGGGTGTTTCTGCGTTTCCTTTTTGTTCTCTTGAGTTCATTTTTTTTTCATTTCACCCATTCCCCTCCGACGCTAACTGCCTCTCTCCCTCTCTCTCTTTGGCCCCTCCTCCGAATGCTTACCTTTTTACCATTTTAAAAGCCTTTGACCTCACCCCACCTCTACACACAACCCAAAGAAGGTCAAAGGGAAATCTCGTTCGTAAAAGATTTAAGTACCTCGGATCGATATTTACTCTTTATTCGTACGACTTCGCGGAAGTATCCGATTTACCTGTATTTTCTCTCAAAGGTCTCGTGTGATCGTTAAGGAATCACGACGTATCTTTCCGTTTTCTTTATTCTACCCCTCCCTGCCCCCCCCCCGGATACCTCGAAGGTTCGTGCACGATTTTCGTTTGCATTTTACGAACTCTTGGTCGGCTCGCCGTTACGGGGGAGTTGTTTTAGCAAAAAAATTGTGGTATTCAAACCGGGCGGCTCCGAATGTGGCTCTAAACCTACTTATCATGAGAATATTTCAAGTCTATCCCCTCTCTCTCTCTTTTTCTCCTCTTTTTCGACCCAAACGGAAAGGATTTTTGGAAGTTCATGGTAGTCAAACGAAGGGACACTCGCAGGCGACAAGGTGGGTCGCATGCTAGCAAATAGTGAATTGTTCGTCTGGAGAATTTGAAGCATTGATTCAGACTTCACTCGTCCTGAAATAATGTAATATTAAGTTAATACGCCCAGTCCAAGTACTATCTTTGTAATTATTGAGGTTTTTCTTTTTTTTATTTTCTTTCATTTAAGGTCGCATCAGTAAGGTTAAACGTATCAGAATGCTGTTATTTCGGCCTGTATAATCCTCATTAGTAATCCGGCAGAAATCCTTGGTTTTGAAAATGGGAGTGCCCCAAGCATTGCGTTTATTATGTGCTGCCGTGCTTAAAATTATAAACGCTGGGAGCAGGAATTAGCGATGCTCAAAATTAGAACTGGTCACGAGGGGCTTATGTGCAGCCTTCTTCTTGCAGTCAATTTTTTTTAAATATCTGTTTTTCAGAACTTTCCCAGTTTCAATCGCGGCAAATGAAATTATTTTCATTCGATTTTAGCCCAATTAAGTGGAAATTAGGCATTTGAGGTGACGTGTAAAAATTAAAAATCACGAAAATCATCCTTAGGCCTTTCTTGTTGCCAACTCTTGACATTTTTCACCAGATTCCGTATAATAGTGTAAGGTATGCTGTTTTATCAAACTAAAGATGTTTTTCTCTAAATAATTTGGACTCTGGTTAACGGTACCGTCAAAAAAATCAAAGTACGTAACCACTTGCGAAAGCATTTAAACTTTTTTCTCACTTAATTGTGATTTCTCGTTGAAGGTACCCCATCCACAGTGGTGGATTGGACCTGTCAGGGAAGCTGACGGTCCACGTCTTTCACCGCGATTTATCCCTCACTAAAATCCCCAGTCTCGCCAGTTCTCATATTTCCGCTGCAGACAAGAACAACAATTATTGCATAAATCATCTTGAAGGAGGTCTACCCGCAGGCGGTTATAAGTCGTATCATGCACCCTTCGGCTCACGGAGGAAGAAAGGTGGAATCCACAAAAAAAAGGGGAATAAAAAGAAGGGACAGCGTTTCGCATTGCCCTTTAATGAAGTGGTTCCGAAGTCGCTACTCGTTATGAGTACCGGTCGGGAGTTGGAGACGAAGTCGGTCGCTCTGAAGAAAGAGAGAAAGATGAGTGAGGTGGGGGAAGAGGTATCAGTATAAAAAGCCCGAGTCATCCTGAAATAAAAAAGGAGTAAAGGAGTCGTGTATCGAGGGGGGTGGGAAACGGAACGGTTTGAGAAGGGCGGGGGGAGGGTGAGTGAGGCGAAAGGATTTGGCGGGGTGAGGTGGAGGCGATGGTAGCGGGAACCCCCGGCGAGGGTTGAAGTTATCCGTGCCGGGCCCCTTTAACCCTCCCCAAAACATCTCCGAGGCACTCAATCCCAACCAAAAACCCTCCTGCTGCACCACCTCCTCCCGTCACCTCCGGGCAAAGGAAAGCTGGGGGTGGAAGAGGGAACAAAACAAAAATTCGCAAAAAAAATTGAAAAGGTTGAGAAAGGGAATAAATGGTCCATGACTCGCCTAAATATAGTCGCGGGGAGTTCACCAAAGTCCATTCTCGGACCTGCTTATTTTTCTTTTTTTTTGTTATCCTTCCCTCCCACTCTCCCCTCCTCCGTTCTCCCGACGTCGACTGATGGACGCCTTCCTTAATGCACACCGCTGAAATTAATCCCACGGTCCCCGGGCGCTCATCCACCTCCATTCATTCGCTTTTGCTTTTTGTGATTCGGGCGCGCGTGTGTGTGTGTGCGCGCGCGTCTGGGGAGGATATGTTTTTTGACCGGGACGAAAAAATGTGGGCGTATTTATATTTGGGAAAATACGACTGGATCTATACCTACGTCTACATTTTGCCATACAAGGCACGAATGGGACGTGTGGTTGAGTGTCAAGCGTGCAGTCTCCCCTGTGTATGTCACTGACACTCTCGATAAGTTAGGAAATCCAGTAGTTGAAAGCCATTTCAACTGCAAATAAAGTATATAAATGACAGTTAATACCCGTGGGAGATGTCGGTAGTTAGTTATTTTTAGCTGTAACCTTACGGCCAAGGTAGGATTTCGATGGACACTGTGTTAGTTCCTGTGTCAACCAAAACAGCTTGAATGCACGGCTACACTTTTTGAATTCGACTAACATAACAATGAAAACTCATTCTCTCCGATTTACATTTTTCAAAACATTTTTCACCTTCACATACTTTTTAATTTCCTTTATTCCGTCCATCGTGCCCATTCTTTTCCTTGCACTGTCTTGCACAATCGCTTCATTCATAGTCTTCAGCCTCCCATTGCTTCTTAATGTCTCTTGCATTCAAACTACCTTCTTTGTATTTTATCCCAACCCTTCCTCTTCTATGACTTTTTTCTTTGTTTTTTTCTATTTCTTTCATTGTGTTTATCCCTTTCTTCTACACAATCAATTTTAAACATCCCTTATCCGATCTTAAACACTGCGCTCCTGTGTGATTGTTGTGCAATGTAAATTAAATATGGATGACTACGATATATACTTCCTAGTATAACAAGGATTCCACGGAATAAGTCGATGGTAGCTTTTCTGTTATCTTATCGTACCTATACTGAATAAATGTAACTTGAAATGCGTTTGTTCTTCTACCTCTGTTATCTTTTTGTTATAGCCTATGTTTATTTATGACCCAATCTGCCATTTTTTGATGGATTTGCGGAACTAATTTGCCATCTTCAGGAAATCTGCTTGGATTTTACGTAAGGGGTTTATCCTCGAGTGTTTTTAGGGCCATCCAGGTTGGTGCGGAAGATGGCGGGAATTATCATGATAGATTCACTAATCACAAATCCATCCCAATCAACGATCTCACCTCCCCTCATATCCGCGATCGTTAGGGGATATTTATGCCCCTTTTTGCTTGCAGCTTCCTCTGTGCTTCCTGTTTCCCTTTGATCTTTTGATGAGCTGCCTTCGTTTTTATGTCATGTGGTTTAATAGGGGTGATCATTAATGCTCCCGTTGCTGAACAATCTTTGCCCATTAATAAAAATATTCCTATTCTCCCATATGATTTATATCGAAATGAATTGGCTCTTTTTAAACTCATGAAAGAGTACTTCTAGCGGTAGCCTGGTATTTTTTCTAAATACTACCTATGAGTACGTAGATTAATATTTCAAGACAATGCACTCCGCTTTTCCATTATCCGCTAATACGTATGTTATCCATGCCGTACCTTAAAAATGTGTGAGAGTCAGTAATGCCAGTATTTCAAAAGGAAGAAACTTCCCTATCTCCTCGCCATAGGTGGAAACATTGTCTTTAAACTGTCCCCATAAATTATGTTTACTTTTGCCGAAGTTTTCCATAATCTCCTCCCACCGTTCGCTGAATATCGATGTGAAGGTACGACTTGAATTCAGTTGGATTTTCCCATTTTCCATGAATAACGAAAGCATGCTCGTGGGAGATGATTGTCTGTCTTATGTTGAACTACCGTATCTGCCAGCTATCTGCCACAAAATGACAAATTAGCCGGTAAATATCCAGCAAGCAGAATAGGGGAACTCGACGGATGAAATCTTAAATCCCATGCGAAGCATGGCGCATCAGAAAATTTTAAAGCCTTCTTTGTTTTTCCGGTCATCACTTACTTCCCTCGTCATCGAGTGTGGTCTATGCTGATAATAAAACGGTGCATTGTGAGGTATATCTCCTGTCATCCTGCATCTCTGAAACGCACTGCGTGTCGACTTCATAGTTCACACCTCCTGCATTTCAATCGGGAGGTTTCAGTGCGGATTCCAAGGATGGAGCGGTGGATGGCGTCAACACTAATTCTAGAGTTGTCGATGACGCTCGTGTTCGCCGTACATATTTCCTTCGCGGGCGCCCTTGAGCTGCTCTCCTATGGCATGACCGTATTACTGGTCCCCCTCACCCCCTCTCCTTCCCTCGGTCACATGAGTTCGGTCAAAGGTGCCCCAATGCGTGAGAGTCCCAGAGCGTGAGAGAAACGAATCAGTGAGTCAAAGGCCCAAATCCCCGAGCAAACATAATTCTACGAACTTACAGGTTCGTAGTGTCGTACCTGTGATTGTGACATGATTGTTGAAAGTAAAGTTCTGTGTCATATGCGAGGTAATAAGTTGTGAAGTGAAGAAGACGAACGACTAAATTTTACTTTTGTGGGAGGGAATGACAAAAGTTGCTCGGAGAAATTCTAACGAATAAAAAAGTTGACGGAGTACGTATTGAGAGGTTGTGGGATGTTGAATGTCGTTATGAATACAATAGTGGTGTGTGGGCGAGGACAAGGAAAGGAGAGAGAAATACATGATGCCTGACATACCATAATATTTAATGAAGAAAATAAATGTTTGGGAAAAATACTTAGGCTGAAGGAAGACTTGGCTAAATAAATTTAATCGTATTAACGAGCCAAAACCTACCTGTTGTAGTAAAACTGCCTATGCTAATATGTTTCCATGTATTTTGCTTTTATTGTAAACGCTGAAAAGTTCTATTAGTAATTGAATTTTGTAACTTCACATCACATGCACATCCAGTGCAACACGGAAAGTCTCTTCACGTATAGGTGAACTATTTTTGTGATACCAAATATTTGTTGTAGGGTAAAAGGTGGGAACAGAAATTGAAAGACATGGTTAGTAGGTTCCAAGAAACTGCGGCAGACGCCGTAACGGTAACTTTGAACGGGGTCATCCGCAATTATGCATTTCAATGCAACAATTTCAAAGTGTAAAAATCATCCCGGTCAAGGCGAATGATTTTTACACTCTGAAACTGTTGCATTGAATTGGCAAGTAGGATTGGAAGTGTTAGACATGGAGTGGGAATTCGTTGCTGTCGCGTAGAAACTTCGTTGGTCGCGTAAAAACTTCAATTTTATATCAATTATCTGATCTGAAGGCATAAACTTGGTGAATCAAGTGATTCGAACCTATCCTCTCTTCATTATTTTCAGTACTTCCATCTTGCTTAAATATTGAGTTCAGGAAAAGCTCCAAACACGTCCCTAAGCATAGTATTAACGATCATGTATGTTATCTCAACAGTTTTTGAAAGTTGGGGATATTGTAATTCATTGAAACTGAATAAATCGGAAACTGAGAGATAATGGAAGTGACGGTCTTAAATTACGGTCATAAAAAAGTGAATGAGCAGTGCGCGCAACTCGAAACGGAATGCAAACTCCGGCGCGAAAGATATCCGAGACGCAGTATTTCTCAGCAATGCGTGTAAAGAATGCCCGTAACATTCTCTATAAGTAGAGTATCCGAAGGTGAAGAATGGGATAGCGTCTCGGATGTTTCGTTTTTAGAGCCTTTTTGGACGAAACTTAGATAAATGTAGCGGTGCTTGGTTCCCGTGTCTATCAAAGATCTACAAAGAAATAATACTCCTGAGATAAGGCGAGGAAAAAGAATAGTAGCGAACAGTGGATGGAATGAAGAGAGGGATAATGTATGAGGATTTAAAATATATTTCATTTTAAAGCTTTGTATCACAGTATGTAGTTTCGTATTAGGTGGACCCTAGAAGTGTGTTATTGCTTAGTCCCTTAGTCCAACTAAAGTAGGACCAAGACCACTCTGGTCCGGCTTTTTATAATATCTTAAACTAAAGGTTAGTTATAGTCAATGATTCATTCCAAAAATGAGTTTTACTATGGCAATTTGAGTGACAGCCAACTACTAAAATGTTCGTATACATGGAGTCAGAATTACTTCCGGTAGCATGTTCTTGCTCACTTTTGAGCAGTCTGAATTGCCCATGAAATCTAACCTTTCGGTCTTCCCTCCCTCACCAAGTCCACGTTAAACAACGATTGAATTTAACGAGACTTCATGTAACAGGACCTTACTTGCAGTAATAATTCTCTAATTGAAAAAAAATAGAATGATTGATGATGCGCACCTCGCTCTCGGGTAAAACCTGGCACCCGTTCGGAATCGAAGTCTTCTCCTTTGTCACCGTTATACAATCGCATGTCCTCACGCGATTGCTTCATCCCGGGATAAAGGAGTAATTTTATATTTCCTCTCCTAGTTCGATCGACGTGGTGCGGTTCCCCCCTGCCCCTCCTCGGAAAACGGTTCTCACGGCTCTCCGCGATTTCATCGAGTGTCGCTGGAAGTGATCGAAGAAGACCCACCGAGATTCCCAGCACCTCCTCCTCTCTCCCTCAGACGGAATACCAACCCACGTCCCAGATGATAAGATAAGGGACGTCGTCATCTCGGAAACGTGAATCGCGCTGGATGGGAGAGGTGTGTGGGTGACCGTTAGTGTATTCCCTTTCGAAGCTCTGTTCACATTTCAATTCGGACCCCTAGTGCTTAGTCTTGCCCATGCAATGCCGAGAGGAAGAGAGGGAGTGACGGCCACGGGCGCGGCGCCACCCCCTTCCACTCCCGCGACAATGGCGCCGAGCGACGAGCTTCATTTATTTTTCTCTTCCGTCCGGTGACGGGCGTGCCCGTTCTTCAGCAATATCGATCGCCCAGGGGACCGTTTCCCAAAACTACAAGTTAATTTACATGCTCTTGTAAATTTCTTAAACTGTGACTCCTTTTATCTCAATTGAGTGTGTTTTTCAAATTTCACGGGCTTTGATCTAGGAAGTATGATCGAGCGAATAAAGTGGGCTGTAGTTAAGAGAAATGGGTGTACTGATTGTCGTCATATGATCTGTCGACATGTCGGATGATTTTTTGGGAAACGGGAGGCAAGAGCATAGGCGGTACAAGCAAGGAACTGCCCAATCCTGACCGTGTTTGAATTTTGCGCGGGGTAGGACTTAAAAGCAGGAGAACAACGGGATGTATAACTACAATCCTAAGAGGTAGTCGTGCATTTTTGGGAACCTGTAAAAACCGGTATCTTTTCAGGTCGTAGTGTAGTTGGGCTCCCGAGCCCGAATCCGACTCGTCGGTCGTAGTTTACCGACCTTTGTCGCAAGTGTTCTCCGATTCCTTCTTACGCATTTGCACCAAGGGGCTTACGGAAGCGTAATGGGCAAGGGGAATTTCTCATGGGCGTCTAAAACCGTAGGCAGGGTTCTTCTACAAGAATGGGTTCGGGTGTCTCCGGCACGAGTCTGAGAAGGCCGAGGTTTAGTTTCTCGAGTTTGACTCTCTCGAAAACTTCTGGGCATAGTGTCGTCCTACGTGGGGGGGCGAGACTGGACGGGTGAATTGTGGGGTGAGTTTCTGTCTTAGTGCACTCCCGCTACCACCTCGTTTCGTTTCTGTCATACCTCCATCCAGTGCAAGGTCGCGGTGACTATCACACAGCGGGCGCGTTGTTCGGTTAATCTCTGCCGACGACGTCTTGGAGAGATATTTTTTTTGTCCACCCCTGCGTTTCTCACACTCTTGTCTGTGTTTGCGTCCCTGTATGGGAGCGTTACGTCTGGCCGCGTTTGTATCTTCCTCCTCCAACACACCCACCCCGTCCCAACCCCTCCCCCGCCCGCTCTCAAACGTCTTCTTTCTCCGGACCAGGGAAAACGTTCCCAGCCACTTTGATTATCCGAGGGGAAAGCTTTCTCTCCATCCTCCTACCTCCGTCTTTTTCTTCCCCGCCCGGGAGTTTTGAAGACGCCAAGGGGGAGGGGCGTTTAAAGGGTGCCGAGTGCGGATCAAAAGCCCCCACCGCAACTCGTGCGGACTGGGAAGCTCTTTGATTGCCCGCTAAACTTCGGCGTCCAGTTCTTTGTCATCTTCCCACCCACCCATCCCGAAATCCCTTATCTCCTCCCCCTCAGCCGTCCGGGCTCCTCTCCGGTCTCTCTCTCTTCTTCGCCCGGAGTGTTAAGACGTTCCCGCTCCCTCCTTTTGTCTCCCGCAAAGCTCCTAGGATTCCGTTTGTGTCTCCCTCGCCGTTCCACCACCCACCCGAGACGTTCCGGGGGCGTTATTCACATTTTTGTCTAGCCTTTTTATCTCTCAGCAGTGGAAGGGAATATTTCTTGTTTCTCCAGTAGACGCCTCGGTGTAAATTTACCCTTGAACGAGTAGGGTAATATTTATGGAAACAGTGCCCTGACTCACCAAGTGGGAATGTGAAGCTGCATCACTACCATTCACACATCTCATCTATTTCCATTTCTACATTACGTACCTTCCGTAGCCTAGGGAGTTAAACAAGGGATCTCAAGTCGATTGTTATTAGTGTCGATTATTGTCATTCTGAATCAATTTTCTTTTCGGATAGTTCGAATTGTCGTACTTGATTTTTTTCGTTCGTCGTAGTCCCTTATTGTGCGCGGTGAAACGGATTCCTTCTGTCGCTTACTTCTGCTGTAAGTTTTCCTTAACTTAGTGATGTAAGGTAAACGAGAGGAAGTTATCACGAAACGTAGTGCATATATGATAGTCGTTTGGGATTGGCCAAAAATATGTAAAATTCGTTAGAAACCGTCCACATTTAATGTGTAGATTACGTTTGATGAAGTCAGCGTTAAACGTA
The DNA here is from genome assembly GCA_037158775.1 of Hetaerina titia. Taxonomy (NCBI): domain Eukaryota; kingdom Metazoa; phylum Arthropoda; class Insecta; order Odonata; family Calopterygidae; genus Hetaerina; species Hetaerina titia. The sequence goes on along the minus strand of CM073775.1, from coordinate 63,822,290 downwards.
TACCAATGGTGTAATACTGAATCTTGCATTTAATCTCGTACCATTGCATACATTGGAAGTAACCAATTTTAGCGAAGATGCTGAAGATATTTTGCTGGCACCATTGTATCGTGATGGGAGAGCTGATGACAGTAAAATTAAATATATCAGGTTTAGAAACGACATATTTTATATGCAATTTTTCCCACGAGCGATAAGGGATCAAAACACCAGTTAGCAACTTCGCTAGGGGTGAAACATTGATTTTTTTCTGTTTTCCTTGTAAGTAGCGTATCATGTTGTCATTATTTCGTCTAATCTTTGTGTAATATATCCTTTTAGTCAACTTGAGGCTTGTGTGGCATGTGCAAAGGATTATTGCACGCCTACATACCATAGGCAGGAAAAATGGATGAAAGGTGTATTGAGCGGCAGTGGGATGTTGAAGACGGTAATAGAGGGGAGAATGTTAGGCAAACTAGGAAAGGGCAGGAACAGGTTAGGAATGTTGTACGGGATGAAGGGAGGAAGGAAGTACACACAGATGAAGAGAGACCTGATGTAGAGTAGGTTGCTGGATTGGGTTTTGAGAGTCAGATTGGAGTCACAAAATATTTATCTGATAGTTTTGTCCATCCAAAAACCTACCTTAATCGGTAAATTACCTTATAAAAATACTATAGTGCAAGATCCTGTAGATTAGACAGGCCTACAAAAATAAATTTTTCTTGGTGCCGGGAATCTTTGTGCTGATTTTAACTATATTTGTAGAGCTGAATCCGAATATGAAATCCGTTTTTATTTAACAGCTCTACTTTTTTAGATATGGCACATCTTACGATTAGTTGTTTTAATATTTGATATATTCCGGAAAATAATTTTCAAAGTTAAGTAAATCTATAAGTATACTAATTTATAACCACTCTGCGGTGTTCCTTTTATTTTCAATAAACTAAGTAACAACATATCTATGTCTTGAAAACTATAGCTGATAGGAAAAAACTAGTGTCATAATTGGATTCAGCACCCCAATTGTTCTTTAAACCAGCATTAAAAGCTCCGGCACCGAAACCACTGTTGGCCTGTGTTATTACTACATCATTTGAATTATTTTATGTATATACGAGTATACATATAAATATATATCCATATATATAAATAAATTATTTGAATTATTTTATGTACATATGTGTATGTGTACATGTTTTATGTTTATTTGACACCCAACTAAGAAGGCCTAATTTTTTATATGTGCTTGATGTTGAATCACCCGATTGCACACACACTAGCATGGACTTACAGGGCACTGTGTACATGTGATCTGTGCTTTTAGTGGTTCCCTACTCAACGTTTCCGATAATAGTGCGACGCTTTCTCTTACTTTTCTGAACTACTCTTCGCTTCACTCCAGAACCAGAAGTGTTAAGACCTACTGCGGCGTTCTCCAGAGAAGAAAAGAAACTTCACAGGCATTGCACTCTTTTTCTCTTTTTGTGTTGGGTTTTTTTAAATTTTTCGGTGAAAATATTTCGGGGATGGACGCGGAGAAGTGTGACGAGTCGAGGACATGGATTTGGACGCATGGACACGAGAGGAAGGAAAAAATATGACGACGTTTTGGTCTTCCTTTTTCGAGGGCCTTAACTACTCTGTCCCCGCCTGGTTCCTCATTGGAAAAAATCTGTGTGCTCCACACATCCTCCGTCTCGTCTGAGGGCCTGATGCCACTGCTTCACGAGATATTTTTGTACCCAGTAAACGAGCGTTAAGTTTTTTTTTTAATTGTTTCCGTTTTATGAGTGACTTCTCAATGGGAAGAGTCACTCATCAACACTTCTAGTCCGATCAGGCGAATCACATGCTATCTTAATTAGAAACTCTCCGGTAAATGCTTTTGGAGTGGTCGTCTGGAATTTTTCCGTTTGGCATATACGATAGTTCTTTTTTCCACCGTACGGAGGAGTTTATTTCTTGCAAGACGTGGATTGAGATTTTCTTGGAATTGCTTCTGATATTGTTCTTGTTTAATTTCAGGTAAGGTGAAAACTGAGCTTTCAAGAATGTTCATTTTCGTGTGCAACTATGTGGAATTGAAAGTGCTGAGCCTTCATTTTCCCTGCTAGTGTTTGGTAAGTCGTGCTTTTTTGAAAAATCTTCCATTTCGTTTCATTATACCCTGAAATTTTTCATTTATTCCTCTCAGGAAACTTAGTTTAGCAGATGCTCTCTGTCTCTCAGTTAGAATATAAACTGAAGATAGTTTCATTAATCAAAGTGGCATAAAGGATAACGATCAGTGACCCCAGCCGTTATGATTAGCTTTTTTTCGGCGGTTGTTTTGTTTAATTTGGTTTGGAGGCATGATATTAGTATTCAATGAGCCTTAACTTGTCCCTGTTGAAGTATTGTCAAATAATTTTCTTGACGGCTGAATTAAATTAAACGGTACATTAATATTACATTAATTAATCTGGTATTATTATTATGGTAACTTTTTCCGTAAACCATAAAGCTGCCCACCGAAATTGATATACTAAACTTTGAATTTAGGTTTATTTGAATTTATTTATGGTTACTTTTAGTTACTCATCTTATTTACTGAATAATCATTAATGAAATTAAATATAACGAAAAAAATAGATAAATTGATCTGAATGAACAAATGAAATTTTGTATTTCCAATATTTCCTGTTTTCTTAGATATATCAGGAAATCAATTTTTTTAGTAGGTAATCTACCGGTTAAGGTAGGTTTTCGGATGGACACAACTATCAAATAAATATTTTGTGACTCCTAAGAAAACCTACTCTACATCAGGTCCCTCTTCATCTCTGTGTACTTCCTTTCTCCCTTCATTCCGTCCAACATCCCTATCCTGTTCCTGCCCTTTTCCTCGCTTGCCCAACATTCCCCCCTCTATTACCTTCTTCAACATTCCACTACTGCTCAATACGCCTTTCATCCATTTTTCCTGCCTCCACAGGATTTTTCTCAACAAACCCCTTTCCTCACCCACCATCTCCAGTACTTCCTCATTTGTTTTCCTTTCGGTCCATTTCACCTTTTCCATTCTTCTCCACATCCAAATTTCAAAAGCCTCCAATCTACGTCTATCCTCCTGCTTCAGTGACCACGTTTCCGCGCCGTACATAGCTACGCTCCATATCAGAGTTTTTACGAGTCTTGTTTTGCGTTATTCTAGTTGGGGAAAATGTAACTTGTATATTAAAAAGAACAGCGAGGAAGAGTTATTACATCGTAACTCGAGGCTGTTATTACAAGAGTTGAATTCTAAAAAACTGAGTGTGCAAATTAATCACCAGTATTATAAGATATTTAAATGAATAAAGTATAGTATACAGGGTGGGGCAGAATAAACTTTCTGATGTTGCGGGAAATTTTTTAAAAATCAACCAAGGTTTTTATTTCTGAAAACTATATTCAATGCTTTTTTTTCATTAGGCTTTGAAAATTATTTCATCCAGGTGACGACTAGGGCGAATGATGCACATGTTGTGTCATTCAAAAAAGTTTTCGAAAACTCTTCTCAGCATATCTTGCGTTATTCCAGCGATGACATCTGTAATTGCCTCCTTAAGATCTTCCGAGGGCCTTGGCCAAACTATACTATATAAACCTCAACTTTGAGATATCCCTAAAGAAAATAATCACAAGGAGTCCAATTCGGGGAGCGATGGGGCCATGGAACATCCCCTCGGAAAGTGATCAGGCGGATGGGAAATTGTTCTTGCAGGACTTGGCGTGTACGACGGGTGGTATGAGCCGTGGCACCATCCTGCTGAAACCAAAAGGCTTATGTGTCATTCCTCACCATACTCTTTCATTTTGGGGAGTAAAAAGTTCTCCAGCATCTCACATTATCGCACAGAGTTCACAGTAACAGTTGAACTTTGAGATTCAAAAAAGTAAACCCCAATAATGCCTATAGAGGACCCAGCGCATCAAACTGTCTCTTTGGGGTTATGAAGAGGTCTTGGGTGAAGTTTGCGAGGGTTGTCAGTCGTCCAGTAATGAAAATTTTGCTCATTTACTGAGGCGGAGAGGTGAAAATGCGCTTCATCGCTAGACCACAACGCCCTCAGCGTCGCCACCACACTATTAATGTTCTTAAAGAATGTTTCTACGAAACAGCCTCAATGCTCACCAGACCACTGCATGGTAATTAATAAAAATGACGTTGTTTCCCCCAGCTAACACCACTAATCTCATTCCGCTAATTGAGCTACGCGCTCTTCAGTGATTTTTTGGATCTCGGGAGTTCATTATGTACTGCCCTGTATCAATAAAATATAAGATAGATATTAAAATGGCCTTGCTTATTTGAAAAAAATCACTAAGTGTGGTCAAATTTCATTTTCCTGTCTAAGGGGATCGTGCAAAATGTCGATTTGTTTGATTAAGACCTCTAAAAATATAGATATTATCCATGATTTACTGTATCATTTCACATCACGTGTTCATTCGAAAAGAGACAAGTAATGGTAAATTGTGATAGGTAAGGGAATTGTTAATCGTGTTACTTGAGTTAGTCTTTCCTTGAGCCGTGAACAATGAGGTAAGTGGGAAAAATCGAAGCGCCCAAAGAAATGTTTCAGCGAATCCCGAGATACGGGATGGTTTTAATTAAACTGCCTCCACGTGCCCGCGGGCATATTTATTGTTACTCCGTACCCGTAAGTTCCGCATCGCTGGGTATGACGGTTTCTCTCCGAGTTTAGAAATTCAATAGCGAATATAATTCTGTTTGCGGTGCGTCGACCAGAGTCGGCTGCGATGTTCCGACTGTCGAGTGCATCGTCGTCGGCGTTGCATCCGATTAACCCCTCGAGGTCCCACAGCGCCTTGTGTAAGCAGACGTCAGCGTGCTGGCCTGGAATTCTTACCCGCGTCGGCGACCGCGAACCGCCTTGCCACCCAGTGCGTTCGTTGCCCCGCCTGAACGGATTATTTCCCGGCCAAGTGTGCGGAGCTGCCGTGATTATGTTTTGAAACGAGGCCTTCGAGGTTCACTCGCATTTTCTAGCGTGCCCCAGGAATCTCGAGAAGTGAAACAGTTTCCTTGTGTTTACCAGGCACGTATGACAGCCCAGTGAGGCGGTTTGCAGTGTACTGACGTTGGAATATCGTAACACAGTGTTTCTATTGATAGAAATCGGATAAAAAGTGTGTGAATTTGTTAGGCTCACCTTTTCAATTTTCTCTTGAAAGTTTTTAATCTTTGTCTCTTCAGTATCATGCATTCAGTCATTTTATCGTCGATTAAGTTAATTTTTTTTGTGGAAAAGCAGCCTGCCACATTTCAAATCGTGATTCTTATGCGAAATGTTTGCACCGAGTAATAAAGCATCTCTTTCTCCAGGCGTATTGTAAAGCGTCCACTTTAATTCTTGTGTGGAGACGAAAGAATGTGATGCACGTTAGGAAGAAGTGTCCCGGGAAACCGTTTTCTTTTAAGAAGAACGGCCTTGCATAATGCAATTTATTGAGGCAATCCTTAGCCGTTGAAAACCTCAACAGACTAGCTCTGTTTGGCATTCGGATTCCTCGGCGTTCACTCGTATCTTATGTGTTTTACTTTGAAGATATATATTATTACAGCCATGAACACAGTAGGATATGAATGCGTTTTTATTTATAAGTAATTTGAAGTTTTCAATAGAAAACTGCGTACACGAGATAAGTAAGTCCACATTAGTTGCTTCTTCTATTTTATCTATCTATGATGCTGTCATACTCCTGTGATATATATATATATATATATATATATATATATATATATATACCGATGATGCGGAAGTACTCACGAGAGCAATATAACTTTTGGACGGCACAATAGAACACAGAATAAAACAGATAACACGTAAAAGGACACTCACACTGTAGATGATTTAAGCTATCGGCCTACTCCGAGGCCTTCTTCAGGTCAGACCTCGAAGGAAGGCCTCGGAGTAGGCCGAAAGCTTAAATCATCTACAGTGTGAGTGTCCTTTTACGTGTTATCTGTTTTATTCTGTGTTCTATTGTGCCGTCCAAAAGTTATATATATGTATATGTGTCTGTGTATATATATATATATATATATATATATATATATATATTATTAGGTAATCTACCGGTTAAGGTAGGTTTTTGGATGGACACAACTATCAAATAAATATTTTGTAACTCCAAACAAAACCCAATCCAGCAACCTAAACTACATCAGGTCCCTCTTCATCTCTGTGTACTTCTTTCCTCCCTTCATCCCATCCAACATCCCAATCCTGTTCCTACCCTTTCCTCGCTTGCCCAACATTCTCCCCTCTATTACCTTCTTCAACATATATATATATATATATATATATGTATACATATACATACATACACACATAAATATATATATATATATATATATATATACGTATTTGACTATCGCGATTTTATCGAGGGTTGCTTTAGATCGCGTAGATGATTATCTGTAGAAGGGAGAGGTCGTTTAGCTCGCACCTGTGGGGAAGAAAGAAGAAGTACTCATTTGAATTTCATGTAAAGGAGTGCCATGATTTCAGTAATCAATTGAAATCATCGTACACCTTTGTTCTCATAAGCTTCCCCCTGAAGATTACATAGATTTCCTTTCAATGCTTATGAACAAACAATCGAAAGTTACGGAAATTATCAGTTTGTACCTTAAGGTGACGCTAAGTGAACGTGTGATGGATATGTAGAATATTTTCAATGGTAACATTACCAAATTTTTATCCTCTTTACATTTAAAATGGAGCGATTTAAACACGTTTGGCAGACAAAGTTGGTCTTAGTAAAAATCGTAATTGTTTTTTATGCACAAAGTGTGCAGAAAATACCATATCTCAACTGTTAGCAGGACTCCATCGACGTCCTCTTTCATTCACCAAGCTGCCTGGTATTTGCCCTTTGTACAGCCTTTGTAAGGGTTGTTTTGAAAGTTTACCCCAACTCGGTTTTTCTATGATTAGTCGAAGTGAATGGGTTGGCGCCATGTTGGATAGCAATATTTTTTATTAAATTAGCTCGGAGTTCATCGATCCCGTACTCAACGGCAGTATAACTTTTCTTTTTCACTATTGAGTCCTTTCAACAAAGTTTTCTCTGGAAGTGGTGGGAGGAGAATATATTGCAGATCGAACGTCAAACCGAAGATTAAATATTGAGTTCGTCTTCGTTTTCCTCCTCTAATGCTCTTGTGTTTTTGGTTGATAGATTACTCATTTTTCTCATCTATCAAATGCATTCGAATCAATTACTTACGTGTAGTAGTCTTAAATGATTCAAATTATTTGAAAACTATTCATCATTGAATAGATGGGTATTATTTCAATCAACTTCCCTTCGGTTATCAATCGGTCATTTTTATGTTGTCGTTATAAGCTTTCCTCCCATCTGACGTCACCATTGCCATCGATATCCTTTTAATTTTCTCTACTGAGCGTTTACCAGTAATCATTTTCTCCAACAAAGGCGAATTGAATTCACGGAGCGTGCTAAACCACTCATGTATGGAATACCCTCGCATGCCATGCTACAGGGCTTCGCAGTCTGCATCCACACTTCCGTAAAGGATATTAAGAACCTTGAGCATCGGGCCATCACCGTGATAAACCTCTCTAATAGCGCACCGTAGGCGATGAAGGTGCTTTAGCCTCTTCGTGCACACGATAGGTCCGGTGTGGTTTAGTGAAGGGTGTCCGCTCGGTATCCGTTTCGCCAAAGGGATCCTGAATCTAGAGGGAGCTTTCCGCCTCTCTTCGCTTCGGTCCTCCATCGAGTACCCATGAAATTACAACGTACTTATAGCGCCGCGGATACCTCGCTTCACTTTCCGCGACGAGACGGCGTAGAGGATAGGAAACCGAAGTGGAGATCACGAAAATGTCAGCATTACGGAACATTCAGTTTTGCGACGTCAGACTCTGTTCCATTCGAAAGTGGTCTGTATCTATTTCTTGCCCTGAATGATACAAATTGTTTTGTTTATTTTGGTCCAGCAGGTTAAAATACTTCTGTAAAAAACTATTATTTAAGAATATTGGTTTACGGTCAAGGTAGGTCTGTCATGTACCCAGAGACTAAGCATTGCTGCCATTCTAAGCGCCACCTAATACGACATGAATAAAATAATTACCTGACAATTGCACTTTTTCACGAGGTCGGAATTTAATCACCTGCCAGGTTACGATGAACTATATCATTTTCAGGTACAAAATTAGTAGGAGTGACGTCTTATGTATGTATAGCGGAGAAGAAAAGTACTGAGTACCTGAGAACCATGCTGGGAAATTTGTTTCGAGGTAAATAATTTGGTCCTGACGCTCTTCCTAAAAAAATGGGCTGCATAAGTAACTTATTAATTATCAGTATGAGCAAAACTAAATACTCAATTTAATAGTTATAGTCTGCCGAGTAGTGGTAGATTTTGGATGATCTCTAAAAAAAACTACTTCCCATCAAATTGGTTTTCCGAGGTTCCGCTTTCTTGTTTATTCCTTTCTCCCCGCACTGTTCCCTTAATCAGCTCCTCACGTTAAATCCAAACCCCATGGTGCCCGAATTGACAATCCTAGGTTTTCCTTCTGTCGCAGCCTTCAGAATCCCAATCCCCTCTTGCATATCTTCTGTTTACTTCGACTGTCGCAGCCAATTTCACGTCATCTGGAGTGTTAAGATACTCGTATATTCACGTAGTTGAGCTTGGGCAGAGTCTCGACTAAGGTGAAACCGCAACCTTGGGACTCTTTCCACCACGTATGATGCTTACCTTGCGCATATCTTAGATTCCCATAGCGCTTTAAACAAAATTGCATGCATTCCATTAATGTTTTTCATTTTTCTCATTAGTTATTTCGTTTTAAAAATTAACGTCAAATATATATCTTCCATTCAAATGGAAAACTCGTGTTGTTATTCCGATGGGATTTGATCGTTCTGTAGTGTCGGAGAATTTTACAGCAATTGACCAAAGAGGAAGGAATGACAATTATCAGTTGAAACCTTGGTCGTTATTAGTAATGATTGGGTCAAAGTACTAAGCAGAGTATTCCATTGATATGGAATGCTTTCGCAGATAAGTTCGTATACAGTATTTTCTTGACGTTTGATGAATTCTTTGTTGACTCATTTAGAATGACCCTCACGATGGAATTACGTACCTAGTCCAAAGAAAAGGGAATATCCTTTCAGCAGATGGACGTGAGTTACTTTTTCCACTTATGTCACTAGGGAGGCTCCAAAAGAACTGCTGACTTTTTCAAAGTACAAAAAAATATGAGATGATATCACACAGAGCTTTATCCCATGACATATTTCATACAGTAATTTCGTGTCGTATGTTACCAGGAAAACCTCAGATTCGAGGGAATAAATAGCGGTCGAAGAAGATAATGGGATATAATTAGACGTTGGATGTCTTCATCGAAGAGAGAATGTTATGGAAGCGGAGAAGAAGAGGGGAGAGAGCACGAAAGGTGGTATTAGTTTAAAGGACCGAAGAAAGGAGTAATGTAGGACGCTGTTTTTCAATCTCTGGTACAATTACAACTGTCGGTGCTTTTTGGGTATTGCGTGGTGACTCGTTGATAGGTTAGATTTTAAAACATGAATTGATCCCGCCGTATTATTAAAAATTTGGCTTTTTGAAGGATAGATGTTAATGTATGCTAATTGTGACAAGATTAATCGGTTAATAAAATTGTTTTTCACCAAACGATTTTGGTCGTGGTAGTATGAACTTGTCCTCCTCGTGACACTCTTCGTAGTAATTAAATGCGTTGGTGGTGCTTGAAATTATTAGAACTTTGGATGAGAAACTTAGGGAAACAATGATGTAGTACAAACGCGTTTAAACTTGAGGAAGTTCAAGGGATTTGTGGACTCAATTAACTGTGCGGGGACCCGTCCGAAGGCTGCAATTTCTGATTAGACTTGGTGGAACTTTATACCGTCATCAGTGATAGACATAGTAAATCCACCACAGAAACAATTTACTTCCGGTATTGCTTTAGTATTGTGTGCCGTTATTTTCAAGGTGGAAAATGGAGATTGCGAGAGAGAATATAGTTAGGCGAAACTGGAGGTGGAGGAAAAACAAATGGTGAAGGGATCAGCACCACTGAAACTGTCATTCATTCTCGCGATCTCAATTTCGCACCTTGAAAATGGCATTATATGTTACTCTTGAATATTATCATTTCTTAATATTAGTCCGAGATTGTTTTTGCGCTGGCTTTACCAATGTTACCTCTAATAGGGGACTATTAATCACCGTACTCTTGGCTATTTCGTGCCGTACCCTTCTGCCACTTCTCCCTTGTGGATAAGGGCCCTGCGTCTAATGCGTGGAGCATGATGGGGCATCGTCGTATGCCCCGATGGACGCTCCCCTCTAACCTTTTAGCCCGTTCCAATTCCCCTACCCCTATTCATCCTCCACAACCGAGAAACTCCCCTCCGCTACCCTGTTCCCCCTTCCCACCTCTGTCCCACCATGTTTTCCTTTTTCGCAGCGCCCGTCGGCTCAAACAGGTGGTTCGAAATATTGTGACCAATGTGCGGTCTATCTTCAAACCCCTCTCCCCATCGCTCTCACCCTACCCACACTCTTTCCCTGCACCACCCCCCTACCCTTCCGACCCTCATTCCCCATTGTAGTACGCGGGCTCAACTCCGGGGGTGACCGTGAAGGATTTTGGAGCGTTGATACGTACTTGGCCGTGCTATCGAAATCTCGGTTCCCCAGCGTCGATTTTTTTTAATTCCGCGATCCCGAGCGAGTCTTCGTCCGCGCCGTCGCTCAGAAGCATATCTCGGAGCGCTCTCCCCTCCGGCCGACGGGAAGATGAAAATTCGCCCCTCGGGAGTGTTTGTTTTGGAGGATTTTTTCTTCTTTTTTCCTTTCCTCACCTTCAAAATCTGAACGGGTTCAGAAGATATATCCCCACATAAGAATGTTACATTTTCACCGCTGAGTTACCACCAATTCGGTTGGATTACTTCGGAGAAAAGAAGACATCCTTATTTTTAAGCGTTGAAATTCGGCGGTTGTATGTAAATTTTCCATGACTATTTGGCTAAAATATCCTAATTAATTCATTTTGAAAATGTATATCCGTGAAAATCAAACGTTTCATCCTGATGTGTACTAGTTTCTTTATGGTGTGCGATGGATTACAGCAAATCATCGGAAGTTCATGTTTTAATATTTAGCAATCATTTAAGTACATTAATTTTTTTTACGAAATGGAGTAAAATTATTGTGGGTAAACTTTTTCGCACATCTTTGAGCTTGCTCCTTCACTCTGTAAATTTAAAGCCTGGGTCGGGATACAGTATTGTACAGTACTGTAGTATTGTGGCAAGTGTACTGACTTCCCATCCCGAGGGCTCGGGTTCAATCCCCTCAGTGGCAGGATTTTTTTCGCCCGATCCTTGCTTCGAGTACATAGCGGAGAGCTATTCAGGTGGGGTGCGCTCTCCATCGGATGGAACGTTGATTGTTAACCACTTGGGGGCTTTCGTTTAGGGTAGGCTAGTACAGACGCCGGGTTTCTCTCCACACTTCCCCATTTCCTGAAAATCCTACCTCTACAATTAAACAACATGTCCCTATTGCCGCAGATGACATCAGCTTTCGGTCGACTTCCAAAATAACTACTATTTTTGATAGCCCTTACTATTTATTATTTGATATTCGTTTGAAAAAATACCATATCCCTATTGTTGTTAATGGCGGTTAAACAGTACGCGAAAACGAAATATTTTTTGTGTAAAATAGAATCTAATATTCTCATATTGATATATTTTATCGCATCCTCGTTCCGCAGTAGATCATATGTCTTCGTGTAACTTTCAGTATCACCATTAATGGGTCATACTTGAAGTTAAAATTGCATTCTAAGATGCAAGCGGACGAAGTATAGAGAGATTCTGCAGTATGTGCAATTTAGCCAAATATAATTCACGGCTCGACATTATGCTCGTGATATAAACGTTCTCCTCAACGGTTTTGTTTTTCCTTGGCAGCTTCGAGAAGTATAATAACCATTTCGAAACGACCGTCCATAATATTATCCTTGGCGAAATACAATGATTCACGTCCGCAAAGAGTTTCCCGTTCCCTCCTCACGGCACGACGCGCGCGCACTTGCCTTTAGGTTCTGTCGAGTCAATATTGAACCCTCCCATATCCACTTCTGCGTGCACTCCAGGAGTGTAAATGTTGGGATTTTGCCGTTTCGCAATTTTTTTTGAAAGTTTGCATACCGAGGCGGACGCACACGCTCATAATTTGAAAGGCCGCGAACGAGGGAATTAAATATCGCTCCCCTCCCACTCACACACATATGGATCGTCGTCGGATCGTGGCTCGCGTCCACCACACGGATTTGCTTTTGCGATTCAATACGAGCATTTGAATCGGCAATTGCGAAACGGATAGGTAATAGGGTAGGTAATATTAGACTCATAACGTCTTCCACGGAGAGCCAAAGAAAGATCTCCCTCGGGAGAGGAAGGGTGAAGGGACACATGGTTAAATAAAGGTGTGTGGGGAATGGAGGGTATGGGGGTCGTTAGTTATTTCTCGTCGCCCTATCGTTGGTCGTGGCGTATTGTCTCCAGAGGCGTCACGTGATTGCTTTCCCTCCGTCATATCGGGAGGCAATGCCAGCGAGTCCCCATTCTAGTGCGGCCCCCGCGCGCCGGACACCTTTCACCGGTGTTAATGGCAGGCTCACATCGAATGTAAGAACTTAATAACTCAAATTACGCGAGACGTAAGCTCATATTATCGTATCGTTCATGATGACGGCCAGGTATCTTCCAGTTCAGACAATCATTAATGCGTTTCACCTCTCTTTTGCGTCGTCCAGTTGGAACGAGTTCGACGTTTTTCGAAAACCTCTTATTTTGTTTGGGTCTCCATCTCGAAAACTATGTGCATAGTGGCCAAATTTTCTATACATTTGGGATACTAATGGTACTATAGCACTAGTTGCAATCGCACGTGACCAGAGAACTTGAAAACACGTCCTCGCTCGTAACTTAAAGGCTTCGATTTAAAATATGAACGTTTGTCCCCTTTCGCGTCATGTTAATTTTCAGGTTCTTCAAGTAGCCCAGTGGACTGTCCTGTTCCCACGCACACGTTCAACAGCAAATTAAGTTGCGTTTTTTAAGTCAGGTTCTTACTTTAAGCCCTTTACGTTCAGTCGTAACCGTCCTAATCGCACTCGGTCCGCGGCCAGACGCCATCCCTCCCTGCACCTCACCATCACTTTAGGCCAAGCCCTCTATTCACACAACGAATTCCGCCGCGTTAAGAGACCGCTCACGGTGATACGTAGGTGCCTCACGCCTTCGGCCACTCATAAGGCTTGTCATTCATTTTTGGTGTCGTGTTTACCCCCTGTCGTGTGCGTCTTTTTTCCCTCCCGAGATTTCCTCACTTCCCGGTCTCTCTCGCCGACGTCCCCTCTCGAATCACCTGCGATACGTCTGCCCTCCCTCCTCCCCGTGATCCTCGGATCTCTTGATCTCATATCCTTCGAGATTAATCGTGCTCCGCCAATCACATGGGAGAAAGAATGAATGAAGGAGGTATAAAAAGTGGTTGGAGGAATTATTGAGAAGTAGTGGGATGTGTTTCATAGTACAGGGGGCATTAGGAGGAAAATTCTGCTGGAAAATAAATATTTGGGAGAAGAAGGCATATGTCTGTTGTTAAGTAAGCATAGGAAGAAAATATTATTAAATATTTTAATTAAGAGCGTAGCGTTGTGTGGTTCTGAAACCTGATATTTGCGGCCAGTAAATGGTCGTAAATTGGAGGCTGTTGAGATAAGTGTGTTTTTGTGGAGAATATCGGGGAAAATAAATTGGGAAGAGAAAAGGAGGAATGATTTGTTGGAGAAGAGAGGAAGTAGCTGCGGGAAGTCTGAAATAAAGGTAGAAAAAGTGGGTGGAAGAAATATGGAAAGGGAGGATGTTGAAGGCTCTGATCGAAGGAAGAATTTTGTGAAAGCTTAGGGCAGGAAGAAAAGAGGCAATGCGAAAGCGGGTAGAAGTCACGATGGGGAATTTCATGTGATGAGTTTCACTTGAATATTTTTAGGAACCGTTCAAAAACCTACTTTATTTTGTAGATAGATTATCAATTTATGAATCTTAGGTGGGAAGTCGTCGAGCTCGAGAAAAACAAGTTACTAAAGCCTATGGAGGTATGTTTCGACCAGAGTTTGTACATGCGAGTTCTTTACCAGAAGACTTTGAAAAATAAGAGAGTCTCTCGACTCGTCAGTAGGTGAAATGAAAATAATATGCTTGCCAGAGTGATATTAATGATATGATTATTAACGATGCGGACAAATGATATTAAATTAATCGGCGCGAAGACTAACGTGTGATTTGATTTCATTAATCGTAGCTTAGTCGCCAGTTAATGGATCGTGGTTTCCTGCTTACTGGGCGTTTACTTCTGAGTTAGTAGCTCTCAAAGCTGAATCACTGATGTTAAGTGAAATGCACCGATATAGGGACCGATACTAGGAATATTTTACCCATCACACAACTCTTCAGTAAGATTCTAGGGAACATGACAGACTAACAGACGACAATTCAAATCAAACTAGAATAAAAAAAATTTCCGTGTTAGATATGGTATAGTCGTACAGGTATGTAGTGACTCGTGCATTTATTATGGTCAAATTTGGAGATTCACGTGAAGAGTTTAACAATGTTACCATTTTGTTCACAATATCAGTTTTTCATGCATATACTTTTGAGTCAAGTGAAAAAATATATACTATATATTGAGCTACAATTCCGTAGTCGATATAGGATACTTAGTTCCGAATATTACCTAATATACGTATCTACCCTATCGCCAATAAGCTGATTTTGGTATTTTTCAAACCACTTGCGTAGTACATGTGATGATTCCCGCAGATTGTTGTTGAAATATCTTAAGATTTATAATATATTCTGATTTCAACATAACAGGGAAAGAAACTGCCCCCCTTCTTACCCTGACGTGAGAATTTCACACGCCGTTGGCGTAGTATGGGGTGAGCTCTACCATCACCTATCAAAACTATCATTGAGTTGAACACTGTGGTTTTCTGTGTGATTATAATTGATATATTTTTGTCAATTATATTTTAATACCCATTAGACATATGGCAGTGGAGGTTTATGATTGAAATTTAGGACTTATCAAGGCGCCTTCAGATTGTCGTTAATGTTTATGATTTAATGCCATGCGTACCGACAAATAATTTCATAAATGTGCCACCATCAAACTCCTTCGGGAGGCCATTGTAGCAGTTGGAGTTACACAAATACTCGAGCAGTAATCGATGTGTACACGAATCATTTGTAGCATAGGATTATACGACATCGTTAATCTGTAGTATTTATGTATCTTTTGTTAGTCATGTGTTATAACAGCACGTGAGAGTAGAAAATATTAAGAGGTGGGATTTTTGTGGACATTCCAACTAAATGAGTCTAATCCTCGTGTAATATCCTCGATTTATTATGTTAGCCATCTAAATCGCCAATTCTTGGGACGCTATATTAAATTAAATATTCACTTATTAGTGCATTTATTAACTAATATAATAGCACCACGAGCGAAAAATATTTGGTTACTATGCTGTCCTATAAATCTAAATCCGAGCATAAGTCCGGGTGAAACCACAAGTGCCTTCGTCTTCATTTTATTAAAGTGCCGTGGTGAATTTAGATTAAAGGTAATATTCGGCAGTCATATATGCATGGCGTTTTTGCTCGTCACAACCCATCAAATCCTTTGGAACTTATGAAGTTTGAAGCGGAGTGATCGTTGTTAAAGTTACTCATGATGCACAGAATTTATGTAGTGCACGGCGGGTTTTCAACATAGAATTTCATTTCGTCGGGATTTATTTTTTTCCCCGATGTGGGGAAATATCTCAGGGCGTACCGAATTGAAAAGGCGAGGCTTATAACTTCATTAATGACGGAGAATGCATCTTAGGTGTTCTCTCCGCGGTTTTTTATAACCCACCCTTGCGGGGAATACTTGATACTTTGTCGGTGAATTTTTTCGTTCATCATTCGCGACCCAGATTTCGACTGTTGAGGCTTCTCTCCAGGTGAAAATAAGGAGGTGAAGCGGGGGATTTCCCACCCTCTCCACCCCCTCGAATCTACCATATGCGCACCCCCGTTTCATCTCACTCCACTCGAAAATGCTTCTATATTGAAGGCTCTGCCATTGGAGGTGTTGTAAGATATCCCCTCGCAAACGTATTCGCGGAATGTTCTTTCAATTTGTGTATCTGAGCGAAAAAGATAAGGCAGCATTGCAATCCTCTTCATAAATTCATCCTTAATAAACGCTGGGGAACCCAACCTTTTAATATGAAAACACAAATGTTGACGCAGCGATTGATCAAATACGTATAATATTGACACAGAAAAAGTCATGGTGCGAGGCGTATCAGACGTAATCATTCAATCTTGCTCCTTCGTTCGGAAAAACGGCAGTAACTAAAGAATTCGGTCGACTTAATGTCATAATGGATGTTTCAACAATAGGGGAATGAAATTGTTCGAGGTAGACAGTTACATGAATTTTTTAAATCGATTACAACTTATAGTGGGGAAGACTGAAAACGTATAAGTTTTCAACACGGTGAACTTTAAATGCTTTCCAAATGAAAATTAAGTAGTCCCAACGTGAACACCCATGCATTCATTTCCCATCGTTTGACACACTCATCTACGATTGAATATTTTTCTGTTCAATACAAATTGACACCTTGACTAGAACTTTCGCTCTTTACATCACAGATAGTTAACACAAGTGCAAACCTGAAATTGGAAACACCAAAAATTTATTTTAGGAAAGGAAGTTAGATATCATGATCTCCTTTTCATAACTTATGTATATACTCTTAGAACCTCGATTTAAATTCGAGTGAAACTTCGGGATAATTAATGATAGTCTACCAGTTGATGTACCAAGTGTATTCAACACGGCAACAACGACGTGATTACGTACACTACAGTAGACTTTATACAATTAAATTCCACGTACTTTCTTCCGTATATCCCCCCCTACCCTGATGTGTGAATTTCACACGCCGTCGGGCTTAGTACTGGGTGAGCTCTACCATCACCTATCAAACCGACCTTCGGGTTGAATATTGTGTTTATGGTTTGTATATAAATTCAAACACAAAAACCCGCCGTATGGTGAACATATATTCATTCACATGGAAATATATTTTAGGAAAAGTAATAGGAACACTTAAGAAAGACGAACACAAGAGAGGTGGGGAAGACGGAATCGAGCAGATCACAAGTGCAAAAATATTTCCTTGACCGGGACTTGAACCACGACAGCCAGTAGCAGCAGAACCATCATATATCTTCTCTTGAACAATTGTATAATTATTTTCACCCTTTGTTACGTTTCTCATTCCGAACACGGATCGCCATTACCATTTGTTGTTTGCATTTGTTCAATGTATCTTCATTTATATTTGCAGTCGACTTCGTGAAGTGTTCCAACGAGGTGGGCTCCGAGAAATGACGGCAAAGGGTATGAGTCGACGGCGTGAAAACGTCACACGTGCAAACAAGCGGGTCCGGGCGACGATTTTTCATCCGTTTCCTCTGCACCAGAATGCGTGAAATTAATGTGCACGCGTGAGCTCAGGCCCGCGCGTCACCCGCTTGAAAAATTCGTTGTTTTTCTTCGATCCGTTCGTCGTTTCGTCCGGCACGGTCACCCCCCCCCCCCCCACTCGAGGTGTCTGAAAAATATCCCCGGTCTCTCTCGTGCATCAATAAATAAAAAAAGCCTCGCCCTCTCGCGCACTGCGCCCGCAGCCCTCCCCCCTCCCGTGGGGGGTGGTTGACTGCGTGCTCAGGGAGAGGAAGAGAAAGAGAATTCCACTCCGCTCGAAGATAAATGAACCGATGGGTGGGGCGAAAATGGGGGTCCGCTCTCGAAACCGTCTCCGCTCTCGCCATTCACGGATCCGAAGTCATATGATGCACATTCACGCCGAAGCAGACGGGAGAGGAGGCCATTAGGGGGGATATCGCGTGCAAGCCCCCGGGCGCTACATGCGCCGACGGAATGGACTGCTTAGCGACTCTTTAAGGAGTCCACACGCCGCGATTATCAACGTGCTGGGATGATTTATGGACGTCGTCGTTTCTTTCCTCCCCTCCTCTCCCCGCCCCTCTCTGTCTCTCGCCTTCTCTCCTCGTCCGAGCGAGTTTTCAAAGGATAATGCCGTTGTCGTGGTCTCTCGAAGCGTCGCCTAATTACCAGGGCCGTTAAAGAGGTAGTCTGGCGCGTTGACAAAGCGCATGTCACGCCTCTCTCCCTCCACGCGTCGTGCGTTTCGCGGTAAGTTTGTTTTGCTAGTCCTGTTGCTGTGCCTCAACCCCGGGGGGGGGGGGGGTGTTGTGGCGAGGGGGTCGGTTTGTTTTCGGTGCCGCTCCCTCGAGTGCCTCCACTCCTTCATGATCGATAATCACTCTTTGAAATATTGGAGTGCCCTGGGAATGGAATCTTATCTGCGGTCGTGTAGGTGGTGGGCGGAGGTCGGGAAACGACACCCACGGACCGGCTCGAGTTGCGTAACTTTCTCCCATAAGAGTTTGACTTCGGCAATCTGAGCCACTTCGACTCCTTCTTACGATTGGCACTCCTCGTCCGGAATTCGCGTCCGCCTTTTGTGATGGTATCTCTCCGGAAGAAATCAACTGGAGGAGATATCAGTATAAACCTGCGCCGATGGTGTCTGCAGGTTTTTCCTTTAAAGGTCCGGATTGAGCTTGGTTCCGAGCTCGTATTAGGCTGGTACTGTTATACGTTACATGTGTATTTGTGCACACATGAATCATAACTATCATATCATTTTTTAATCATTAATTTAAATTAATTTTTTTACTTGTTTGCGGGAATGCCGTGATAGAGGGGAAGTTAGTTAAGGAGGGGTGGAGGATGGAAAAGGTTTCTTTAGACTACATGAAAGGCAGGTTGAATGTAAGAATGACGAAGGAAAAAAATCTTTTAGGGCGAGAACATGACATGTAGAATTTAATAGTTAATCGAAATCTCCTAACACTTACCTTTAATAGCTAAATCAACTATGATTCAGGTTTTAATGAATTAATTATGTGGATAAAGTTTTTTCTGCATTAACCTTTAGACTTCGATCAATTTGAAAAAAAATTCTGTGCTTTAGCATCGTTATTAGAAAACATAATGATATCTCATCCTATTGTCGACATATATCCGTTAATGTTGATTACTTTTGATGTGAAATTCATGTGGTGGATTGATTGCGGGGTGGATGCAAGTTAAGTCATCGGTGCGATTACGATTTACAGAATTTTTGCATGAAGCCTTTGAATTCCATGTGGAACTTACGACTGGGAACCTGATGGAAGAAGAAGCGTTCGATACGTGTCACGCTTCCGGAATTAGTGCCCTCGTGGATGATAAAATATTGACGGCCCTTGAATCGTGAGTAGTCATTGACGATAAGAAGGCATGGCTGGCTACTGTAATTTTAATCACCGTCTCTCTTACTGGCTGGCACTTTCTTCGTGAGAACACACAGGCATTCAGACACGGGAAATTCGAATGTTACTGCATTCGGAAGGAAGTAGATTTGAAATCCGTCCGCATCATCAGGTCATGGAAGCTATACTGGACACGAATTTGAAGGAAAGACGACGAGCGTTGGTAAAAGGTATCGATGAGATTTGAGCCTTTTGAGATTCACAAGTCCTGTTAATTTATGATATAAATGTAAAAAATCTATTCAAATTAACATACTGTGTGCTATTTACAAGGACGCAATAATATCTTGTAGTTTTTAGATACGGGCTCCTGGTGGTTATCATTCCGGGTCAGGGAATCAGCTGTCGACGTGTCGATGACATATGAATTTGTATGAAAGGGCTGTGGCTTATCTCTTTACTATTCGAACTATGCCGTATTTCAAGATTGGATTTCCGTGCTTTGTGCAGTCCAAATTTCAAAATCTCTCGCCTCAGTGTTCCGTGAATAACCGTGCCGATCCTTTTACACAATCCGGCGGGTTAGTAATGAATCAATGCCATAACGAACTCTCACGGAAGGCCCCCGACGCTGTGCCGGCTCGTTCTATCTCGTTTAAAGGCGGCGTTTCTGAACAACATTCGAGATTCATATCTCAAGTTCATATTTTGAGGGCCATTCCAGTTGTCCTCGCTGTTGTCCATTACAACGGCGTAACATTTTTGCTCACACCGAAATCAACACTTTATTACCGGCCATATTGTACTTTATATGGTACCCCAAACACCCTGGGTTATTTTGTTCCCTCCTGCCATATTGGAGCAAGCCGACAACCCGTATTGCCACGAAAGGTGATGCCACTATCTCCTATCATCTCGTGAACTGCGGCGTTGGACGTGTCTTATCGGCACCAAACGGAAAGCGAGGGCTGAAATAGGCGCGCACTAGAGCTTGTTTAGGTCTCGTGCATATTTTATTCCAAAGAGTTCCTGTATTGGAATTTCCTAAGGCCTTCAGCGCTTTCCAGGACTCCTAAAGGCTTGGAAATATCCAATCAGCCCTGGGTCCTTCGTCAGTCGAGTTTTCCGTCGTGTGGCCAGCACTCACGAGTCTAAGGTTTTATGTACATATGCGAAAAATTCGGAGAAAAAAATCGGGACTCCTTTGAGGGTTGGTTGATGTAGTTGTTTTCATGTTGCCAAATATCCAAACGTCGGTCCCATGCCGAGGGACGCTGAGTCTGTGTGCCAATGTATACGCTACTTCATCCTCCTCACTTCCCGACTTAATTAAGCGATAACATCGTGAGGGGCCCGTCGCGGGCTTTTTTTTCGCGACCCCGCAAGAGAAGACGTCGTCGAGTGCTCCGAGAGTGGTCGGCCGGTCATTCCTCTCGGCTCGGCGGCACGTATTCATTTCGCCATCATCCTTCGAGGTCCATGTGTGGATTGCTTAGCTTCGAGAAATGTTATCGTTCGCGCTTGCTTCCCGTGTTAATTTCTTTAGCGCACCAGTAGCTCCCCGGGGTGAGCTCGATTTGAATAAACACACGGGGTTCGCTAACCTGTGATGTCATCATATTTTTCAATGAAGGGCGCACCACAGTAAATACTTCAGTGGCATGGGCGAAGGGCCGGGAGATGGGCGAGAGCGGGGAGAGAGCGGGCCGCCTGACTTCATCTGTTATGTGTGTGTTTTTCCTGGGCAATGCGAATTTCTTGTCTGTCGAGAGGGTTTGGGAAGGATTTGTACGGTGGCCTTGTGGGAAAAATATGTATACTCGAATTCGAATTGTGCTATCACGATTTTTTTTCTGAAAAAGTGATATTAGAGGCCATTGTTTTAAAGATCTCAAAATTAAAATTCTAATATTTAGCTAACCTACCAGACAGATGTGGAAATGCAGTTCAGGTCATGACTATCACTGAAAATTTGGTGTGTAATCCATTTTACTTGCACCAGTGTTATTTCGAAAATATTTTTCGTTTCGTACTTGCAGGCTCAGACCCACATACATGTACGTAGACTACAAATACCGAGTAATTTATTCTTAGATTTTGACTTAATATCGTACATCTTCATCCATTAATAATATGTACTCGTATTTCTAAATAAGGAAATGTTATTAATTAGTTATTAATTCGGGAACTAAACCTCGTTCATTATTTTGATTGGATTTCTATTGTAATAAGATTTTATGGCGCGATACGTGCTATTAATTTTGTGACGAATGGCGTTGGGTCCTGGCTTTCAAAGTTCTAATGTATGTGGCAGCCGTAAAAGTTGGCTTTCATTGAAGAACTGAGATTCTCGAGCTCCGCAAGAGTTCTTTCCATCATGGTTGAATGGCTCGCTTCTTATCCGTTTGTCTTTTCCAAGGCCGAGAAACCTCTCCGTAAGCATATGAATCGATCGATGAGTAGGGTGAAAGGGATTCTTATGCAGGAAAGCATTTACATTTCCTTTCTTAATGTTATTTTGGTATCATAGTCGGGAGGATAAATTTGCTACAAAATTGCCCTCCTCTAGAATATGGTCGAGCACGGGTTCTGTAAATGTCTAATGGGTGAGTTGGCAGAATATTTTATTACTAAATATCAATCTCATATAACCGTCTTTATCGTGCTGGTTGCAATCCACTGTGAAAATAAATTCCGGTATGATTCATCTTCTTAGCATCATTTTTCAGCCTCATCGTTCTTTTTCTTTTTTATCAGTTTCTTGACAGCTAAAAAATTCCCAGCTTTCTGTATTTTTTAACTTGCTCCAAAATGAGGAGCAGGAAAGACGGAGATAAATAGCTGGCGAACCAAAGGAAATAACCTGTATTTCCTGACTCCAAATGCATACAATTTAGCGTAGTATTATTGTGTTCAATTATTGTGTGACAAAGCAGTAGCCTTGTTATGCATATTGGTTTGACAACTTGTCATGATTGCATGTGTGTTTTATGAGTAATTGTAATGAGTTTGAAAAGTTTGTTATCATAACCGGCCCTGGTAATGGCGCCAAGTATGAAGGATACTTTTGAAACTAGGAATGACTCTGTGCCCCTGTTTTGATTAACAACACGTTTAGCTAGCTACTCAGGCTTTGGAAGTTTAAACTGGTACATAAAATTTCGCACAGCTTCGAAAAGTTTTGGCTTTAATAGATTATCCGACTTCGCGGTCCTCTTTTGAATGCAGTTTCCGGTACCGGCATCAATGGTTATAACAGCAACAATTGCTTGTTTTACTTTGGCAAGATACGGAAACACGCCTCAACGGATTGTAGTCGTGCGGTTATCATCAAAAGTTAGGAATGATGGTGGTCCTGACTTTAAGTAGGTCGTAAAAAAGATGGCAGAGGCATCATTAAATTAAACATCATCTTTAAATAAACCATTTTGCCGTCACCAGTTTTCAGGGATGAACTTTTTTTTGCTTTAAAAGTTTGTTCAATGTGGACTCATTGCACACCTCTCACGGAACAATTGTTGCATCTTACTTTGATAGGTTTCGCAACCTAATGGATAGCAAAATTCCTCTGCAAAGTAAAAAAAGACTGTTATCCCATTCTAATAAAGCAAAAGTACTAATTATAACTATAAAATTAAAAAATACTGCATTATTTTTTAGTATTTTATTCTTGGAATAAATGTTACAGCCTTATCATAGAGATGAGTATTTTAGGTGTGATAAAGTTTTCCAGGCCTCTTGCTGTTTTATTTTGTGTGGGCCGTAAGCTATTCTGAGACTGAGCTTAAACACTTAACCCGAGTCTGGATCTGAAACCCATGTATGCCTAAGCCCTTCGTAGTTGAAACGGAGTCTCCGATGTAAGGTTGTGTGTTGACCATAGCAATACCCCGATCCCCGAGATACCATCTCGCCCGGTGATGCCGAACGAATGCAAATAGGAATCCTCCGTATTTAGCCGCTGACGTTTTCCACCTTCGTCTTGAGGCCCGCGCGGCGATACAGTTACGGAGGGGAGACAAGGTGCGGTCTTTATCAATGGAAGACGTGGCACCCAAAGGGGGAGGGAGGGCAAGGGGGAAGTAATCTCTCGGGCAGCCGGTAAGGCACGTCCCTCGTCGCCTACGTTATCTCGGTGTCCTTCCCCCGTTGGCTCGCTCGTGAGACGCCGACCCATTCCGGAGTCTCCCGCAGCTGCCCCCCTCGGAAGGAAGAGGAGACCGCACAGGTCATCCACCCACAAACCCCTCCCTCGTCCTTCACTTTCGCGTGTCCCGATTGCGCAATCCCTATTCCCAGTCCATTACTCTTTTATTTTATTTTTTAATTTAAGCCTCGCCCTTCCCGGCCGTATCTCCCGATCTCTCATCCACTCCGCCAAAAACGCCTCCGCTTCAATGGAAACGGAGTTGGTTGCTTCGGCGGTGGTGGCCGGGGTGAAGGCGGGTGGTAAGGTAAGTCTCGGGCGGGGATAGCCGTCTCGTCCGCGGGTGCTCACGGTTCGTGGTTCCGCGGTCCGCTTCCGCATCGTTATTTTGTTCAACTCTCGCCGCATCCTCTCCCGTCCGCGGTGCTTCCTACCCCGCTCTCCCGAAATCGTCTCCCTCGACCATTCCCTCGCCAGAGCAGCGGAGTGTTCGTTATCCGCCGTCACGACTCGCGGGCGGCCGGCGAAAACGGACACCTCCCCCTTACCCACCACCCTCCACCCCTTATTCACCCCTGTTGGCCCCCGGGGGGTTCCTCGTTCCAGAGGTGGGGGAGGGTAGAGCTAGAGAGAGAAATATTTCGGATCGGGAAAAATAATGGCTCTCCTCCCTCCATTGTTTATTTATGTCTGTCCGTCCCGTCTCGTTATATTTTTTCACGGCTGCATGGGGGGATCTGGTGGGTTTGGTGGGAGGGGAGAGGTTGTTTATATTTTAATGCCCCCCCTTTCTATCTCTCTCATTCCTTACCGTGCCGCGGCATGGTTTTAGTTCCTCTCGCTCCAAACACACACCATTCTCCCTTTCATTGGATTCCCCCCGCCGTGTATTTCATTTCCTCCGCGCTTTGTTCCTTCTCCGACTTTCCATTGTTTTTGCAGAAACCTTTCCTCTCGCTCGATGTATAGTATGTATGCATTTGTCTTCGGTTACTTTTCAAACGTCCTCATCCCTACCCATTATTCGGTTTTTTTCCACCTTCTCTTACCCTTCCAGGGAGTGGGAGAGAAAGAGAGGGTGATAGGGCGATTGTTTACGTCCCTGGCTGTTTGTCTTGAGCATATCTTGGTTCGATAGGCATGCCTTTTGGGTGTTTGCTTTCAGAGTTTCCTTCCGTGAAGAGGAAAGATGCAGACTTGAACGAAACTCGAGAATATGTTTTCTGGCCATATCGCCGACTTATTATTTTCAAGGAATGAAATAAGTACATACGTACAAAAATTCGTGGAAAGCCTAGTCGGTCAAAATATTTTTATGATATTTTTTCTGAGATGTTTGGGTGTTATGGGTACTTGGGCGTGTTGAATGTAGCATTCACATATCCCTGTGGGAAAATGTATCATCACATCCACTGAGACGTTTGGCAAGGACTTAACTGACACAACAGAAGGTGCCGCGTGGCAGTATGCGTCAAAATAGTTGGATGATTAAAAAATAATTGTGTTTCGCATTTTATTCATTTTTAGAGTGGAGATTTAAGTTGTTCGTTATCTCTCGAGCTTTATGGTGTGTGGTGGCCGTATTACCCAAGCCTTTTACTTCAAGGCTTTTTAAATTCCACGGGTTTTAGATAGGTACTTATGACTTTAAAACCTAGCTTCCAGTGGTTTTTTTTATTTTTTTGTGTAATTAACCATGAAAGGCTGATGCCCTAACACGTCCCGACCAACCCCCTCATGTAGGATATTTTGTAGATGGAGGTTTTTGGTAACCAAACGCAATATTCCCTGTCATACATAGGGAGATTTTTATTTCAACGGCCATCAAATCGTCGCCAATAACCGTCAAGCACTTGTTCTGATGACATTCAATTCCGCATGAGAGGGCAGCTTAGCGACTATACGGGTCAAGTCACGACGCGCGTACTATGTCCCCGTCGTCGCGTGAAGTTGAAAGGCGTGTCAACACTGCGTTATTAGGACCCGTGATTTGTATTCGAGAGGACGCAGAGTGCCCCGAGCCTCGTGTTTCTCAATCGAGCGTCGCATACCCTTTCGCGCGAGCGGGGGGAATCGGCGGAGGGAGGCCCAGGAACAGATGCGGGGGACACGGGCACACAATGGCCGCGATGCATCGACGCCGGATGCCCCCGCCCCGCACCCTTGATTCGCCTCCAGACCCACGTTGAATGCCTGCATGGCGTCGTCCATTGTCTCTCACCTCCAACCTCTCCCCTTCTCCCTCCCAGCAACCAGCCGACCCTCGTACCTCACGCGTCGCATGAGTGGTGTCAAACATCGGCCCCGTTACGGCGGCAAGACGTACACCGGCGTCGTCTCAACCAGGCATTCAGTGCGTGGGGTGCCTCTCCCACTTCTCTCTCCACAATGGCCGTTGGTGGGTCCTGGATCGGGTAGTCACTGGGAAAGGAATGATTCAGAGCTAAGAACAATTGTTCTGAGCACAGTGAAACATACTGAAAGAATAGTAACAGGATGGGAGAAAAGCAATGTGAAAGTTCATTACTTCATTTAGTCTAGCGGTTATGGGACTTAATAATCCAGTGGGCAGAGCTACGGGATGTTGATCAGAAGGTACGTGTTCGATTCCGGTTGTTGATTCGGGGTACTCTCGGTTTCACCCGAGCTGTGTGATTTCTCTGTTACTAAATCTTCCTGGGAACCTACAAGCGGTAGAAGTAAAGGAACCTCCCCACCCTGTTGCATTCATTTTATAGTACTTGCCCTATAGGGAGGGCTCCCGGTTAGGCCCTTGCATTTCAAACAAACCTTTGCGTTTATTGCTGTAGTTTAGAAGCGGTAAGGGGAAGGTTTTGGACATCCCCTAAGCCGTACAGGTACAAATCTCATCTTCCCGGATTTCAGAAGCTTACTTCGAAACACCTAGCCCTAGCGCTCACTTCTAGAATCTTTTGCCCTTTGGTACATCTGCCAATCGAACAAATATCTGGCAAATGTGGTGAATATCATACACACTTGTCATTAAATTAATGCATCCATCCCTTTTTAATGTTGAGCAGAGAATCTGCTTTTTTTCTAATTCTAATTATTCTCATGGCCGTAGCCAGATAGTTCATACGCACGTTCAGAAAATTTCTTGGAGGTTAATGGTCATAGACGGCAGTGACAGGTATAATTATTATGATAAGGTAATCTACCGGTTAAGGTAGGTTTTTGGATGGACAGAACTACCAAATAAATATTTTGTGACTCCAAGTAAAACACATATTATTAGCAACCTACTCTACATCAGGTTCCTCTTCATTTCTCTGTACTTCCTTTCTCCCTTCATCCTGTCCAACATCCCTATCCTGTTCCTGACCTTTCCTCGTTTGCCCAACATTCTCCCTTCTATTAGTCTTCAACATCCCACAGCCGATCAATACGCCCTTCATCGATTGTATATCTACAAGGTATCCTGGACACCAAAGTTATGATGTTGGTTGAAGGTAGGCTTGTTAGGTTGTTGGAGACTTATCCACATAACATATTACTAATATTTATGTCCCGAAAGGGAAGTCTTAAGATTCAATTAGTAGTATAACTCAATATTTCCGCGGAACAAACACATCCTGCTCTACGTAATTTCCTGTTTCGTGTCTGAATTGTTCCTGTTACTACCAATCCGTCCGAAACGCCTTCCGACGTCTTCTTCCTCCCTCCTTGCATTACAATCTTCTTTCTATAGGCGTTATGTTTTTCAATCTTCCTTCTATAACGGCTTTCATCAACCCTCTCCCTCTCAGTACCTCTTCCATCTACGTTTGCCTTATTTGAATTACCCTAACCAACTTCCTCTCAACTCCGCTCATATCTTCTTTATTTGTTTTCCTCTCTATCCGCTTGAATTTCAAACTTTGTCCCTGCTCACACCTTAAAATCCTTTGACATTCATTCATTCCGAGTATAAGGAGATTTTCACGTGCTTTTATTTTGATTTCCATCGCTGATATAATTGATGACGTGCATTTAAAAGAAGGAAGGTAGGTAGATGCACATTTTGTGGCCTTAATTATGCTTGAGCTTAAACTTTAAAAATGAGTGAACGAAGCTATCAAAAGGCACTGCTTCCTCTTTGTCTGCGAAATAATGCCATCAGTATTTTTTCTCATTCTTTCATTTCATTCTGGCATAGTCTGGTACGACTGTTGTTTTGGCTAAACGGCCCAAATAGGTAAGAATTACTTCAGGGAAATATTTTTCCTCCTCTTCCCTTGCCGTGGGGTCTCACATTTAATGTAATGGGCTCGAACAGAAGTCGCTGCTTTGAATGTAATCACCGTTTAATTGAATTTCAGAAAATGGTTCATGAAATTATCATCTAATGGAACACTAGGCGATAATCCTGTTTATTCAATTTCTACAGAACATTTTAATCCTTTTGTCTCGATTGTCAGTTTATATCCTGGCTCAGTATTAATGATGTCAGCATTAATTTTGTCACTCAAAAGATTGAAATATGCACTAAGTCAAGTTTGCTGTCCTGTTGTTTGCGCCGGTCGTTAGTGAAGCTTCCAAGTGACGGCATGGCAGCATGAGTTAACAGTCCTCAGACATTAAGGGGTTCCGCTTAGTCTGACGGCCTGTGATGGACTCGGGAAGATTATGCAAGCGCTAAACATTGGTACGAAAGCAAGATAAGTGAAGGTCTTTGGGCACACCTCTCACTGGGACGAGTCATTTGGACGTCTCCATATTATTGGTCGTTTTCTAATGTTTTGTCCGATGTGAAGGCCAAAAAGTGCTGTTTTAGGACCAAGACGAATAAATAAATAAACCATTTTAAATAAATAAGATGATTGTCATTTCTCTGTCATAATCTGACATTTTTGTTGTGAAATGGGAATGAAATGCTTTTTTTAAGTTGACCGCAGATATAATTTTTCTTTAGCACAGGGTGGCTCTAGCGTGGAGGCTGTCTACATGTGCAGCATATCACGCAAGCTGCCGTCATTATAAAAGTACACAGTGGGGTGAATCCAGAAAAGTAGCTCTTAATTAATATGCCTGGGAGACTGAAATGGGGTGGGTCAAATTATTTTTAATTTTGTGAAGTGAGTTATGAAGAACTTGGTGGAGTGATCCCGTTGTTAAAATAAAATAATTTATATATAGATTAGTTTGCTAGGTGGGGAGTCACAAAATGCTTATTTGATAGTTGTGTCCATCCAAAAACCTACCTTAACCGGTAGATTACCTAAAAAAATATGACTTTTAATTTTCCAATTTGATTTTATATCAGATCCAAGTGTCTACTTGCCAATGTCGTCTATATTTAAGAAAATCGTTCTATTTCAACAGTACTAGTTCGAATTGCGATTCAGTTCTCTCAGATTAGTAGAAAAATGACTTAGACTGATTAATTCTATTCTGAACTCAGTGAATCCCCTTTTACGAGTATTTGCCCCGCTCACCGCCTACTTAGGAGATGTTTTCGATTTGATAAGTATGGCTCAGTATCTGGATGCGTTACTATATGAATGTGAAATGCGTTACCATTTGTAAAAACGTTTCTTAGCTGTGTACATTTCTGTTCGAATATTTTCAACCGGTGCAGATGCTTTTATTCAATTTTAATACAGTGGAGAGATGTGGTGTCACGAAAAATTATCGGTCCACTTTTGATTTCCATTCATTTCATTATCTCGCGATTCAAGTTTTCCGAGATTAGAGAGCCGCATACTAGAGTACGATAACACACACTGATACGGTGGAGGCCAGCACTCAGCTTTGTGACTGAAAGTAGGCTCTCACGAGGGTATTTGCGATAAAGCCTTTGTAAACCTTTCGTACTCATTGCGGTTTCTTTGGCTTGATTATTAGCCTGGGATGTTTGCTTGGTGACATATGCGACTCGCTTGGCGCCCTGGAGGCGTGACTTTGAGTTAATCTTCCGTTTATTGCCAATGCCTTGAAGAGTTTTCCGGAGAAATGCGTGAGGAGGGCTTTATACTATATTCGGGGATGTTATCACTTTTCCGCATTGTAATATTTTTCCTTTCTCAAGCTTACAATGGGTTTACCTTTCCTCCGGAAATCTGGCGCGGAAAGAGATGAAAGGGAACGTTGCGGAAGAACGTACTAAATTTCATGGTCATTCATATGAGTATGATTCTCCTTCGATGGAGCAAACAGTGTCGGGGGGGTATTTGCATGTTAAAAACCATAACGTTGAGGCTGTGGTTCAATGTTTTCTAATGAACGATGCGTACTGTGTAATGATAATTGTCTGGTACTCACATTTTTCATTGCTCTGAGGGTAGCTAAGGAACCTGGTAAACAACTCGTGCGCTATGAGTTGATAACCTTTTAATGGTGACCGTAGTGGTACGGCATTACCTTGTTGACTGTTCAAGGAAAAGTGAGTACACATTTTTCATGCGAATATTTTCTTGTGCAAAAATTTATTCACATATTATATTATTAGCTTCATGTGTGAAGTATAGATGGTACAAGTTTTATTGATTCGACTGCAGTATTACGTCAGCAGCAGCCGTTGTATGATGAAACGTGTTCAATTCCCTATGCCTTCTTCAGGTAATGAAAAATGTTTTCCGCGAAGGTGTTTTTTGGGTTGAGGAGCAGAAAAAAAGTCATACATGACTAGACCTGAATAATGGAAAGGATTAAGAAGACACTTCACGATAATTTTTGCGAAATAAGGTCGATTTCGCGGCGGGATTCCCGGAATCCACCGCACACAAACACGTTTTTTATCAATTGTTCTGTAACCAACGTACACATTGGCTCTCAATGGCATTTTCGATCATTTTGCTACTGATCTTAAAGTTGTTCGACAATATTCTCTCACAATGGTAGAAAGTGGAGTTAATTGACTTCCGTAGCAGCTGTAGACTGGAGCTGTGGGTCCTTCTATGAAAATGTTTTGAATTTGAAATCTTCCTTTGGAATTGTTTGTCTCCACTATTTAAACATTTGAAGTAATCTTCTAGCTGTATTTCAGGGAGTACCAGAATCACCGTAAATCTCCTGTGGGTTTAAATAGATATTAGCTCACTATTTGTTCAGTCTAAATTAAATTTCAATGCAGAGTCGGGTGTTACGTCCATCATTGTCTTAAGCGAACTGAATGTTTCAACTGTTAACAGCTACGACCGGCTCAATACACAAATCGAATAAATAAACCGAGTACTACGTACTACTTTTACATTGGGAAAAAAATAGGATGAATTAAAATCAAATTGCGCAATAAATTATATTTATAAAATCTTTTATCATTCTTTGTTGAAAACCCCTAGTTTATTGAACATCCATATCGAATAAGCATCAGGCCTATTCACTTTGTGTAAGTGGAGTGAAGAGATTTTTAAAATTTGCACCATTACCCGTCATGCAAAATGATTGAATTTGTGGAGTTTTTGTTTCAAGTTCTATAGCGTAGCATAAGTGTATTTATTTACGCTTCCAATTCAGACTGTGAATCGTCGATGATACCTAACGTCACGTGGTATATATTTTGAAGTCCTCTTTGGGAAAGTTTCACTGAAATAGTGGTAAAATTCTTCATATGTTTTGTAAGTAAAACTGTTCATTTTTTAAAATTTTTATCGTGTGGCACAGCTGTTGACACTTCATTAAAATTGTGACACTTAAATACTGGTTTTGCTGAAATTTATAATTTGCTTGATGTCGATCCACGAAAAGCTCTTTTTACTTGAGCCACTTTATTTTTTAGCGAAAATAATTCTCCCCAATCTAGTAGTTCAAAGCAATCTAGTAAGTCAAAAAGAGAAATGTTATATCTGTTGGTAAGGTCTCATTTAGAATATGCTGCAAGCATATGGAATCCTTACGAAGTTTTAGTAATTGTCGAATCGAATCGCGTGCAGCGTAGAAGAGCTAGATTTGTAAAACGTTGTTATGATAAACTTAGTGGCGCATCCAAAATATTAGAGCAGCCAGGCTGGGACACAAGAAGTGAAGGTTAAATTACAGATGGAAGCTCTTGCATAAATTGGAAGGTCGTCTCTTTGGCGATGATGTTGAAAATGTGTTATTACCCCCATTGTAGTACGGTAGGAGAGATCATGTCAATAAAATTAGAGAGATTAAGAGTAGAACAGATAAATTTAAGATGTAATTTTTTCCACGAACGATAAACGATCATAATAACATTGTTCGACCGCGGTCGGGTAATGTTCGGTGGACTCCATCGTAGGTTCAGGACATTACGTCCGTGCAACACGACCCTCAGAAATTCGTAACTACAAGCAGTTTATTCGCGTGACATGCGATCTATGAATTAGTGAACAAGCTCTTCAACAACTATATTTTATTCTCGAGTGTGACCTTGCCTGTCTGCTTGGCTACAGATATTCGTCGAAATATAAATTTCACTTCGACGACTAGAATTATTTCACCTGGCCCTGACTTCAAGATTGGTTTCCCTCTTCACTTGCGCCTGTTACCAATGATGCTACGGAAATTAAGTCCATTGAACATCAGTGGTCTCCCGAAAAGTTGCTTATTGTCTTTCACTGCGTCGATTTCGTGAAGCGTCATTCATTCACGTACCCCCGGGCGCAATTTACTTAAAGAAACAAGCACCGATCGCTCTACCAATTACCGACGACGATTCGAACAATGCTCGCATTTCATTACACTGCCCAAGGGCGTGCCAACGCATAAACACGACGCCGTTGTTCCCCTTCCCCACTGTTCTGAGGCCATCAGTGGCGCGCGCTCCGAACCCATGAGATCCTCCCCTCCCGGTCCAGTCCACCACCCATGACTGCGTATAAGTGGCGTGTCTCCGACAATCGCCTCCCGCAGTTTTATTCCCCCCTCACAGCTGTTGCGTGCGACTTTCGAGCTCTTTGACCGTCGGTGCGTGCTTTTCAAGAGACCGCCCCGCCGCGCGCCCCTCCCCCTCACCCGGCCCTATCATGCCCCGAGTATAAAAAATCCACCCCTTCCCCCGATCGTAATGTCGCATCATGCTAACTAAACAGGGTGTCGTCGCCGTCGTACTTTCTCGTGCGTTTCACATCCCGTGCCTCAGGAGAGGCGTGTCAACTCGCTCTTCCCTCCCTCGACGTAATTAAATTAATCCAATTTAGTCCGTCGTGTCGATCCATTTCCTTTGTCGAGGTCGCGAGATGAAAGGTCTAGTAATTTTAGCGGGAGTGCAAAAAGGTTTTTATTTTTACGCTCGTCTCTCCCTTCCCCGTGGGTCTCCCTCCCTTCATGACACACCTCATAATTCCCGTGATACCTCCTCGCTTTTGAAGCCCTCCAGCTCTCTTTCCCGCCCTTCGTGCATGCGTGTACGTTGGTACGACGTAATCGCATTGCCATCTCTCTAAATGAGCTTTCCCTCCCCTCTCATTAAAAAAAAAGGAAACATTTCTCCCCTTTCAATCCGGGGAAATTGTGTGGCCCCTCAACATCCCCTCTTCCCTCTCCTTCCGTTTTGTCCCCCTCGCCCCTTTTATTCTCCGACCTCCCCCCTCCTCCCCCCTACCACCGCCGAAAGTCTCCCCGAGGATACTTCGCCCGCAAAGGTCTCTTCAACTTTTGATCCGAAGGAATATGCGGGATGTATTTGTGTGAAAATGAATTGTGTGGTTATTATCCGCCGCGTATGCTGTTATTAGCATTTTTTTCATCGGTGTTGTCCCGTGACCGTTTTTTTCACGTTTTTATCTTCCGTCCTGCTCGTGACAGGTTTTCAAACGCATCCCAAAGTATTTCTTTGTAATGCTCCCGAGGTATAATAGGAGCGCATTTGAACCGACGTATTCGACATAGGAAAGAAACAAAAGCCGTGTGAATTTAGTTAATCGTAATTTTTTAAGAATTGTAGGGTCTAAGGCTTAACGAAGGAGTGGGTAGTTGTAATTTATTAGTCACGCCGGCTGGTGAGGACATTTCGCTCAGAGACCCCAACTTCGCCGAAATCGTTTCGAGCTATACAGCTTCCACGAAACTCCGTGGAAAAAATGAAAAATGGAATGGAAAACATGCAAAGAAATGGTGAAGACGTCAGGAACTGTGGACTCCGCAAATCTTGAGTCGGTGTTGAATATTGAAGGCTATGATCGACGGGAAAATGATGATGAAGCGAGGTTGAGCGAAATATTTTGAACGGCATAAGGAGGAAGTATGTACAAATTTGTAGTTAAAAGAAAAAGTATTTCTGAGTTGGAATGTCACATTGTTTGGTGTAGTGCTAGAAGTATGGGGAACTGTGACACTACGTATATCCCAGCTCCATCAAAATGCTATCATGAAAGTCAGACTGCCGATCATACCGTTGGCAGGATCCGAAGCGGTGGCCTAGTGCGTAACAACTACGCACTTTTGCCTTCATAAACCCCAACCTAAAACCCCAATTTACCGCATGCTCATGGAAGTTTGTGTTAGGCTTTATGTCACAATTTCTCTCCTGACATAACTAGCGGGACATAATTAAGCCAAATGTCTGAGAGGGAAGTCGTGGTAATTCTTCAAAATAATTCAACTCCCTAGACTTTTGCATTTCGTATACCTTTGTAAAGATAAAATGGACGGAATGGAAAACAAACGAAGAAGTACTAGGTGTGGTGGGGGAGGACAGAGGATTGTTGGAAGACACACAAAGGAGGCAGGAGGGGTGGATACAGAGCATTTAATTGGGGTGGAATGTTGAAGACTGTTTAGAGGGGAGAACGTTAATTAGGCGGGGTATGGAGAGGATAAGGATAGGCATATTGTACGTAATGTAAGGAGGTAGAAGGTATGTGGAATTGAAGAACAGTTTATTGTAGTTTAGGGTGTCAGGATGTGTTTTGTTAACATCAATTTAGGAATATTGTCTATTTCCTGCCAATACCTACGAATGACCTAGGATTTGATATTATGATTGAGTTCTTTGAAAAACCAATGCAAGGGGTGAGGTGAAGATCAATCACGAGAAAATATAAGTAATGAAATTCTGGAGAATCATGAAATCTAAGTTGAACATCAGAGTAGGAAGTACTGAATTGAAGTAACATGCTCAAGTCCACGTATTTGAGTAGTATTTTAGAGGAGAAGCGTTGTAGTAGTGGGGATATTAGGAGAATTACGATTGCGACAGTACATTTGTAGGAAGAAGGGAATTGATGGCAGGCACATAGATTAAAGCTTTGGAGAAAATATTAGTAAATACCTTAATATGGAGTGTAGGGCTTGAAGGATGTGACACTTGGTCTTTGGGGCGAGAAGATTAACCTCGATTGTAGGCTTTTGAAATGTAGCTACGGCGGAAATGGAGAGAAATATTGACGGGAAGGCGAACGAAGTTTTAAATTGGGTGGCCAATGACAGTAAGTTGGTAGGGAAAACACGAAAAAAAGCAGAGAAAGTGAATGGTGTGGTGGCATCTACAGGTTAGGGAGTCCCCACGTCGTATCCCAAACAGTTCTGAAAACCAGAAAACCTGGGTTTCGCCGAAGGATTCTTGTAGCATTTGATTATTTGGATGACGCGGGTATTAGACTGCTAAAGGAGCACGAGTAGCTGCCAGCAACGTTGGTGCTATATTTGCAGCTAATAGAATTGTCAGTATTCGGCGGAACACTTCAGTTTGAGATAAGGGGAGCTTGGGGAAGAACTGCCAGAAAACCATAAAACAATATTATTACTGCCATAAAAATTGAAGCGGAAAGTGAAGGGAATGAGGACTGAATCGTAGGAGGAATAAGGCCATGGAAGAATAGCCGCTCGTATACCAACTTTTTGCTGCAAGCAACAGGCTGTCACAAACAGTTTTACTGTGTGAAGTTAATAGTTTTGATGGATTATAAATTGCACATCCTATTGCATTACAGAGTTTGAGATCATTATAGAACGAAACAATGCGGTGTGGACTGCGAAAGTTTATCATAAAGGGAGCCGATCCATTTTCCCAGACAGGTCGAATTCACGTCTACTTTATGACGCCTACAGCTGAAGAACGCATTTGGTATACGCTGGTCATAAGTACAGTGTTAGATGTTATGATTTATTTTTTATTTCAATGATTGTTAGAATTCTCTCTAGTGTTAGTCAACGTACCTTAATTGTTATATGTATTTATCGGTAAGAAGCTGTGGGATAATTTATAGTAAACGTTTCCCAAAACGAATTGGTATTTATTTTTTTATGTCAAGGAAAAAAGAGGTGAGAGTAATGTTCTGCAGTGGAAATTTTCTTCATCAAATCATTTTATTCACATTATATTTCTTTATCGTTGTCCATTGGAGCGTAAAGAACTTTGATAGGCACAACACTGGAACTCGTAGATATTGGGTATTGGGGCCTGGATAATTTAATTACTATGCTCGACAAATATATGGCATCGTATCCGCAATGTTGTGGAAGATAAAATGCTGTAGGAATTGGTCCTAATATTTCCTAGAAGGTGAAGTAAACACGTATCTCAGTCGCGAAAGCACACTCATTCATTGATTGGAGAAAAGCAGTGTGACAGCATTCATCGGGATCAACAAGCAGCAATGATAAATTATTTAACCCCCAGTTTTATCGTTTGGTAAAATATGTAAAGGGAGAAAACCTATATTTAACGCGGAAGGTGAAAGTAATTTCATCAAGAAACTTGTGAAATCGATCGTCTTTTGTGAAATAAAGTATAATAAAGCCTCGTTGTTTTATTTCTAATGCGGAGTAAGTTTTAAACGACAATTTGCATTTATTCAACGCTCCATTGCGGCAAAACTCTGTAAAAAACATGTATACATCAGAAAATCGTCTGAGCTACACGTAAGACAGCCCCATTTAGTAGTACAGCGTGGTCGAGGTGTGGTAGAATTAAGGCGTCTCATGTTATAATCCCCGTAAGTCACTGTTGTAAGCGTTAGGTATCCGATGTCGAAATGAACCTCGGGCCAAAACTTCCTACCCGCACGAGGCTGGCTAACGTAGCGTGAAGGCGGAGGTTTGTTGTCGCCGTGCTTCCCAGGGTGGGTGACTTTATAGGGAACTGGAGCGGAGCCTGACTGCACCCGCACCCTGGGTGTTGCGGCTTCTTTTCTTCCTCCTCCTCACCACCCACCTCACACTGCATGCGGTGGATCAGGAAACGGGGAGAGATGAGGGAATCTGGATGTTAGGATGTTCACCAGGGGACGCTAAATGCTATGATAGACGTGTTGTCCTCGCACGCTTCTGCCCTTCGAAAAGCTGATTGGTTGATGTTGACGTGTTATGGTCGCAGATCATTGCTATTAAATATTTCAGACCTGTACAGATGCTTAGATATTATTCACTTTCGAACGTAATGATACTCTGTTAAAGAATCAATACCATTTAGCGCGTAGTCGAAGTCGCCTGTTAGTGTTTCATGTATCCAAATTTTTAAGTCCTACATGACTACATAGATCCATGTAAGTTGAGAGTGGTATTTATTCACCATAAAACCAGGAAACACGTTTTATGGTTAATATTTTTTTGACTTTTGGCTTTAAAATTGTTAAGTTGGCACTTGGTTGGTTCATTATATTTGCACTTTTTCGCAAATGAACTCATTCGTCATTGTATATTTAAGTTTATGCAAGAGTTTGTTGCTGTGTATTTATTTTTTCGTTGTTCAATTTTTCACCATTTACTCATGATTTCATTTCACTTATTTTCCTCTCATCTTTCGTGATATTGCTGTTAGAGCTGTCAAGAAATTACAAGGGAAGTACTTAGACTTTTGAGCTAAACGACAGTCATTTATTCCTCCAAGGTTATTGGCCCTTGCACATGTTTTTCGATGTTCCTAATGACTTTGTCGTAATATCTTCTTAGTGATTTACTTCAAGTTACTATGTGGCATCTTTTTAATAATTTGAAAGCGTTAGTGTGCCACAAGTTAATCCTAACATTGGCCAAAAGCTGACATTTACTCAAAGTAATAACTAATGGCTAAATTTAGGAAATAAATATTAAATCTTGAGTGTTACATACGAAATTATAACCCCCGAGTTCTTTGAGTTTATTCCATGAACACTGCAGTGATGTAAATATTGAACTCTCAAGAAATAGGCAAATTAAAAATATTACTGCCACATTTTTAATGAAATCAAAAGGGCAATTTTGTGTCTATAAAATATAATGCAATTTTATTTATATAAATGAAAATATTGACTGATTCCCGTCAAGAATTCCATATTTACCACCTACGGTCAAATATATTAAATTGTGGCAATAATAACTCATGTTGCATGCAAACGGACGTGTTTGTAGCGCTAACTCGGAGTGTTCATTTTAAGCTACCCATAAAATAATAAAAAAATGTTAAAGACTTAGAAATTTAGGTTTTGTTTTTATTCTACAAAGGGTTATCTTACGAGGCGTGTTCATAAAGTAAGGCCCGTTTGGTCACAGGAAAAAATATACTCATATGAAACACATTATATTGGCACTGTTAGTTAGCTACAAACCTACTTCACTTATCTACATAATCGCCGTTCACTTCTAAGCATTTTTCGTACCGCTGCACCAGCTTCTTTAACCCCTCTGCATAGAAACTCGCCGCCTGAGGATTGAACCAATCGACAACGCCATTCTTGAGTTCCTCTTCGGTTTCGAAACGTTGTCCACCGAACCACTGTTTCAAGTGCAAGAAGAGGAAGTAGTCGCTGGGTGTAAGGTCAGGACTGTACGGTGGGTGGTTTAAAGAGTTCCCAACGACCCAAAAACTCTCGTCCGCTGGACATTCTTTGCTCTTTGTGGTGGTCGGTGAGCATTTTCGGTACCCACCTTGCACGCAATGTGTGGTGTCCGAGGTTTTCCGTAACAATATTGTAGACAGTAGTGCGTCCAAGTTGAGGAAATTGTTCAGCCAGGCCATTAATTGTCAATCGACGATCACATCGCAGTTTTTGTTCCACTTGCGAAACAATTTCATCGGTCAGAATACTGGGCCTACCACTTCGCTCTTCGTCATGGGCATTTGTTCGTCCATTTTTAAAATCACAGCACCATTGTCTAACCTTTCCTTCACTCATAACTGTAGGTTTATAAACTAGGCATAATTCCCGATGAATTTCAGCAGCCGACAATCCTTTTGCATACAAGAATCGTATGACAGAACGCACTTCACAGCTGGCGGGATCAACGATTGTCGCGGACATTGTTGTTTGCATGCACGGACAAGCAAACGACTTCTGAAACAAAACAAATGCTGCTATAGCTTCTCAATGAATCAGTAGATGGCGCTGCAGGAGCAAAACTGTGTTCTGAAGCGCCAATATTTAAATATAAGAAAACGGTACTTACTTTAAGAATACCCCTCGTAGTTAAACTATTCATATTAGCGTCAATTGAGTAGTTTTTCTTTAGCTCGCTCACCTTGAGCCTCGTACTTAAGCCCTCTAGTAATCTCCTTTAACGTATGTCCCAAAATTATATAAAACCCGAAAGTGCCAACTTTCCTACGTAGTTTAGTATTTCATCATGTAAGCATCCGAGGGCGAACGTGACTGGGCCTTAACGACCCCTTAAAATGCCTTCCGGTCTCAAAACAAATGATTAACTTAAGAAAAGAACCTCGCCTTACCCGAGAAACCATTGTTGGTTGATGCGTAAATGTGACGACTGCAGCAGTTGGTAACGCCTCGCCTCCTCCGCCGATGTTGACCGACAAATGAACTTGAAGTCTGACGAGGAAGGTGAAGAGAGATAAGGAGCGAGCCGAAAAGAAAGCGTAAGAAGACTCACGATCCTTCGTCCGAGGCATTTCTTTTCATTTTTTTGTAGGAAAAGAAGTAAGCGTAAGACGTCGTGCTAACGGAAGGGGATGGTGGGAGGGAGGTGCCTTGGGCGATTATGAAAGCGGCCGGTGTCAGCGTGGCCTGAGAGAAAGGCAGGATAACGGATGACACCGCGGTCATAAATTTGAAGTTCGTGATGTGAGAGTAGGTATTCGGGAGAGTCCTCGACGCTGCATTACCCTGAGCCCCTCGCAATGGACAGTCTCTCCTTTCCCTCGGAAGGGATTCGGTCGAATTTAAATATAATATGCCGCACGCCGGAGGTTAAAGCCTAATATTCCTCTACACGTAGGAGTAACCCGGAATCCGTCGAATTTCATCTGATCGAACGCTAAATCGACTCATATCATCGCGTTCACACTACCAGAACCATCAAAAACATCGTTGCACTTGTATGTCAATCTTGAATCGACGAAAAATACATCGTTAAAATTAAGTTAAGAAAAGGAGCGTGTGTGAAACAGTTTATGAATGTTGTAGAGGTTAAAGGAGTGAGTAGGGGATGACCGCATTTCCGGTATCGGTACCTAATTGCCGAGAAAAACCTAAGATTATTGCCTTAGATATAGGTACCCAGGTACCAACCAGTTCGTGGTATTCTTCCCTGAAGCGCCGACTCTTTGTCAGAACGGTGCGAAAAAAAGTAGTAAATAGGAGTAAGTCCCCTGAAATGACTAATAATTGACCTTTCTTCAATCAGACACTGTTTGCCACGAAAGGGAACGGCGTGCATTATATATTCGTAAATACATTTATAATTTACATCAAGCGCCAATTAGATTGTAATTAGAACAACAGGTGCTCGGTTGTCATAATTCGACCTGCACTACTACATGGTTGCGATACTTCTCCCTTCGACCTGACTCACCGTCGCGGCGTCATGGAATCATTTCAAAATAAGATGTAACGATTCCTGCACATTAACGCCCTAATTTCATCCAAATACATCATTTAAGTCCCTGTGAGTTCCCAAAATTAGTGATTTTTTTGGAATGATGGCCACCAGGTTCAAAAGAAGGCTCTCGCTTGCCGAAACCAAAGACTCCTTGTTTACCAATACTTTCAACAGGCTATGGTTATATACTCCGGTACGAAAAATTTGGCCCAGATAATCAAATGCACTCGGACGGCTCGATTGGTGAAGGTGCTTCTCCATCATGAGTAAACTACCTTGAAAGGCTAGAATGGATTGTATGAAATTATATGGCAAAAAGCTGGGCTACATTTTTTTCTTGCCCGACTTATACAGGTATATCGAGAATTCTGGTGCGTTGCTTTCACGGTAAAGGTGTCTTTTAAACCGATCGGTACTACATTTAATTCCATATCTTATTCTCAGTTATCCATGAGAAGCCCCCGTGTATTATCGTCGCTGAAGAAAGGAAACACTGAAACCATGAAAGCGGAAAACGTAATTCGCCAGGGGCTTACTCGGTGAGGTGCGGCGTCCCGTGGCCTGGATTCCACCCAGGGTACTCCGCTCCGAGTGCTCGTTAATACCTCGTGGGG
Organism: Hetaerina titia; assembly: GCA_037158775.1. Lineage (NCBI taxonomy): Eukaryota > Metazoa > Arthropoda > Insecta > Odonata > Calopterygidae > Hetaerina > Hetaerina titia. The sequence goes on along the minus strand of CM073775.1, from coordinate 63,781,328 downwards.
ACCCAGTTTCCGTTCAAAAATTTACCGTGTCCGCGATCATATTAATGTGACGCTCCGATATTATGTAAAAACTCGCCCCCGCCCAATAAAATGAGCCGCTCGCCGGCCAATAAAGTGACCCCTACCGAGGCAGCATGGAAAAGGCAGCTGGGTTATTTGGAGAGTGCATGTGGGCCACATAAAAAGGGCACCGCAGGAGTTTCTTTACGACTCGGGCACTCGCTACTAGCTATTACTCCGAGAGAGTTTATGTCTATAAAAAGTTTCTATGGAAACGCCAAGTCGGAGCAGTTCACCGGAGGAATTTCGCCTGCCTGCGCGGAGAAGTTAATAGGTTCTTGCAGTGAAAGGCATTATTTTTACATGTCCTTATTCTTGACGAAATAATGTCGAGAATTAGTCTGTCCGTGGAGTGTCCAGCTGTTGCTTTGGTGACAATGCGAGAGATGGTTATGGCACTTGGTGAATCTTCGAAACCTTGGTCTGAATTCATTTATAACTTGGAAATGAATTGAAATTTGCACTTAAACTGCAGTATAGAAGACCAGTTCTTGTTTCTGACCGACTCTGTTTTCTAACAGAAACACAAACTTCGCCGGGATGTGACAGTCGATTACTATACCACTCATGAACATCGAAGGGATTCATAAGATAAACTAGAAGTAAGAATTCTGATGAAATACGAATAAATGAGTTTGCATGCGTAAAATAGAAGGTGAAAAATGCTGTTTATAAAATTGTATGAATTCATGTTCTCATTTTAATGTACTATATTGACTAGATCAAAGGTGGAAGTACTTGGAATGGTGGGTGAGGAGAGGGGTTTGTTGGGAAAAATCCTATGGAGGCAGGAAGAACGGTTGAAAGGCGTATTGAGCGGCAGTGGGATGTTGAAGACGGTAATAGAGGGAAGAATGCCAGGCAAACGAGGAAATGGCAGGAACAGGGTACAGATGTTGGACGAGATGAAGGGAGGAAGGAGGTACACAGAGATGAAGAGGGACCTGATGTTGAGTGGGTTGCTGGATTGTGGTTTTTTGGCAGTCACAAAATATTTATTTGATAGTTGTTTCCATCCAAAAACCTACCTTATCCGGTAGATTACCTTACCTTATAAAAAAATTGACTAGATTTTATCAGAATAAACTGAAAGCGATTCGAATGAGTTTCGAATGAATGAATTCGAAGGACCTAGTGCAAATAACATTAATACACCTATTTTTTTCTAAGTACAATGCAGTAGCATAGTTTTTTGAAATAGCAGGGTGAAAAGTTTTGTACACTGAACCCCATATAAATACTAAATAGTGACTTAAATAGTTTTGTTGGATTTTAAGGCAGACAAGAGTCGAATCACAGGAATCTCATTTAAAGGCTTACGGCCTTTCATCTTGTTCCTTCCGACCCTCGTCATGTGTCTTGCCCCCCCTTGCTCCCCGCCGTTACTCCCCGGATTAATTTAATAATCAGATGCAGCGGTCTTTAGGGACGGTTTCTCAAGGTTAGGAGGAGGAAGGACGTCCAGAATGAAACGGACCAAGAAGTCAAGCCCGCCACCCGCGAGCAGACCGAAAACATTGTGAACGACGAAAACATTCCCACTCCCGTCCTCCCCCTTCCACCCCGGCGTGCCTAAAACCCATCGCCTCCACCTCTCCTCCCATCTTCCTCCCCTCTCTCTCCCCCGCCGAGGAGCTCTTCCTCCCGTCTTTCATGTTTTTCCGCCGGGAAACATGCGTGCGCTCACGCGACGACTGGGGGCCTGTTCTCCGCATCACGAGAGGGACCCGACGATCCACCAATGTATGTGCGTGCATCCTTCCACGCCGCGGTCTAACCCTTGAACGCCACGCACTACCCACACACTCACTCAACCCACTCGGTGAACGTATTCCTCACCATAACTCCCCTCCCATCTTGAAGCCCCAGAATATCCGAACGACCCATCTCGCTTCTCTCCCGCGTCCCGGAGCGTTACCCGACCCTCAGGCTTTTATATTTCTCGGCCTCTACCTTCCGGTGAGCAGAAAAAAAAGAGAAACCTTTAGTTCCGATCTCCAGGGTATTTTTTCGAGGTCGATACACCACACCCTTTCCATCATCCCTTATGCGACGTAATCGGTGCGTATACTTTGGCGTATATCATGAATTAAATAACCTTGTCACATGCATTAATGCCTTTTAACGTTCAGTATCGATGATGTGTCGCACGCTATTATTTTACCGTGTGGAGCGCCCCCAATTGGTGTGTTGTGATTAAGTTCTGTTTTTTTTCACAAAATGTTTGGTTACTTTGGTTATTGGTATTGTAGTAATTCAGATTAGGTCAGATTATTGATATTGTAGTAATTTTATGGGTAGTAACTGCAATCTTCCGTTTATGGTTGGTTTTTGATAGATTCAACGACTAAGCTATGGCGGAAACCAAACGATAATTGTAACCCCTCCCCCCCCCCCCCCAGCAAGATACTACGTACCGTAGTGACACCCCACATTACGGTGGACCATGTTTCAGCTGATATACCTACAGTATTCATTATTTTCCTCGAACAAACCTATTCCTTTCATTCTATAACCTTACTTACCTTGTGTTTTCCGCTCTATAATTTCTCCGGCATCCTCTAGCCGCTTAATATGCACGGAATCTACTTTGCCTGCCTTGTTTGGTTTTTTTTTTACTAAAAAGTGTCTCTCATTCTTACCATGTCTAAAAAAATTTTCTAATGTTTCCCTTTCTGTCCATTTTTATAACCATTATTCTCCACACTCGCCTATCAAAATCCTTCAATTTACGTTTATCCTCTGGCCTCACCGACTGAAAGTCTTTCAAACATGTGGTCAATCGAAATTTGTACTTTTGTTGCATTCTGGTCTACCTTTGACTACCATTCTGGTTCTGTGCTTAGATCTCATATATCATACAAGAAAAGGCTAATCGCCAGGATAACGAGAATACTTGGAGGTTTTTGAACGTTTTCCAATGCCCTGTGGCTAGTGGGTATTGGAAAATGAACTTTTTCTTCGCAAGCCATTTTCAAACCTACGTTTTTAGATTTTGAAATTATTTTTTTTGGTAATCTTCCGGTTAGGTAGGTTTTGGATGGACACAACCACCAAATAAAGTACTCTCCTTGGGAAATTTTTGAGGAAATAAAAAGTAATATATGAGTTTATGCCCATTGTCACCGGTACTGTTCAACGTTTATGTAGAGGAAATGATTAAAGAGGCATGGGAAGAACTGGAGGTAGGAATGAAAGTCGGAGGGGAATTCGTAAAATCGGTTAGGTTTGCTGATGACCAAGCATTAGTTGCTCAGTCAGCCAAGGGGTTGCAAGCATTGTTGAGTGAATTGGAGGTTCAGTGCGATAAATATGGGATGAGAATCAATATTAGTAAAACAAAGGTTATGCGATTTTCCAGAAAGAAAAAGGATAAGCTAAATATTAAAATAGGCGGGGAAAAAATAGAGCAGGTAGAACAGTTTACATATCTCGGAAGTGTTTTGGACCAACACGGTCAAAGTGGTAGGGACGTAAGGAGAAGAATTGCGCTAGGCAAGGAGGCTTTCTCAAGGAGGAGGGAGTTGATGACGGGGACGTTGAGAAGGGATGTTAAGACAAGACTCGTAAAAACTCTGATATGGAGCGTAGCTATGTACGGCGCGGAAACGTGGTCGCTGAAGCAGGAGGATAGACGTAGATTGGAGGCTTTTGAAATGTGGGTGTGGAGAAGAATGGAGAAGGTGAAATGGACCGAAAGGAAAACAAATGAGGAAGTACTAGAAATGGTGGGGGAGGAGAGGGGTTTGTTGAGAGAAATCCTATGGAGGCAGGAAAAATGGATGAAAGGCGTATTGAGCGGTAGTGGAATGTTGAAGAGGGTAATAGAGGGGAGAATGTTGGGCAAGCGAGGTAATGGTAGGAACAGGATAGGGATGTTGGACGGGATGAAGGGAGGAAAGAAGTACACCGAGATGAAGAGGGACCTGATATAGATTAGTTTGCTAGGTGGGGAGTCACAAAATGTTTATTTGATAGTTGTGTCCATCCAAAAACCTACCTTAACCGGTAGATTACCTAATAAAAAAAATATGAGTTTAGTACATGCTGAACAATACAATTTCAGAAAATATACGAACCCTCGTCCCCGAAACATAAAGATTTGACAGGGTGTGTAAATTTTAAGTGGCGGCTACAAATATGATACTTTCTATGAGGTATGTTCGTATAATGATTATGCAAAATTATATTATTAATTTACGTCCTTTAGAGTCGTTTTCTTTAATCTTATTCTTGTTCAAAATAAACTAATATGTATTAATTATTCATTAGCTATATTGCCACTTAACGCCGTCGCTTTCAAGTCTGGCTCGGTTACGCTTTCTAATTCGGATAGCGACCTCCTAAGGACCCCAATAACCAAAGCGATCCGATACGAAGGTTGATTTGATTGGTGTGTTTAGAGCTCACTTGATACTAATTGTAAGCTCAGCGGAGTGTGAAATTTACATACCAGTTTAGAGAAGGGCGGCTAATTTCCTTGAACCGTCTGCGGTCTCCCAGAATGTACGCGAGAAATTGTACAGTACGGTTGAAGCTGATGGTGCCCATCACCCAGAATCGAAACCGGGTTCTCCGGCAAGTAACCCTAGCTCTATTTTCGCATTCTTGATACCTGAATCATCTTAATTTTCTTATGATTGACTATCATACCGTACCCTTCTAACAACTCCTGTAGCTCTACCAACCAAGCACTAGTGGGATACACCGGCAGGGTGCCGAAGCGGGGGGCAGCGTCCCCATGAAAAATGATGCCTTTCCACGAGGTGGTAGGTCTCTAAGCACCAGGGTTTGCGTGTGGTGCTCTTGTAATCTCGGTGAGTCTCCTTCCCAAAAACCCTTCTCTGCTGTTTGAAGCCCCGCGGAGTGGTTGCGCGCCGCCCTGCGTGTCGGCCTAGCGTGATGCGATTGCTTTATTTCTCCCTTCCGAGAACCGGCGGCCGGGAGTATGGGAAACGTGAGAGTCGTGGGAGCTCTCACGCCGCCGCTGTCATTGTCTCAACCGCTCCCGCCGTGCATTCCGCCGCACCGCAGCTCTGCCTCCCGCGTCTCACGCACGCCATCGGAGTCGTCCCCTTGCCCCGGTCCTCGATGATCTCACGTGTGCCGACTCGAGAGAACTGTCGCTGATGACGCTCGCGGGTGACATTTGACCATTTCATCGTCATTAGGCTGCGCATCAGGACGGTGGGAGGTGATGATGATTGGCGATACATCAACTTAATGCCTAGGCGATTAGGGTGGCTATCGGAACCATCACATTATCGTTGGCGGAAGTTGACTGTCAGATTATAATCTGTTGACTGATTATAATTATTGATGGACCCAGCGGCTACCCACTGCTGCACTTATAGGATTTGCCCTCACACGAAACTGTGTACCTATACATGAGATATTATTATAAGTTGTACTTTTACTGCGTATTCCATTCCATCCAAAAAGTCTTTCCGTCCTCTCCCTTACCTTTCCCAAAGCATTTTCGAATATTACAGTATTCAGGGTCTCACTACCTTTCAGAATCTCTTGCATTTACCCTTTATGTTGTCTTGGAATATCTCTCAGCAACTTTCTATTCTTCCCCTTACCACGACCAGCAATTCTTGTTTTATTTCTGTCTGTATTTCATCTTTTCCATTCTTTTCCACACCCACATCTCAAAAGTTACCTTTAGATGTCTATCGACCTTCTTCAACGATCAAGTTTCAGAGACATGCAAAAAAACTACTCTCCATTCTTCCCTAGTCTTTTCCGTACATTAACACTCCCAATCCTAATCATCTGCCTTCCATGGGCTTAGATGGAAATTCGCTAGATGCATACATCTAACGACTTTCTTTTTGAAGGACCCTAATACTTAAACCTTTTTACTCTAAACCACTCACAAGTGCATAATTGAAGTTAACATATGACATATACACATAAGTGAAGTTCCTCATGGTCTTTTTAGTGCTCTCCCGACTCAGATTTTAACTTGGGCTTTTATTTCTGAAAGAACTTCAATTAATTCGGAGAAATACCATCGGTCGTATGGGTTTGTCTCTCTTATGGGTGAACCACTTTGCAAGTTCGTCAGTAGAAGTCGTAACTTTTATCAAACTCTTTGAATCACATCGCATGATTTTATATTTTAGACATTTAGTTCCCAGGGATCAGAAAAACGTCCGATCGCGCCAGAGGGAAAAATATTCGGGTCAAATTAGTCTTGTTTGTTATCACCCCTTGCCATACACACTCTAGCAGTGACTTGCAGGGCACCAAAAAATATTAAGATGATACACAGATATTAACAGTGCGTTAATTACCGTTTCCAGGTGCATGGAACGAAATAATTTATTAGAACAATATTCTTTATACCACTCTACGTCCAAACATTCAACTGTCTCATGAACTTTTAAGCATAAATAATTAACTCATTAATAGTAGTCTACCGGTTAACATTGTTTCGGTTGGACAGCGAATGGCCATCGCTATACTTAAGAAGCATCATCTAACATCCAGATAGTCACAGGACCTAACACCTGTAGTATTAACGTCGTAACATTCTGTACCAGAGTAAATCATTCTTTAAATCCGCATACTTTTTACCTCGGCTCAATCCGCTAAGGATGAATACCTTTTCCTCCTCTCCCATAAAATAAGATTCCTTTCCCTCCTCCCTCCTCAATATTTTAATTAATTTATAAACGTTCGGAAATATTCCGGGATGTGAAACCACGGAGTAATTGGCCGCCGGGATTATTTCAATTTTACTTTAGGTATGTTCCCGTTGTCAAATATGCTGAATGCATGCCAAGGTCTTTTGCGATTCACTCCTCAGTGTTTTGCCATAGATGGGGATCGGGCTCGAGCGATGAGCGCCTCCGAACATGCTAATTAGCGAGCGCGAGCCAGGACGTCGCGTCGGCCGGCGCAGGTGCTTCGGTGCCCGCTGAAAAGAAAAATACCGTGGGCGAGATCATTTCGAGTGGGACGACTGCGAGAATATGAGGAGGTCAATACAGGTGACGGTGACGCTCAAGAGGGGAAGTAAAGGTCACTGGAAGTGCGCGGGGGATGGGATAACGAGAGCGAATGCACTGACGCACAAATAACTTTCCACCGAGCGGGTGTGTCCCCCGTTTCCAATCAATAGCACGCGGCCGTGGGCGAAGGCGAAGAACTTCGCCGTTGGACGGGCTGAGGTTTAGTTCCTTCTGGATTCCAGGCATTGGTGACGGTTTCCATGCAGCAGGAACGTGCGAGACCAACCTAACTTCCGCTTGCGTTTTCCTCGACTTGGGTTTATACTGGTGCTTACAGTGCATTTGTTAAAGAAGCTTTTGGAAATTGGAATAATTGGTAACAGGGACCTTAAGTAAATATTTATTGAAAAGTTTGTGAGGAGCGTAGTTTTTTTACGGCTCGGAATCATATTCGATAAGGTAAAAAGAGGAAAGGCGAGGATTAGAGGATTTTGGGGTGTGGGCATGGAGAAGATTGGGTAAAATTAAGTGGATAGAAATGAAAATAAGTGGGAAGATGCTAAGCAAGGTAGTGGAAGCAAAAGCCTGGGAGAATTCGAATAAGGGAGGAAAAGTGGGTGCTGTGTTATTCATGACAGTAGAATGTTAAAGACTCAGAAGAGTGGGATAATGTTAGGCAAGTGTTTCATTCAGGAGTAGGAGACATTAAGCATATAGGACGGAATAAGGGAGTAGGGAATCGTTTCGGTAAGAAGACGATTTCTTGTAGTAATCATGTAGTTTTAGGTTATTTAATGCGATGTCAGTTGGAACTTTAGAATGTGACAAAATTTATTTAAATTGTCCATTCAAAGTACACCTTAATCGTTAGTCTATTGTTGGTAATGCTTAGTGTAATCAATAACACTGTTTGCGTTAATCGTTAGTTTACTGTTAGTAATTCTTCGACCAATAAAACTTTCTGTGCCCTTCGCTCTTCATACGATGAATGCCAAAAATTGCAGTCACTATCTGAACATATTTTTATTTTTAGAAAGAAAGATTATAATGATATAACTAAAGTATAAAAGTGATTTATCCGAAAGCTAACTTTGTAGGTCAGGGTAAATATTACGTTGTACAATTCCTTAGGATGTGTGAAATTAACCACTTCGTGAGATAGATAAAATTACGGATCCAGAAAATAAATACAGCTTGGGTTTGAGCATGGGCGGCAAACATGTTTGGCCCAGCTTTGAATTTGGGAATTTATGTCTTTGCCGATTAGTCTCCTCCCATGGGTAAAAAAATGAGCCTTTCAAGATATCGCCGACAAAAATTTGCCCTTGAATTATGCAAAAATCTTCACTTTTAAGTGAGATAGTTGTGGTGGCTTGCAGCTTGCGGTGGTTATTGTGCAGATGTAATAGTAATTTTGAATTTTATTAGGTAATCTACCGTTTAAGGTAGGTTTTTGGATGGACACAACTATCAAATAAACATTTTGTGACTCCCCACCTATCACACTAATCTATATCAGGTCCCTCTTCATCTCGGTGTACCTCTTTCCTCCCTTCATCCCGTCCGACATCCCTATCCTGTTCCTGCCCTTACCTCGCTTGCCCAACATTCTCCCCTCTATTACCTTCTTCAACATTCCACTACCGCTCAATACGCCTTTCATCCATATTCCCTGCCTCCATAGGATTTCTCTCAACAAACCCCTCTCCTCACCCACCATCTCTAGTACTTCCTCATTTGTTTTCCTTTCGGTCCATTTCACCTTCTCCATTCTTCTCCACACCCACATTTCAAAAGTCTCCAATCTACGTCTATCCTCCTGCTTCACTGACCACGTTTCCGCGCCGTACATAGCTACGCTCCATATCAGGGTTTTTACGAGTCTTGTCTTAACATCCCTACTCAACGTTCCCGTCATCAACTCCCTCCTCCTTGAGAAAGCCTCCTTGCCTTGCGCAATTCTTCTCCTTACGTCCCTACCACTTTGACCGTATTGGTCCAAAACACTTCTATATAGATATGTAAACTGCTCTACCTGCTCTATTCTTTCTCCGCCTATTTTAATATTTAGCTTAGCCTTTTTCTTCCTGGAAAATCGCATAACCTTTGTTTTATTAATGTTGATTCTCATCCCATATTTATCGCACTGAACCTCCAATTCACTCAGCAATGCTTGCAACCCCTTGGCCGACTGAGCCACTAATGCTTGGTCATCAGCAAACCTAACCGATTTTACGAATTCCCCTCCGACTTTCATTCCTACCTCCAGTTCTTCCCATGCCTCTTTAATCATTTCCTCCACATATACGTTGAACTAATTTTGAATATTACCATAAAATTCCTCTTCCCTGGTACCGAAAGAGTTATTTGAAAAACACAGTTTTTTTTAATTTTTCCTTATATTTGACTTGATGCAGTAAACTATCTGTGAAATTACGTTGCTACATCGCAATAGATTTCCTAAATACCTTAGCAGGGTCCCATGTAGCTCACCAGGAGGTTTTGATACCTATTACCGAACATGCTGCCGACTATGTACTGCAGAGAGGTGTGCACACAATGAGGAAGATGTAATTTCTCTGTAAGGCTACGTTGTAGTGTTCCCTATTGAGGAACCAAAACAGAATCTAATCTTGCGTTACACTGAGCTGTTCTTCACACCCCTCTTTGTGAAACAGAAAGCATGTTGTCACCGATCTCCCACCTAGCTAGAACGTTACGTAATTAACGGGCGGCCATCTCCCTAAATGGCAAAGCATACGGGAAAAGGAAGAACAGGAGAGGCCTGGCATATGCTCCGGGTTATTTCTAACGAAAGACCAACTATTTTAACGTCCTTTGCCGACCACACCTGCTGAGTGTACCTCGAGTGAAGCTCGAAATTGTCCTCTCAAAGGTTTGATACGAAGTACGGTGAATAATTACCAACACTCTAGGGGACAGAAGTAGTATCCACAGCATTGGGAATCTGTTCAACGGCCATTTAATCAAACCGAGTCACTGAATTCAAATCTCCGTGACTGGACTTGGATAAATAGCGAATTGTGCATCTTACCTATACGTTGACTTTGCGGGCATCATGTTCTTACATTAAATTAAGACGTAAATTTAATTTAAATCCAAGTACATATTTTGTTCTACTTCTGTGCGTTTTCGCACGTAAGGTTCATCCCATGGAGCATTCCGACGAAGGTAGTCGTAATTGAAAGTTATCCTATGAAATTTATAGATAGGTGTATGCCACATTTTTCGGATAAATCTAGTTATTGAGCTGTTCATTCCGGACGGTTCAATCTTGAATATGCGGCTATTCCTTGGGAACTGTTGAAATCGGAGACTATTTATGGTTCTGGTTGCCGGAAAATAATGTAATCACGGAGGATAATTTCTTATTTGTGGAAGGAAGTAAGAAGAGTGAGTGAGGTCATTTGCTGACATTAACCATTGTTAATATTAGTGCTCGCCTCCAATCGAACGTTGTTTTTGGTAACTCGTACTTAAAATGACTGTTCGCTCGTCCGATTATATATGAAAGCACGTATATCACATTCACAAACGTCGAATCTCCGTGATATAGATTCCATTAGCCTATCGCGGGCGTTTCCATTCCTGTCGGAAAACAAAAGTCCGAGTGATGAGCGAACCAAGACAATGCAAAAGCTGATGTCAGCATTACCCCAATTTTCTCTCGCAGTCCTTCGTTCGGAATAGCTAATGAAATTGGGACTCGGGGACGGGATTTTTCCTCTTAATCATTGCTTCTCAGCCCTGGAACTTCATTTCAATGCATTAAGCCCGGGAGCATGGGTTCTTTTCCTCGGCGGCTTCCTCTTGATTGATAAGGACCGCATAAGTGGACGTATCACTTTTATTACTGCAACATCCCCGCCGCACATCGATCGGGATCCAGTTTCCGAGCGTTAATTGCCGTCGCAGCGGGCCGGAGTCCGTCCTTAAATGCGACGCGGAGCAACTAACTTTTCCAGTCCTCTTCCCGCGGAGCCTCGACTTCCCCTCCCCCCAACTTTTCACCGCCCGGCGGCATCAACATTTTAAAGTCCATTAGAGAGTAATCGCATTCCCACGGACATTACCATGCCCATTTAAGCGATGAACTCACCCGCGACAAGTCTCCCCTCCGCGTCCACTCACACCTCTCCTCCCCGCCGAGTTGGCAGCCTTGTGATTAGCGCCGACGGAGTAATGCGGACGGCGCCGCCGACTTGTTAATTTTGTCGCCACAGTTGACGACTCTCCCGCTTGTACATATTGCGGGCGACGGATTAGCTCGGGCTAGTTAATGGCTCAGCCCTAACTCGCCCCCCCTCCCCTTCTCGCCTCAATGATACTTTCCAGCATCGTCGAAAAGCTAATGCCATATCTCTTTTTGGGATTTTATTTGCACTTTTTCTCGTTCCGCATCCGTTGTATATTAAGAGAAATCTAATGGTCAAGGTGGGTGTTTGATAGGTCTAGAGTCTAAGCATTGCTACGTTTTAACTCCTGCCTAAAATTACACTGACAAAACACCCTGCATTGAAATGATCTATTCTTCAACTACCACAACAATACCTCCTGCATCCCTTAATGCGTCCGATGTTCATTCTTTTCAAACCTCGTCCGTGCTTCTCCAAAATACCATCCCCAGTTCAAGTTTTCAGCATCCCGTTGCTCGAAACATCTCATGTTTCCACAGTTCCTGCATGAATCTTTTCCAGAAACGTTTATTCTCCCTTCCCATGTCCAAGACATCCATTTTTATCTTCTTTCCATCCAATTCACTTTTTCTCATCTTCTCTTTGCCATTTTCTCAAAAGGCATGTCGCCAGGCCACCATTTTTCTCTTCCTTCAGCGACCAAGTTTCCGATCTTTACCAAACTTACTTCCACTCGTTAGGCCGCGTGTATAAAATACTGCTAATATCTGGGATCCTTAAGAAGTTGGATTAATTGCTAAATTGAATCGTGTGCGGTGTAAAGGAGCCAGATTTGTAAAATGTTGTAATGATAAACTGGGTGGCGTATTAAAATTATTGGAGGATCTAGGTTGAGAATCACTCGTGGGGAGAAGGTTAAATTAGAGATAAAATATTTTGCATAAATAGGAAGGATGTCTCTTTAGCAATGATGGTGAAAATGTATAATTAGTCCCCCGATGCTACGGTAGGAGGGATCATGTCAATAAAATTCGAGAAATTTAATGTAGATCTTTGCCAGATGTTTATGTCCAAAACGGAGAAATTTAAGATGTCATTTTACCCTCGTACGATAAGGGATCAGGATAAAATAACATTTGTGCGACCGTTCAAGGAGGGAAGGTGTTTTGGATCAAGGGAAGTTTGATGTGTAATCCCCCCCTGCCACCCACCCTAGCGGTAGTTTGCAGGGTACTATTAATTGAATAAAATAAAAAATGATAAATTACACTCCAGATTAGTTTTCTTTAGCCTTCTCTGGACATCTTTACAGATATCCGTCAACTCCCTTCTCTTAGTAACAACTTGCTTAGCCAACGCATTTTTTCTTTTATGTCCTTACTACTTTGCCAACCATCGTCTCGAATACTTCTTAAATTCGATTAAGTGTAGCTGGTGTGCCATCAAATATAATACTCGCGCTCAAGGCTAAGCAGTTATCAACTATTGTCGTGGAATTTCATATAAATCATTATGAATTTCAGTTATTTTTCCGGGAAACGCATCGCATGTATTCATTATCGTCGCTAGAAATTACGAAGAAATTTCCGTTATCTTCCTCAGTGATTGCAGGGTAGGAAATGCCAGATGTTTAAGTCCAAAGCAAATGTTCCTATCAGCACTGTAGCGATAGAGAAAAAAGTGAGGAGACGCGTTCAGGTCGCTGGCTCCATTAAATATGGAATGGCTGGATAATTCCAACTCCTCTTTCTTTGCTTACTTGCCCAACGAGATTTCGGAGTCAAAAATATCGAGCCAGCCGCAATTCGCTGGATCATGCGAACCCGAATCGTCCAACTTTGTCCACAGCCTGACACCCCGCGTTGCAATGATCCCTCCGAGGAACTTGAAAAAGTAGTTAAATAATAAAAAAATAAAAAAAAATCGTTTAATTAAATCAAATCATTCTTAACTAATTCATTTACTTCCAAACTTCACCTCGTCTAAATTGTCAATTCCTTTTCATTATTTTCCTCGATCGTCCAATATTAACCGTTAGGTTAAATCTTTCGAATGAATCACTTACTTTCTGCCTGCATACCGTCGAAAATGTTAATCCTTTTTCATTATCTTCCTCAGTAACCCAACATTCTCCATTTTATCACGCTTAGACATCGCACTGGTCTCAATATCTTCTTCATTCACCCCTTGTGTTCGCCTGTTCCAAAGTAGCGATTGCCATAGATTTTGTCGGCGTTTCATTCCCAATGGCTAAAATATAATGAGGCGAAAATAAAAATGGTTACTCTTCCGCGGGAGAAGCCCCGCGTGTGTCTTGGTGAATAAAACTTGCGCTTCGACGCGGATCGCCAAGGTCTAAAGATTATGCGGGCCGTCGCGAATATCGTATCTAATGGGGATATTTTCCTTCGTTCATCTACATCTATCTACATCTACATAAGTACCCTGCGAGCCACCAAAAAGGTGTGTGGCAGGGGGTGTAGCACCATGAGGGAAGGGTAAGGGTTGAGGGGGTTGGGAGTTAGGTGAGGAAAGGTGGGGGGAACCTGTAGGAAAAAAAATATATATATACATATATATATGTATATATACACACATACATATACATACATACATACACACATGTATACACATCCTCGCGAAGTCCCTAACCTGTACGTTAATACTTAGAATTTCCTGACGGTTCACGTCTTGCTTGCTGAATAGCTCTAGTTTGAGCATTGAAAGCAGCATCTTGTGCGATGCAGGTTGTTTCTCCCTGGGATATCCCCCCCCCATCTCCATTCCGTTTGCTTGGACGACATTCCGCGGGAAGGTGAAGTGGCATTCATGCACGGGTCGAGAAGCGACTCAGTTCGTCAGAACTCCACTCACACTCATTGCGACCGCTCTCCATTCCACTCCCTTCGCTCTTCCCCGTTGTCTTAGCTCACTTGCCCTTTCCTTTGTGTACTAGCTGGGCTTAGATATGTTAGTACCCTGCAAGCCACCGCTAGGGTGTGTGGCAGGGGGTGAATTCACACCATTATAATTTTGACCCGAATAAGGCCCAACAGCGGTCAAACAATGCTTTCTGATCCCTTATCGTTCGCAGAAAAGATGACATCTTAAATCTGTATATCTGTTCTACACTTAATCTCTCTAATTTTCCTGAAATTATCGCTACTAACGAAGTACGATGGTGGTAATTATTCATTTTCAACATCACTGCTGAATAGATATCCTTCCAATTCATGCAAAAGATCCAAGGGAGTACCCGTATTTGCTCGGCCTATTCCAAAAAATCGTTTTACTAAGTCTCCTCCCCATTAATATTGTATAGAAGAGCAGAATAGGATAGGACCTTATGGAGAACTCTACGGCAAAGAAGAAATGGATGAATCATACACTCATTGAGGCACAATGGATTGATTAGGAATAGTACAGTAGGGTTTATTTAATAGTTTTGTCCATCCAAGAGCCTAACTTAACCGGTAGATTACCTCACAATAAATAATTATAGCAGGAGGAAAAATAGATGGGAGGATTCCACGAGGAAGTCATGTACATAGGACAAATTAAGAAGGACGTAGAACAGAGAAGGTACATCTACATCTACATCTACATAAGTACCCTGCGAGCCACCAAAAAGGTGTGTGGCAACGGCCACCAAAAAGGTGTGTGGCAGAAAAGGTATCAAGGATTGAGAGAATTGACATTAAATAGAGTAGAATGGAAGGCTGCAATAAACCAATCCTAGGATTGAAATACTGATGGTGATGAAACAAACTATTTTCCAATTGGTTGGTATGCTGTAAAAATATTTTTTTCTTATAATTTTTCAGCTTTTAAACCATACAATGGCGTGACAATAACTTACGTATGGAATACCAATTTATATTTTATTCTGTTCTTTCTGTTGCATTAATATTAATACGCATGGCAACATCGCGTTATTTCACTTGGTCAATGCCTAGAAATACTTACCGGATATTTTCCAATTTTGGCCAAATTCTCGAGCATTCATAGAACGAAAAGAAAAAATCTTGAAATAATGGAAATAATTCGTTTTTTACCTAAAGAAGATATTTTCCTTGACCATAAATTAATATTTAGAAATTTTATGTCCAATTCATCAATGTCACATTTTGAGGTTTCACTCCGTGATGTTTCCCACGCTTTATTCCGAAGATGCTGTTTTATTCATTCCAGACATCAGCCTTTGTGGTTTTGCAATCTTTCTGTCGGATTTTACATAAAAGCTGCAGCTATGCCAGATGTCAATTGATTAGGTACTCTGCGAGTAGGGAGAAACTATTTTGGATATAGGTATTTACACCCTAAGTCCAGGTTGCGCAACACCCTGCCCGCAACTGTTTTTATTTGACCTACTGCCGCTGATGGTAAATGTTTAAACACGATTGATAACTTATGTTTATCTTTAATTTCACTTTAAAATTGATTTTATCCTGAAATAATTAAAAAAACAATTGTTTTTAATATAAAATAAATAATGACTTGATCTTAGTTATTTTATATGGCTCCTAATGAAGTAAAATAATTAAAATTCACGACCGGTTTTTGCATGCACTACAATTTCCCTAATGCGACCCGCAAACTCGCAAAATATGTTGTTGGGGCCCTTTAATAGACATAGGTTGTGCATCACTAGTCTAGGACTAGCTCGCGTCGGGGATTCCTCTTCCTTTCCTTCCCCTCCAGAAAGGAGTAATCTGAAAGATGTTCTCTCCCTAGCGACGCGCCGCGGGAGGGTCGATTGGGGAATTTTCCCGAGGGTGGCGGGATGAAAAATGTAAAATCTTTAGTCCGCTGCGGAAAAGAAGAGGAGGCAAGTTAAGTTCGTCCCTCGTTGTCCCACCGTGCAAGGAGCATTGTATTCCCACCGGCGGCGACGCCTCGCTCCTCCCTCCCGCGTTCATCACCGGCATCATCCCGCTCACGGAAAGAAACCCGTTCGCAGGATAAACTCTCCCGAGGATCGGATGCGAGCGACCCCGCCTCTTTCTTACGGTTCGCGGATAATAAAAGGAGGATGCAATCACGAACTGCGCTCCTCGTCTCCCGTTTCGTGCATTTCGGCGTGATTTGGATGGGGGAAAAAGGAGTATCTGCTTTATAGCCGCCGCTTTTATTTCCTTTATTTAATTTTTTTTATTTCTTCGTCGGCCAGATCGAAGGAGGTGCACTTAGCCGACTTCTCCCAGGCCGCCATTCCTCGATCTCTCTTTTATTCCTAATTTCCTTGGCTACGTCCTGAATGCTCCGGTCGTTGGGATAGATCTTTTGAAATTGCGTGTGGCGCTAATGCATTCCTCGTTTTATGGTCTTTTGAGATATGTGCGATGTCTTTGGAAACTTGATCCAATTCTTCGCCGTTTGAATCCTGAAACGTGGTAAAATTCTCCGACTAATAATCCGCTTTTTCGCCGTCATCGACCCATAAAAACATTATTGAAGAATGTAACTTGCGTTACAAACTACTCGAACTTTCATAATGGGACGTTATACAATATAAAGCCTAAGGCCTTTGGTTGTTTTTATATCGTCACATATTGCTTTATATACTTTCATATACGTTGTATACTTATTGGTAAAGGTGGAACAATTTTCTCCGAAGTAAAGGGCTTTCCTGTGCAACATCCGCGGGTGTCATACGACTTTTTCACTCGTTATCGAACCTAATTCTCGATTCCAGTATATTTTTTAGTTTATAAAGATTTCGTTTAAAAAAAGAAATATTTTGTTTTTTTTAATTAAGTAATATTTTAAGTAAATTTTAATGTCACATCTAATACTCATTAAAAATTATTTGTTTTATTTATTATGTTTCAAAAAACTTAACATTGTTGATCAGAAAATAGATCATACGTTGTTTTCCCTTGTTGGCTATAAATCTACAATTCATATGAAATTATTAATCTCGAGGACGTTGATTTATCGTTAAAGCTTTTTGAAATTACAAAGGAAAATACGAGCATGAAAGTATTAATGGACCAAAAATTATCGTGTGGCCCCGTTTACTAGACCAACTAGGTAATTATTATTTAAATAAAGTCAATTGTGAGAGACCTTATATTTTCCAATCCTTGATATTCTCAAGCATTCATATTTTGTAACCCATTCTTTCTTTGTGTTAAAAAAATAGCTAAATAATGCCATAAAGTTTCGGAGATAAATTAAGACTTAGAGTCTCTTAAACTAATTAACCCCTAATCACAATTTCCATGTGCCACACAATATAAACATGTGTGTGTATACACTATATTCATACACACATTAATATTGTATGTATGTGTGTGCATATATACATATACACAACATAAATATTTCAGACGGAAATTTTCATTTATTGTTGAATAAGTAGAATGAATCATCATGCACCAAAACATGATACCCCGATGCATCTCGAAAACAGATAAGAATGGACTTGTGAACAAATGATAAGCGTATTAGAAAAATAAGGATTTTAACCATTCATTTTTATTTTAATTACCTTCAGTGGGAAAACACCCATACTATAAGGTGGGTTTGAATATCCTTAAATACCTCCTGACAGAGAATCCAAAAAGCAATATTTTAATTATAACTACGCAGTAACAAACAACGGTAGAGTGAATAATTAATTAATGTTTCCTTGGCTTTCTGGATCTGATTTTTCATATGTTAATTACATTTCTCACTTGATATTTTTGCCAGTGAATTTCGGTTTCCTACTAGAATTATATTGTTGTTGTCTTTATCCGAAATCGCTCAGTCAAGAGTTGAACTAGAATTATAAATATGTTGTCTGTTAGCTGTTATTTGTGATCATATGAGACTCCTAAATATTCAAGCTTTCTCCCATTATTCTCACTCGCCACCTTTCATTGTTATGAAAATAATGGAGCTTTAACTTCATTTATTGTGCCAACATCTTAGGCTCAGCCCCGTAGTTGGCCATTTCGCTGTTCAAGTACGGCACTCGGAGGAATAAATCGCTTCGGCCGCAATTCTGGAGGGAAAGTCTCTTGGCAGCGTACCTGTTCTCTCCACGGAGGGAATAATATCATCAGCGGAAGTGGATGGACCCCATTTCTTTAAGCACGCGGGAACGAATGGTAGGACAACGGGATGTTTCTTTCTCTTCGCAACGTGAGAGTAGAGTCGATGAATATTGTTTTCCTTATCCCCCCTCCGCTCTTATTTTAGCGCCGTGCCTTTCCACTGCGGCAAAATGCTTCCCGCTTCAGTCAAGCGGGAAATTCCCCAATCACGTTCCGATTGCTGGCCGTTCATTCGCGATGAAATTAATGATTGATTCATTTTTTTTCTTCGTTTGCCTACGTGATCAGCGATTCTCGGAGAATTTCATTAGCACGAGTACAGAAGAGAAATTAATTTTCCGTCCGAAATGGCAGTAACTTATTGGGTAGGGCACGAAGACAAATTTTCAACGTAGTGCTAGCGTTTGTTTGAGGAATATGATGAGTTACCCTCTTTAAAAAACGGTTATTTAATATTTGATGCGCCAATGGAGTGAATATAACGAAGAAATTGATTTAAGGCGATTTTAGAATTGTGGTTAGAACCTTCTCAGATATCAATTGAATTACCGCATTAAATCTATTGTCATTCCCTTAATCTTTTAGCTCCCATGTTTTTTTTACGAACATATATTGGTCAATTCCGCATTTCGCAGTCTGTAATAGGTGTCTGTGTACCCGTTTATTATATTTATCTTTTTCATTATCAATACGGTTTATTTGCCATATTGGCGCCATAAGAGCTTGTTTCCGTGTCCGTGGTTTCCTCTTTTCACAAAACATTGATTGGAGCTCTCGGAATTGATGTGTATCACCCTTTCCACACGTACTATCATTTTATGCCGCAATTCAACTTTATTACCGGGATAATTGTGAACCCTTATGCCCTGGGTGTTTTATTTGCCCCCGGGGGCCATTTTGGTTCACTGCTGTCAATCAGACGGGACAGTGAGACAAATGGCAGGCAGCTTCATGTCTTTCCGTTAAGACACGCTGGCACTACGGTCCGGTTTTATTACCAGAACACCCTCTCGCCATTTCCCAATCTTTCAATCAATTTTTACGCAACGGTTCTTACAATGTTTTAGTGGTCGGGTATGCCCACTCATTTTTTTGCCATAGTAGTCACATCAAAGTATAATCCTTAATTGTTACTGCCTGATGCATATCTTCGACAGATTCGTGCGGCGATCAGGAGGATTCTATGCCGGAAAAATGATTAAATTGACTTTTACCAATATTCTTCGATTCGTCGCGGATTTTGTCCCCATTCGTGCGTCCCATTCGAGAAATAAGTTGATGTTAAATTGCGTTTTTTAAGTTTCGCTATTGCTTAATTATCATTAAGAAAAACCTTTCGCCGAAAAACGTTCATGAAAGGCACTCATTAATGGACATAAATGGGTATTCAGATGCCGTTGGATTCCGGTACCTAGCCGACGCTGAACCTTTGGCGGCAATCCTCGTCTCGATAGCACGCGGCTCCCGGCGGCCTTTCTCTCGATAATCGGTTAATTACCCGTGAATGCATTTGATATTGGTACACACTTGGGCATCAGGCAAATGGGTGGCGTGGAGTCTCCCCTCCGAGCCTGATTCCCGAGGAATATCTCAAGCTTCGAGGTCCTTTTTATCTCACCATCTCGATCGGGAGGGGCCTCCTTCGCCCGGGAGAGCCGCGCACATAGCGGTGCTGCCCCTTCGATACGAAGTGGGCGGGGCGCCAGGTCCCCTTCGAGTGAAGTGGGCCCGGCGGGACGACTGGGCTCCCCTCTCTCTTCTCGGTGGCGATCACTCAATGAGACCGTGATCCAGCGGCATGCCGCTCGTGCCACGCGCCGAGCCGTGCTCGTCTCGGCACCGATTAGAAAGGGGAAGGGGCGGGAAAGCTCTGCGGTATGTGCGGCCGATGATGGGGGGAGAGGCGCGAGTGGGTGAGTGTGGGAGGGGCTCGGCATTTATGTCGCTCAACGCTTGCACCCGCGTAGGGCGCGGGACGATTTTCTCTCGTGATTGGAGCGTCGGTAATGCATCCCACGGGCTTGCCGATGCCATGATATCGCTTTGAGATTCCGACCTCTGTATTATTTTGTACCCTACATACACTAGGGTCGCTGCGGGTCAGGAAGGTGAGGGGAATGTGGAAAAGTATGGGGAAGTGCATCATGATTGAAGAATATTCATCAAAATGCCTCGGAATCATCGCGTTCTTCAGATGAGGTGCTCCTAGAAGACGTAAATTTTCCTCAGAGCACCGTTATTGTGATTATTTTCTATCAATCAAAGATTGATTGGTGACAACTATTACACTTCTCGTGTGAGCTACAACATGTTTGCATCAGATATTTTCCCTCTCCATTTCTTTGTAATTTTTACCTTCATACTCCCTGATAAGCCTTTTACCCCCTTCCGTTTCTCCGTTAGCCTTTCATATCTCACCAAGCAACATCCCCTGTGTTTACTCCAATTTAAAACTTCTTCGTCACTATTCGTCTCTGTTCAACTTACCTTCGTCCTCGTCCACTTTCAAATCTGAAAATCCTCTCGCCTACCCTTTTGTATTTGTTGTAAAGGCGCTAATCAAGTATGTTTTCATAGCTAATCATATATAAAGCGTATGTGCGTGTACATATATTTATGTACACGCATTCATACTTTCGTCATTTATGTAATGTGTCTAAACTCTAGTTACTAAATAAATCACCAATTAAGGCACTGTAAAGCCAAATTTCCACCCTGAAGGGTTTCACCGAGGTTTTATTTGGAAGAATAATTTTCTTTTCCTTGGGGTTGCCTATCCGGAAACCCACGAAGAGTCAGGAAACTTATTAAAATCGAGAATGTAGCAAACTTTTGAAAATTTTTGTTTGTGTAGGCACGACTTCATTTCGCTCCTGCTCTCCTTTACCGAGCACACCCACAAAAGACCGTAGGTCTTTTAATTGGTCTCAAAATAAACATGCTACCGAAAGTGTTCGAAGTCGTTCGAGACGTGGAATAAACGGCTTTCTTTTCACGAGAAACAAGTGAAAAATTCATTTTTTCTTATTTTTTTCATTCTACTACGTTGCGGTTCTGGCTGTGGAGCTTTGAGGTTGTGGCAAAGTGAAGGTAGACTTGAATTTATTAAGTTTGTAGGACCACGGATGCCGGAGATTTAGTTATTCTGTTAGCCAAGGGATTGCAACCTTTCAGGGCATTATAAAATAGCGAAATATTTTGGGAGAAATTAAATCTCAGGAAAGGAAGCCGTGATATTCTTGAAAATTCACAAATTAAAATAATAAAACATGTATTGCATCGGGTAAAACAGGTCTCCTTAGTCAGCAATATTTCATTCAACTGAACTCTACCCGTATATAGTATAGTAGTACGGGATTAGAAAGATAATTGCGTTAGCAATGGAAACATTTACGGAGGCATCTAAACAGCATGTAACCATTTATGTAAGAGTGAAGAAAACATTAGCCGATATTTACCGTACTTACGTCCAGTGTTGTGTTCGTTTCACATTCGTACTCTTTAACAAAGGAGATTTTTTATAATCTAGCCAAGAATTAAAGATGTGCCTGTGGGAGTTGACGAAGAAAAAACATGAAAGTGGTCTACCAAGCGGCATATCGACCAAGTCAGGAATATTTCAGGGTGGAGTGAAAATATTTCCCACACAACAGGTTTGCTTTTTTAATGATTAACACAAGCATAGATATATTTGCAAAATGTGCTTATGGACACGTTTCCTTCAAAAATACAGTTTTAACCTTCAAATACACCGGAATTTACAGGAATTTAATACACCTGTATTTATTCATTTGACACTTAACTCCATTGCGATTAGGTGTGACCGGCCAATGAATGAGCCGGGACAAGGAATTCGTCTTTGCGAAGATATATTTCTTTACGGAAAAGATAAATTCGTCTTTCCGTCTTTACCAAGGGGAAATAAATGGATAAAAGTGTGTTTGGATACGGGATCCCTCTGATTGTCTCCTATGCCAACGCCACTGTAAGTACGATAAGAACTCAAAAATCGTGATGTAACTGATAAATTCAATCTGAATCCCCCGATATAACGTGTTTTCCTTCGAGAGAATTTTGGAAGCAGTTGATGACGGTGTTTAACTCCTATCAGACTAAATTCGAGGTGGTTTTTCGAAATTTTAATTTAGAGAGGTGAGTAAACGGTAGATTTCACGGCGGTATCACGCTAAAAGAAGGTTCTCAAAAATTCGCAATTAGGAATTCATCTCGTGGTAAGTTGAAGCCAGGAGAGACGAAGTTTTCTGGGGCCTTTATAGTCTATATATAGTATAGTTTGCATGCTCCGTGCAGTGGATCTGAAAACGAGAGTGTCCTACTTTACATGAGATAGTATAAAAAGGAAGCATAATCCAGTCCAATCCCTCCCACCCTGAAGTTATATTTTGTCCGCATCAATTTACACGGTCTGTGATGCATTGAGCGTGTTTCCTCAGATGTTAACGACTCGGGCGATGCTTCAATCGATGCCTCCGATCCTATGGGCCATTATGGCGATAGCGATCGTCGCTTCAATCCCGAGAGTATTTTGGCAGATGGCCCGAAGATAGCGTTTCTCAACTGCGCTCCGTTGCAGCGGTCGTAATTTCTATCTCTTCGAAGGTTCATTCCCTCCTTTTTCGACCATAAAGCAGTTCTTACGCCTCCTACTTACTAACCCTCCCAACCTCCCGCCCCACCGGTCCTGATCCTTGGTGTTTTCTCATATAAATTACGCTCTGCGTGATTAATGACGTCCGTTAGCTAATTGCTTCTAATGCCACAGTTCTTTGATGTCGATCCCATAAATGAGTTCCATCCCCCTGAAAACTTTGATCTTCATTTGTTTCGCGGCATCAAGGCATCTTACTTAAATCTTTTATGAGTCTGACATATTATTATTATGACATAGTTGAGTGGATAATCAATGTATTACCTGTTCTGCATTCAGTAGCCGATAAAACTACCGACGTATTTCATTCCATGGAGTTGCATAAAATGTGCGTAATGGGATGTCATAACTTTACGAAAAAATTAACTTCTTATGAGAGAAATCTATCGTGTTTTTTAACTGCTGGTATTTTGGTGCTTGAATTTTTCAAAGTTGGACTTTCATCCTTGGAAAAAATTATCCTCCCAAAGAACTTCTTGTACAAAATTATTATAAAGTGTTCCATATGAATTCAAGAATGATATCCATGTATGAATTGCGTGTGTGTAATGACTGTGAATCATAAGTTACTGATGAAGCCAGATTATCTCTTTTGAAAGACTCCTTGGTGGGGAGACATGCTTAAGCTCTCAGTAATGTACTTGAGGGATAAAGAGAACGCCTAAAGGAATAAATAAGAGATAAAATTGGTATTACCCTTTCCACCGAGCATAGTGAGTTCCCCATTTCTACGTAATGGATCCGTAAGTTATCGTGAAAGCGTAATCGCTGTGCTTACGTAGAAGAGGTTTTCGTTCTTGTTACCAACCTTCGTGATTGTAATGGCGCAGGCGAAACAGGATGGGCGGATGTCGTGTGTGGAGGCCCCAAAAGACTCCGTAGAATTCACAACGGGAACTCCTCCCGTACATTTTATGGAGCGTTTAGACTCCACCCTCTCCACCGTCACCTCTCTTGGCTTTGCCGATTCCTCGGAATTAGACACGCCCTTCCATCATCCATTCGAAGTGCCCGCCGACCGAATTTGGTTTCAATTCCCGCACGCGTCATTGTAGAAAATAATATTCATCTTATTCGTGGCTCTACGCGTGCAAGCATTCCTCAGTTTCTTTATGATAGTGTTCCTTAGTTTCTTCCTTGGCTTACGTCAACATTTTAGCCAATGTCTTATTGCTGTCTATCTTTTTTTATTGGCCGTAGTCTATCCTGTAAGGGTAGGTTTTCGGTTACACTTACTTACATGCTATTACACCCCTAAGCCCTGGATAGCATGACACAAAATATTCCTAAATCCCTTAATACATATGACATCTGCTCACCCTATCTCTGCTTACATTTTATCTCCCATAATTGTCTGCATTTAAAATGTCTTTTTTCCACCATAATTTTCGCATTTTTAGCATTTTCCCCTTTATTACCATTTTCAGCTTACTATCTTCTCCAAAGATCTCTTGCGTCCACTTCTCCTCCGAATACACTCCTACTTGTCCCAACATCCGTCTCTCTTCCCCTACCAAGAATACTTCATCGTGCTTTTCTTTCCGTTCATTTTATTTTTTCTTTCTAAATAATAAATATATATGTTTGTGTCTTGCTAGCTTAGGCTTAGAAATGAAATGCGAGTTTGCCCATCTAAAACCTACCATAAGCGTTAGACTATCACGTCTTTTTTAAGGAATCTACCGGTTAAGGTAGGTTTTGGATGGTCACAACTTCCAAATGAATATTTTGTTTCTCCTAACAAAACACAACCGTGCAGCTTACTCTGCAACAAAGTCCCTCTTCATCTCCGAATACTTCATCCCTATCTTCATCCCGTCCAACATCCCTATCCTATTCCTGCCCCTTCCTCGTTGGCCTAACATTCTCCCCTATATTACAATCTTCAACATCCCACTGCACATCAATACACCCTTCGTCCATTTTTCCTGCCTCATGATTTCTTCCAGCAATCTACTCTCCTCCCCCACCATACCCCAGCACTTCCTCAATTGTTTTCCTTTATGTCCACTTCACTTACTCCATCCTTCTCCGCACCCCTACTACCGTGTAATAATATTTATATTCATTATTCACCACTGGGACTAGGGAATGGTAGGTAGGTAAAATTTCTATTCCGTTCTAATAGACGGTCTTCTGATTATGTTAACTTGCCATCCGAGTCTGAATGGCGATGCGATTAATAATTTTTAGCCTAATTGGATGCATTCCAAACAATATTATATGCGAGTTTTCATCGGTAGTTTACCGTTTTAAGTTGGGTTTTGGTAAACACAGACTAACCTAACAACTGCTACATTTCTTAGCTTCTCTTAACGTAATACAGCGTGAAGTTCCACATTAATAAACCCTTCTTCCATTCCAAGTGTTTGTGTGAATTTTGAAGAATGAAATTAAAGATCCTGAAGGTCTATGTTATGTCCAAAACTAAGTGATATTTATTCTTAATGTATCACTCCCCTTCCCAGCATTCCCATAGAATTCTTTCAACTGTTCAGGACGAAAGTTTATGATGAGGAAATTTTGGGAGATTTGTCTGCAGCAGTTAAGTCACTTATACTAATTGGCATAGAGTCGTATTTTTTCTATTAAAATTCCTTTATCATCCCCTTCTAATCCCCAACACGGGAAATTATAATTAACGTTGTTTTTGGGGATTTAAGATGAAACTGTTTTTCAGCTCTACGATATTTCTAATTTTAAAATTAATTTTCTGTTTTTCACCTTGAGAAGTATTTTCATAATTAATATTTTGCATTCGCGGCTTTCTCCTTAGCCTTTCACTTCTGTCAGGTTTTAGAAGCCTATCACACCCCCGTGGTTAAGAAGACTTAGTTGGACAATTATTTACTCTCAAGGGCTTCTTGTATTTCCCAACTTCCTTTCCTCGGAAAGAAATTTGACTCACTCTATGAGCTGGACACTGCTGCCAATCCCTCCCACCTGGATTGGCGGTGACCAACAGTGATTATTCCACGTGTCGGAGCTGGGTAATCGCCGCCTTCCCCGAATACGCTTCTCTGCTTACCCGATGCCCCCTCACCGTCAGCATTGATCCATTCCAACTTCTGGCTCACGGTCATTACTTCATTACTTAAGGATTGCGTTTGGTTGGTAGGGGCGGCAGTGATACATCTATAGACTTACCTTACAGATTTATGAAAAATGTACTAAGTCAATTATCGATTTCTGTCACTCGATGCATCGTGGGAGCCTTTAATATTCATGTTTTGATAGATAGTAAAAACTCAGCCTCGAAAAACATGAGTATAATGATTTTCGTAAAATGCTATGAAATTTTTGAAGCTCTGACCGCTTACAGTGTATTAACTAATTACAAATTGTGCTAGGTACTTATTTACTTCCTAACCCATCTCAGAAAATCCTCCAGAAATATTCGCACGGTCTGGGAAAGAGAGCCAATAAGTTCATTTTAATCAATATATTAATTGCCACTCAAGGCTTACACGTTTTGTAATGAGAAATATTCGAAAGAGTGTTTTATATTGTCTAAAAAATAATGTTTTAAAGTATAATCTTTGTCTATTTCAAACGATATAAAACTGAAACCGTTCTATTCATTTCGATTTTATTACTGTTTGTAAACTAGTAAAGTAGATTTTGTATGGGCACAGTGACCAACGGTCGTTACACTTCTTAGCCTCGCCCAACAGAGTACTCTCGCCCTTTGAAAAGACACACACACACACACTTATAAAGTGCGAGGATTATGAAAGAATTAAAAGGATGGGTGAGAATGGTGCGAGGTACTGAAAGGTAAAAGTATTGTCTGGAAGTTAGAACGGAGGATCCGTGCAAAAAATCAAAGATATTTCGTGAAAATTATAAATTGAACCTATAAAGATTCAAGAGAGACGGAAGGAATATCTAGAGGAAGGTGAGGGAATTGTTGAAAGAAATCTTGAGGAGACTGGAAGAATTGATACTTAGGGTTTTATTTGGCTATAGAATATTGGTAACTTTGATACAGGGCAGAACGTTTCGAGAAAGAGGTAGGAATAGGATAGGCGTGTTGGACGGAATAAAAGGAATATGAATGCGGAATTAGAGAAGGGTTTATTATGTTATCGGATTTCAGGTTTTTCCTTTTGGAAGAGGAAAAGAAATGTATTGTTGCCTACTTAAGCGTCCATCCAAAACCTACCTTAAACGGTAGATGATATCTGTGTGTATCTTTAGACGCATGTATGTCTGTATGCGCACACGAATACATATAAAAGTAATTTTCATTTTCCATCGCTAATGTTGAGGTGGGAGCGAGAGAGAGGGACAGTCGTGATGAAAAGAGCGTAATTGCGTTTGGAGTGCCCCACGTCTCCCCTTTACGTCCGCACTCACCCCCCCCCCCCCCCAACCGTACCCTCGTCCCCCCGTAAAAGCGAGCCGAGAGGAATTTCCGTCACACCGTCCGTCGCGAGTTTTCCCTTTCAAAACAGTCCGGGCTCCCTCCGCCCACAAGAAGAGGGCGTGATTAGATAATCACGCCATCGCGGCACGTCTAGCTCTCTTCCTCCTCCTCTTAGGTTGGTCTTGAAAACAGTGAAAGAATTCCTCGAGCGAGACCTGCCTTAACGAGGAATGGACGACGGCTGGGTCTTAAGTCGTTGACGAATGGAGGAACTCCGTAGACTTACCCCTAAGTGGCCACAAGACGTACCGGAAGATCTGGTGCGGTCGTTGATTTCAACTCTGAAAACCATTATATTCCATTATATTCCATTATATTCCATGCATTTAGTCTCCATCGAATAAAACGCCGCACTGGTTTTACTTTTAATTTTGAACGTCTTGGTCCTGACAGTGTTGAATAAATTTCAAGGTGTAAAGCACTCATCATGGTTAAGTATCATTTTTCAATTCCACAAACTTTATACCTCCCTTCATTTCTTCCCAAATCCCTAATATTTTCTTTCCTGTGCCTCACATGCCCAACATGCTTTACTGTCTTCCACATTTATCACTGTCTTCATCATTTCTACTGCTAAGTAGAATCTCCTACAGAACCGTTGGCTTCTTTTGAATTTCTCCGAACAGGCGAGTCACTTCCGCTGACTTCCGGAGCACTTCATGGATATTTTTAAATAACTGCTTATAACTGCTGAGATCTTAACGAACCTGTGTGATAGCTGTATGGAATGAACAATGAAGCTTTGGGCATGAAGGAGGAAGAAATTCTGAAAATCTAATGGCGGATGCAGGGCACACTGGTAATGGAAAGGATTGAGATGATACTGGAAGTGATAATGAAATGTTGAAAACTTGGGTTTGAAAGGGAGAATGTTGGATCAGATCCCGGCATGTTGAACGAAATGATAGGAGGTAAAATGAATTTAGAGTTAAGAAATTTTATACACACAAATGTATACATGTACACACACATGCATAATTATTTATATTATGATTGGTAAATTACCAGTTAAGGTAGATTTTCGATGGAAACAACTTTCAAATAAATGTCTTGTCTCTTTTGACAAAACACAACCCAACAGCCTACTCTACAACAAAGTCGCTCTCCATCTCCGTATAATTCTTTCCTCCATTCATTCCATCCAACACCCCTATCATATCCCCTTCCTCATTTGCCAAGCATTCTCTCCTTTTGCTCAGTCTTCAACATCCCACTGCCAATCAGTATGCCTGTCTGCTTATGATTTCTCCCAACAATCCCCTCACCTCTCCCGCCACTTCCTTATTTGTTTCCTTTCTGTCCACGTAATCCTCTCCATCCTTCTCTACACCCACATTTCAAAAGCCTCCAATTTACGCCTATCATCCTACTTCAATGACCACGTTTCCGCGCCGTACATAGCTACGCTCCATATCAAAGATTTAATCAGCCGTTTTTAAACATCCTTACTCAACGTCCCTATCATTAATTTCCTCCCCATTGTGAAAGCTTCTTTACCTAAACTGAATTCTCCTCCTTATGTCCCGACTATGTTGACCATTTTGGTCCAATATCCGGGAAATGGAAATGGACTGAAAGGAAAACAAATGAGGAGGTAATAGGTATGATGGGCGAGGAGAGGGGTTTATTGTGAAAATCCTATGGAGGTAGGAGAAATGGATGAAGGGCGTATTGATCGGCAGCGGGATGTTGAAGACTGTAATAGAGGGGAGAATGTTAGGCAAACCAGGAAAGGGCAAGAAGAGGTTAGGGATGTTGGACGGGATGAAGGGAGGAAGGAAGTAAAAAGCGATGAATAGGGACTTGATGTAGAGTAGGTGCTGGATTGTGTTTTGTTAGGAGTCACAAAATATGTATTTAATAGTTGTGTCCATTCATAAACCTACCTTAACCGGTAAATTACCTTATAATAATAATACTTCCGAGACACGTAAACTTTCCACCTACACAAGTTTTTCCCGTCCTATTTTGACGTTTAATTTATCCTTTCTCTTTCTGGACAACCGCATAACCTTTGTTTTTATTTATATTGATTCTCATACCATATCTATCGAACTGAATTTCTAATTTACTCACAGTGGTCGCAACCCGTTGGCTTACTGATTGGATGATTTCATTCTTTATAACTCTTTTATATTCGTATTTATATCGCATTTATGTCTCATGTGCAGATTATTCCAGGCTTGTTGGCATTATTTGACCCATGTGTTGCCTGGGCATTTCCCAGGTATTGTACCAGTATCTTTGGAGTTGATAGAGAGAGGTGGATAGTGTAAAGGAAATTTTATCTACTGCCCCAATTTTGAAACTTATCATCACTCTTGTGGGTCGTAAAATTTTGATTATCAAATCCGCTTCCTCAGTTTGGCATAAAAAACTTATTGGAAACTCCTATGCGCCGGACATTAAATTCCCTCATTCCGCATTTTCAAAGTTCCTGTGTCGCATACTGATAAATTTCACGGCGCAGGTGTATTGCAAATGGGTAATTATTAATACGTATTCTAGTACTATCCCCACCTTCGTAAAAGCAGTGGTCGCCGAAAATTTTATGTTACTTGTTTGACCTTAATTCATCAAGGGCATAAAATGCTGAACAGCTTGTGCCTCGGTTTTATCTCGTATGGGGTCCTCGGTAAAACTCCTCAAGAGACCGTTTGAGACGAAATAAATTTCATTCGAACAATTTTTACTCCTCTCAGAGCATGATTTTCCCATTTCCCAATCGTTCTACAGTTACCTACGGATCTAATTCAGTCTGCTTCTCCTCGGAAAGTAATCATTGCGTATTGGTGGGATACATTTTGGATGTAAATGCTATTTTATCCTTATTTTAAGCCGTAACTGGATGTTTGTGCACGCATGCCTCGATCACCTAATTAAGTATGGATTATTTACGCAAGATCTACTTACGTTCAAGTACGTTCAAGTGTATATAAAGTTGGTGAAACATATGGTTAATGCTAATAAATGGGCTAGGTAGGTTTTCCTCATGCACCTTAAAAATTAGTCATCCCACACTTTTACTGCTTAGTTTGACCCTGAATGTATAGCATTCAACATGACAGTGAACAATTTTCAATTGTACATGATTTCTATCACGCTTCCTAATGTCCACATACTTGTTCTTTTCCTCCCCTCATGTCCCGAAAACGACATTCTTCCCTCTAACAAAGTCTTCAAAATGCCATTGTCTCTATATTAAACCAGCTTTTCGAATACAGTGTTCATTTCAGTTATTGATTTCGACTTATGCTACTTCAAATTAAGGTATAAAGTTCATCGCATGCGAATTTCGTAAATGCTGAAGTGAATTTATTTTGGTTCTCAACGTTCCTTCATTGTATGTGATTATGTAGATTATTCTCGTTTACTTTATAATGATTAATGTTTTATTTCAGAAATTTGCTGGATAGATTAATGAAAACAGACTCAAGATATATGAAATTAAAACCTGCGTTTATATATATATATATATATATATATATATATATATATATATATATATATATATATATATATATACTATATATATGCACAGCCAGTACCACCCGTGTGATCTTTGTGCAAGGAAAGAGAGATTAAAGACGAAAATTCTAAAAAAAAAAAGTTTGTGCATACAATTATTTTGAATTTTCGTTTTTATTCTTTTTCCACCAACGCAATTATTTCGAATTTTCGTTTCTAATCCCTCCTTCCTTTCACAATAGGTCACATTGGTGGTGCTTTAGATGATTAACACTTTTGAGAACTTAGTTTGTCTAACTTGACCCACCTCATCCACTAGATTTTTCCCGAGCAAACCAATTTATAAAATACTCGCAAGGCACTACATTATTACTCTGCGAAGGGACGGGTATTACCTTCCCCTTTCGCCTTTTTCTTCAATCCCCACCCTATGCTGGTGGTGGGACAGGGGAGAATGGAATCCCGACCGCCCCACGCCAAGACTGAACTTAATGGAAGCACAGCGTTGAAGGATTTCACGCCGCGAGTTAATTAAATAAACTCGTGTTTTTTGTACGGAATGGAAAAGGGAAAAGGAATACACCAAAACGAATTTGGCGTCGGTAGGGAACACGTTCTCCATGCTATGTAGTATATATCTGCATGCAGAGAGAAAGAGGTCTATACTATGCATTTGTATGTTTGTGTGTTTATATATATATATATATATATATATATATATATATATATATATATATATATATATATATATATAAACACACAAACATACAAATGCATAGTATAGACCTCGTATATATTTTTTTTAGGTAATCTACCGGTTAAGGTAGGTTTTTGGATGGACACAACTATCAAATAAACATTTTGTGACTCCCCACCTAGCAAACTAATCTATATCTTATATATATATATATATATATATATATATATATATATATATATATATATATATATATATACATGCTTTCGCACAAGATATATATATATATACACACATGTATATATACACATACATCTTGTAAGAAAGTCTCACGTATGTGAATAATAATTTACTGTAAGGGGTGTGATATCACTAGTCAACAAAAACACAAGCACCCAGATAAATATAAATGGTATTCACACTTATTCCCAATTTTCGGTGACCAAACCACCTTAAAAGGCTCTTTCATTTCAATTATAAATATGTAATTACTTTGTATTTTTACCCTAATTTTGCAAAACATTAGGAGCACTTACTCCGTACCGTCTTGGCGTGATTTGTCCCCGAAGAGATATGCAAACAAACTATTTGCAGGTTTATATATCAGTAAGAAAAGCTTAAGTTATCGACAAGAAGGTTGGTTTGATAGGTGAGAGGGTAGAATTCACCTAGTCATATTCTCAGCAGCGTGCGAAATTCTCACATCATGGAAGAGTGGCCACAGTTCCTGTGCCATCTTTGGTTTCGGAGGAATACCTGGTACCCGAAAATTACACAGCTTTTGTGAAGCTAAATGTGCCTAGATGCCTACTGTCAATAGCCCAGTGGTCTGCCCCCATACCATATGTAAAGGCTTGGGTCTTCTTTATTTCGGTTAAAAATGGCGGTGTTGCTATCGAATTATAAAAAAACAATCGTGAGTCATTTTTTGTGTTTTGAGTTTCATATTATATGTACACATATTGTAAATATTTAAGTATATATTTTTTTCGGCCTGGACTTCCTCTCTTTTTCTTGTCATTGTTTTGACGTCTGCGTGCGGAACTCCAAAGATCGCGAATTAATTCCAAATAGAACGTTTTTGCCTGGCAGATGTTAAATTGGCGAAAAAATCCTCTCCTGACGTACACTCAGCATTGTTTACGGTCGTTAAAAGTTTTACTCCCCATCTTTGCCGCAGTTTTTTTGTTATCCAGGGTGTGACTATTTTTTCTCTAATTCAGTGTCAGGAGAGCGGACCGTAATTGGTCGTCACGGATTAATCCCACCTCCGGAAGGCTTCAGTGAAGGGGTGAATGCCCATTGGGCTGGCTGTTGCCAGCAGGCCCAATGGGCAATCAGTTTTCCAAACGTACTGCACATACTGCGGTTCTGCGATGAATAAACCTAAGATAACGGGGGGGGACTCAAGGTTTTTTTTAGTAGCAGTTTGAGAATTAATAACTATATGAATTCTAGAGGCATAATAATGAAATTTTACCATTAACTTGCGAAATTGTAGCGACGGACTCCCGTGAACACTATGCTTATGTAGAAATGCGCCAATCCACTATTTTCGTTCGTTTAAGCGATGCCGCATAGTGTAGGCGTAGTGTTTCGGAAACGTCGCGTTCCGTTGTTTTGATGCTGGAATATATTCAGCATGCAAGATGGGAATGAGGAGTGTCAACAGAGAATTACGATATGGGAGGCCAAAATGAAAATTTGGTGATGAATGAGGATTACATTTAATACTCGGAAGCAGTGCAGGTCGGCCATTGTATTTCCGTGTTGTTGTCCCCTTGAACGTGATCGGACCACATTTTTGAAAATAAAACCAAGTGCTTGTGTCTGTCTCGAAATGACAGGGCACATGAATACGCTTGACAGGTCTGCAATACGGTTGGAAAGTAAGACCATACGTACTATCAATTAGAGTATTCCTGTTAATAACCAATTAAGGGATTTTAAATGATTTCCGTGAGCTTACATTCGAATATATATATATATATATATATATATTTTTTTAGGTAATCTACCGGTTAAGGTAGGTTTTTGGATTGACACAACTATCAAATAAACATTTTGTGACTCCCCACCTAGCAACCTAATCTACATCAGGTCCCTCTTCATCTCGGTGTACTTCTTTCCTCCCTTCATCCCGTCCAACATCCCTATCCTGTTCCTACCCTTACCTCGCTTGCCCAACATTCTCCCCTCTATTACCTTCTTCAACATTCCACTACCGCTCAATACGCCTTTCATCCATTTTTTCTGCCTCCATAGGATTTCTCTCAACAAACCCCTCTCCTCCCCCACCATTTCTAGTACTTCCTCATTTGTTTTCCTTTCGGTCCATTTCACCTTCTCCATTCTTCTCCACACCCACATTTCAAAAGCCTCCAAACTACGTCTATCCTCCTGCTTCAGCGACCACGTTTCCGCGCCGTACATAGTTACGCTCCATATCAGAGTTTTTACGAGTCTTGTCTTAACATCCCTACTCAACGTCCCCGTCATCAACTCCCTCCTCCTTGAGAAAGCCTCCTTGCCTAGCGCAATTCTTCTCCTTACGTCCCTACCACTTTGACCGTATTGGTCCAAAACACTTCCGAGATATGTAAACTGCTCTACCTGCTCTATTTTTTCCCCGCCTATTTTAATATTTAGCTTAGCCTTTTTCTTTCTGGAAAATCGCATAACCTTTGTTTTATTAATATTGATTCTCATCCCATATTTATCGCACTGAACCTCCAATTCACTCAACAATGCTTGCAACCCCTTGGCTGACTGAGCAACTAATGCTTGGTCATCAGCAAACCTAACCGATTTTACGAATTCCCCTCCGACTTTCATTCCTACCTCCAGTTCTTCCCATGCCTCTTTAATCATTTCCTCTACATACTATACGTTGAACAGTACCGGTGACAATGGGCAACCCTGCCTTACACCTCTTCCTAACACTGCCCATCCGGACTCTCTGTTCCCCACTCGCACCTGAGCAGTCTGAGACATGTACAGGTTGCGGATCAGTCTCCTGTCCCTCCAAGCCATTCCTATTTTCTGCAATACACGCATTAATTTTTCCCAATTCACTCTATCAAACGCTTTTTCGAAATCTACAAAACAAGCAAAAACGTCCTGATTGTATTCTATATTCCTCTCGACTAGTGATCTCATTACTGCAATTGCATCACGCGTACCTCTTCCTTTCCTGAACCCAAACTGATCATCCCCTAAGTAATCATTTGCCTTACTCTCTATCCTTTTGTTGATGATCCTGAGAATAACTTAAGCTGCGTGGGATATCAAACGTATTGTTCTGTAATCCTCACATGACGAAGCCTTTGCCTTTTTTGGAATAGGAACTAACACCGATCTCACAAAATCTTCCGGCCAGATTCCTTCCTCATAGATACTACGAATCAGTCCATATATGGCCTTATTCCCACCTTTCCCTAACCATTTCAACATTTCTACAGGAATATTGTCCACCCATATATATATATATATATATATATATATATATATATATATATATATATATATATATATATATTCAAACTTGAAAATCCCGCCATACGGCGCACAAATATTCATTCAAACAGAAATAGGTATAAGGAAAGGGGATAGGAAAACACATAATAGGCGAAGACAGGACATGTGGGGAAGGCGGTTTTTGAGCAGATCACGAAAGTAAAAATATTTCCCTATCCGGGATTTGAACCACGGACCTTCCACTTTCCGGGCGGATGCTCTACCAGTTGAGCTAATAGGGAAACCTGATTTACCTTGAGATCTGCGATCTTATAAAGCGCCAAAGTGCTCCGATACATATTGCCCGAGAGATGGCGTTATGGAGCTGTTTCACCCACCAAAGGAGAAATAGACGGGACACAAGAAGGGGAAGGGATAGTAGAAAAGCATTCATACGATCTTATAAAGGATAGGAACGGTGCGTTTCATGGCACGCATAGCCAGAAGAAGAGACGAGCCAAATTGGCCAAACACGAAAATCCCGCCATACGGCGCACAAATATTCATTCAAACAGAAATAGGTATAAGGAAAGGGGATAGGAAAACACATAATAGGCGAAGACAGGACATGTGGGGAAGGCGGTTTTTGAGCAGATCACGAAAGTAAAAATATTTCCCTATCCGGGATTTGAACCACGGACCTTCCACTTTCCGGGCGGATGCTCTACCAGTTGAGCTAATAGGGAAACCTGATTTACCTTGAGATCTGCGATCTTATAAGGCGCCAAAGTGCTCCGATACATATTGCCCGAGAGATGGCGTTATGGAGCTGTTTCACCCACCAAAGGAGAAATAGACGGGACACAAGAAGGGGAAGGGATAGTAGAAAAGCATTCATACGATCTTATAAAGGATAGGAACGGTGCGTTTCATGGCACGCATAGCCAGAAGAAGAGACGAGCCAAAGAAGAGACGAACAAGAAAACACAGGTTTCCCTATTAGCTCAACTGGTAGAGCATCCGCCCGGAAAGTGGAAGGTCCGTGGTTCAAATCCCGGATAGGGAAATATTTTTACTTTCGTGATCTGCTCAAAAACCGCCTTCCCCACATGTCCTGTCTTCGCCTATTATGTGTTTTCCTATCCCCTTTCCTTATACCTATTTCTGTTTGAATGAATATTTGTGCGCCGTATGGCGGGATT
Source organism: Hetaerina titia (assembly GCA_037158775.1). NCBI lineage: Eukaryota > Metazoa > Arthropoda > Insecta > Odonata > Calopterygidae > Hetaerina > Hetaerina titia. The sequence goes on along the minus strand of CM073775.1, from coordinate 63,745,185 downwards.
TTCAAGTTTGAATATGTGTTTGGCCAATTTGGCTCGTCTCTTCCTCTGGCTATGCGTGCCATGAAACGCACCGTTCCTATCCTTTATAAGATCGTATGAATGCTTTTCTACTATCCCTTCCCCTTCTTGTGTCCCGTCTATTTCTCCTTTGGTGGGTGAAACAGCTCCATAACGCCATCTCTCGGGCAATATGTATCGGAGCACTTTGGCGCTTTATAAGATCGCAGATCTCAAGGTAAATCAGGTTTTTCCTATTAGCTCAACTGGTAGAGCATCCGCCCGGAAAGTGGAAGGTCCGTGGTTCAAATCCCGGATAGGGAAATATTTTTACTTTCGTGATCTGCTCAAAAACCGCCTTCCCCACATGTCCTGTCTTCGCCTATTATGTGTTTTCCTATCCCCTTTCCTTATACCTATTTCTGTTTGAATGAATATTTGTGCGCCGTATGGCGGGATTTTCAAGTTTGAATATATATATATATATATATATATATATATATATATATATTCACTTTCTTGGAAAAGCCACGAACGTGCACAATAAAATTCACTAAATAGTCATAGCAAACACAGAAACTAAAACATATTAAAGAGGGACTCACTAGTTCTCCAATTTTCGGTGGTGCAACCACCTTTCTCAAGAGGAATTAGGAACAGAACTGAGGCAGAGGAGAGCCCGAAAGCAGCTGCTACGCTCCGTTTAGAGATAATAATTAATATAAAAATTTATATAAAAATACATTATTTTATGACAACACTTCAGTTTTCCAAGTCAGACAAGAGTTGTTAATCGTACACTAGGCAAAATAATACACGTTAACTGAAAATTCCAATCACATACAATTTTATTTCTAATATAAACAAACAATACAATAACTAATTTGTCAAATTTTATTGTATCATTATCAAATTTTGCTGCAATTATCAAATTTTATTGTACCATTTTAAATAATTGGTTGCAGTTATGCAATGCAAAATCGCACAATCGCATCTCGGTTTTCTTATAAGTCATGCTGTGCCAAATTTCATGTCTGGGTTTGTCATACTGTAGGCAATCCTCTATTCTCTGCTTAGAGGATGGAGAACCACTGACTTTCGGATGGAGAATATATCAATCTATAAATTATTGTGCCATTTTGATGTGGTCTCTCTCGGGCGAATGCGATTTTTGATATATTCACCTCTCGTCGTTTTTGTAGTTTTAGTATTCCAAAATCAAAGGATTAGGTTAAATTGTGCTCCTATTGAAACGTCTTAAAATGGATGCCAGGAAGGATAATCTCCAGGAAGGCCCTTAAGAGACGGCTCTGTACAGGGGCTTGATTGAACTAATTTAAAGGAAGGGATGTATTTTCTCGCTGTGCACTTTCATCATTATTTTTGTTCCGGTTTGTCGGATGATTCCCTCACGAGTGTGATCAAAATCGAGGCCGCCATCGTTGACGAAGCGGCCCAAAAAAATGCATCAGAGGTCACATTTGGTTCCCCTTATCAGTTCGGCCAATCAAACACGAATGCGGATTGCCCCTCAAGCGTCCTGATACGAATGCGTGCGTTTATATTCTCCGACTCTTGCTCTCCAAGCGCGAAGAGTGATTGTCCGCATCGTGGAAGTTGCATTTGACAACCTCTTGTTTTCGGAAGGGATTGGTCCCTCGCTCTCGCCTTGGAGAGAATACGACATAAATCACATGTCCTCCGCGGAGGTCTTATTTTTTTCAATGCGGGAAAGAAACTGAGAGTTAAAGAGGGTGAGCGAAGGTTTTTTTTCTTCTCTCGGGCGGCGTGGTGGAAAACTCCGACCGGAAATGAGATGGTGTGGGGTCTATGTGGATGGATGTCTGAGAGGAATCGCCAGCATCTTAAGGAATGCACTTTACTCTTCTTTTCCGGGACGGCGGTTAGACAAAAAGAACATGTCGGCGACCGCTCTTCTGTCTTCTCCGTTTCCACAGAATTTCATTTGTCTTCCACTTTCCTTCGTCTACCCCCATCCCTCTCATTTTCTTCTTTTGAACTTCGACTGTGATGTCCTCGGGTGCGTGAAGGTCCGTTCGCCTCTGCCCCACTCGGCCGGGCATCCTTCGCCTAGGAATGCAATCTGGAGCTCCTGAAGTATGCACGCGTATTCGTTAACATTCCATTAATGCGGTTCGGAGTTCCGACTGAATCAACGGATTTCCTACCTAGGAGAAACATTTGTGGTTTCCTCGTCGAATTCTATTTTTATCCGTGGAGAAAGAGTGTGTGTATGCTGAATGATCTAGTGCAAGTTTGTGAGCATCGTTTTTTATTTGAATTATTCATTCGATCTCTGTTGTCAATCGAGTTTCTATCTTGTGTAAAATGGTGCCATTTCTTCTCTGCTTGAGATCTAGGTTGTGATACCGACGAGGTATGTTGTCTTAAATACTCCTCAAACGTATTCGATCTTTCTCGTCGGCCAAGGAGGAATCTTTTCAAGCACTGAATGGACCATATCATATTAAAAAATCGCGGCGATGGAATATAGAGAGGACTCATTGCTATATTGCACCCCCTCCCCAAAATCTTATGCGTAATTGTTGCGAGCACATTCATTTATGAGGAATGGTAACGCTTCTGAGTGGATGCTCAAGTGATGAATTTTAACCCCGTGCCTTTTTTCAAAGAAACTGCGGGAGATGCCGCAACAGTAACTTTAACGGAGTCATCTGCTACGTGTGCATTGCAATGCAACAATTTCAGAGAGTAAAAATCATTCGCCTTCCCCGTGCCTTTCTTAAAAATTGATCAAATGTAAAAATTATTTTACATCCTACCGACTTTTTCTTGTCAGAACCTTGGCATAAGTGATTCGTGTACCCCTCCGGGAAATGTTATGGCCGAGATAAGTGGAAGAAATTTCGTGGAGGTAGGCTAAAATTCTTGTACATCAATCTGTCGGTCGTGTGGTGTTAGTAGCTCGAAAGAATTCACCACCCATTGAGATTATGAAATTTAATAGATGGTAGAATTTTTCTCTAATACTTGTCCTTAAGTTTTATATTCCCATGCTGTTGTCCAACCGTGCTGTAAGGTGAGATAATGCTCTGGGCATCTGAATATGTTCTGAATATGTACTCGTATATTGATTTCACACACTCGCACACACAATAGTGTGGCTTATTCATGCGTAAAGTAAAAAAATATGTATTGATTCGCGAGTGCTAAGACTTCCACATTGTGGGTGAATTTAAAATGGAACGTACTTATAGTGTGTACCAGCCTGTAATTAATGGCAATAAAATTGCTTGGAGATACCGGCTGCTACTAGTATACTCGTATATCCTGTTGTGGAGAGGATAACAATTAATTTTTCTGTGTTCGAAAAGGAAGTGGATGCGCGTTAGTATATGCATTACGGGCGTCAGTGCCTTTCTACCATGTTCGTCTACGTCTTTGAACGGCCTTGCTTTAATTATAATTGTCAACTTTTCATTATTTTCTATTATTTAGAGTCTATTCAGAAAGAATAAATATTTTAAAATATTAAATCCAAAGATGAAGACTTTATCGTTGCAACATTACTTTTTGTGCATGTTCCTGTGCTATTTAGTGCCGTGCAAAGTGGGATTGGGAAGTGAAACATTTACTTTTTAAAATGGTGCAATTTTTCATTTAAACGCACCTTAAATGGCAGACCGGTGTAAACATTTTAGAATGATGTTTTGCGGTTTTGCATTACGCGTGTTTATTAATAAAGCATTTGCGTCTTTCATGAATCATTAAAATATCTCCTTTATGCATGTTAAAAACATGCAAACCTAAATACAGGTATACTACTACTTCACCATATTCCACCTTGTCATCGGAGGAGAGATTTTTGTAGCGATGTCGTGAAAATGATATGAAATGAAGGAGGGAAATTTATTCTCCAGGTCCTTTTCAGTGAATGGATTTTGAGCAAACGGCGAACGCGTGTATCCACGCCTTGAAAGAGGAGCGTTAATGTTTGATGAGTCGCGAACACTTCGAGTGACGGTTGGGCGGAGGGGGAGGGGGTCGGGAGGGGGCGGGGAGTGGGGCGGTGGTATGTAAAAATTTGAATGATTAAACGGCGCGAGAAATGACCGTCGTTAGGGACGTATTCGCTGGAATTGCCCCTATCATTTAAATGCGCTTGTTACGCGATGAATTGTTGGGTTGAAGCTTTAGTCGTTTGTTGATCCGAGCGAGCTGAACAACCCACTCTCCTGGAGTAGTTTTCGCGAACTAATGAGCCGAAAGAAAAATAAAATAAAAGAAACAATTGAAATTCAAAATGTGTCGCCGGCTTAAAGTTGATGTGACATTGATTGTGTCGATGGCGTCTTTTGTTCATCAGATTCCGTGCTCGGAATCCTCGGGGGGGATTTTTTTTTTAATAAGTCCGGGTGGGAGTAGACTGCCATTGATGAAATAATGTCTGCAGTTAATTGTTTCGATTGGGGAGGTGGGATCCGGGTGGGTGAAAGGGTGGAGTGAAAGTGGTTTTATTCCTAAAAGCCCCGTTCCCTTTTCTTCCTCCCGCCGTAACGGCGCGGAGCCGAACTAATTAAATCGGAAGCATAAGGGAGTGAGGGGTGGGCGCGAAGGCTAACGAACGAGGTAGCGGCTTTTCGCCGTCGCTCCCGGTGGGACGGGTTAGGGGGGGGGGTTGGAGGGAAGCGGAAAAGGCTGCGGACGCGTAATGCGCACCATACAGAGAGAAAGAGAGATAAATGCATTTATTGATTCGCGGATTCCTCTCTCGTGGGAGCGGAGGAAGAGGCGCGGCCCGAGAAGGGCGAGCATAAGGAAACAACGCAATCATAGTCGATGTTCAAAAGAAATCCTTCGAGATCTTGGCGCACTTTGGCACACCTCGCGAACTCTCGGGAATAATTAGTTTTTGTTTATTTGTGTCAAGCGGGCGGGGTAGGCGAAAGGTGGTGGCTATTCTTTCCCTGCAGTCCGGTCGGCGTGAAGTGGTGGGGAGAGGGAATGGAGACACACTTGAAAGCCTCTGGCGGCAAGGAAACGTTTTATTTCGATCGCAGGATTTGGTTTCCGTTGGGTTTCTTTCGCGTGGAAGTTTCTTGCGTGGACGAGTTAACAAGAATGCCTCGCCTCCGCTCGGTTTGGCGACTAATGAGTCCATACGGATTGCCTTTTTATTTGAGTTCGCTTTGGATTGTTACGTAGGGTAAAGGGTTCATGTCGCATTACCCCGTCCCCTCTTCTCCTTCTTCCTTTGCCTCGCTCACGTAGGTGGCAGTTTAACTTCTCTCACCAAGGCCTGAAACTCGCCTGGATTTCCACTTATAGTTAAGAGATATATTACTCTAGTTTTAACCACACATTTTTGCTTCCACAATGGTCTGCGAAATTATTCAACTAAAACAACGTGATTTCGCTATTATCATTATTTAAATGTCGTTTTCCTTTTTGCTCAATTAAACCAAAGTAAATGCACCAATGAGCATAACAAATTTTTAACGATTAAGTTAGTGTTTTATTGTCAGTGTATTTTCTTTTGTAAAAGGGCGAGATTATAATCTTTGTTTAACTGAGAAGGGCAAAATTCTGGCTAACAATTTACATGGATTTAAATTTGTTTAGCTAGCTCCCATTCCTTTTATTTTTGCAAATTTTCTCTTCAGACTCTTCAATTTCTCTCAAAACATGAACTCTGCTAGTATAGATTTTATTGACTGTTTTTTACGTGAACAGGATATGATTGCTAGAGATTTTTTTAAGGTAATCTACCGGTTAAGGTAGGTTTTTGGATGGACACAACTATCTAATAAACATTTTGTAACTACAAACAAAACCAAATCCAGCAACCTAATCTACATCAGGTCCCTCTTCATCTCTGTGTACTTCTTTCCTCCCTTCATCCCGCCCTCTATTACCTTCTTCAACATTCCACTACCGCTCAATGCGCCTGCTAGAGATCACATTTATAATAAAAATATTTCGTTTTGTGCGTAGGGAACGTTTATGTAAAAGATTCCACTAACTTTAAATTCACCCTCGGATGCACAATACATGTAACTTACTATATTATAACTAATACAACTTATTCTTAAGATTGTTACACATGCGAATTTGCGTACTCGCTTACATATAGTTGGTATTGATATCAGCAAGCGCTCATATGTACAGGATCGCAAACACATAGATCTGCCTATTATGTTACTTGGTACAGTATTTCTTCTCCATTGAACCTAATTCCGTTTAATCCTAATTCAAAAGAGAAGAGATAAACATGCTACGCTTCGCCGACGATATTGCAATGATATCAGAAAGCCAGGATTTTCCAAGGTCACTAAACGTATTTAATCAAGTTCTACAAAGATACAACATGAGCATAAACAAGACGAAGACCATACCATACCATAGTATGTGGAAGAGAGAATCCGAATATAGTAGTCACAATGAAAGGACAAAAATTAGAGCAAGTGGATTCATTCCCCTGTCTCAGAAGTGCCATCACCAGTGGGCATAATGCTGGGCTGCAACGGGAAGGCCCGGGATTGATTCCCGAGAATCTTTAGATACCCTTAACTTCACCATAGCTGTGTCATTTTTCGTGTACCATATCATTCTGGGAAGGAAACTGATCCCCTACACTGATGTGTGAATTTTACTCACCGTTAATTTTAGCTCTACTCTCGCATATCAAACAAGCATCTGGAGATAACCGTGAATTGATTCTGCATTGTAATTTTGGACAGGTGGAGTAAATTCATACTTATACGGAAAATATACGTAAGGGGGTTCATGTCGTGATTGATATTCCTTATCTTCCCCTCAGCATTTCTGAGCTGGTGATACGGTATAAATTGCAATACGTTATAAAAGGCATATCAGTTGATTTACGTACTGAAAAATACCCTTTTTTATGGCAAAAGTAAGTGTTTCGTGTATTGTATCATATTGTTGCATCCTCAATCTATCAATGGAAATAGAATATGTTATAGAAAATGACGTAGATGCGAAGACGATAAAAGAATACATAGTCAATCTCCTCACATATTAAATAATTCTTTTCTCTTCCGTTTTATTTACCTACAACTTCATCATCCAGACAGTTTGGTATAGTCGATTGTTTATTTTATGTATGTTACGTGAAACTTGAAAAAAATCTCAAGTCGGCGTGAAAGTCTGGGGTTGCCATTTTTTTCTGGCATTTTCTCGATAAGGTGTCAGATTGTAAGTTTTCGTTCGTTTTTCAACGTCAGCCGTATCATATTTGTAGAGATTTAGTGGGAAATTCCAAACGGGTAATTTATTCCACAAGAAACGCGCATCCCATATGAAGATCACTTGTCGTTTTCCATCAGTCCTGAGAAAGAAAGGGAGAAAATCACCTAATCGCCTTACGAGAAAAAAATGGTTATGGGGAGTTCCGTGTTTCATGGGTAGTGCATGCGAAAGCTTGGTTCGTGCTCCTTGAGTCCCGCTCAGTCACTTTTTCTCTTTATTTCTCTGCCGCCTCGAGAAAAAATGCTAAATAAAATGAGTTCCCAGCGCCCCGCCCGAGCCGAGTATATAAATACATTCGGATTCCGGTGATTCGAATGAGAATTCAGAATGAAATGGGATAAAAGAATAGTCTCCGTACTGAAAAAGAGGATCTAAGATTTATTATATTTTAAAGTGCCCGAAAAAGTGGAAAATGGGATTTTCTTTAGAAGTTCCAACTGAGTAACAGAAACGCTAGAAGCGCGGCCTTTTTGATTGAGCATCAATGGGAAATGTCGAAAATTCTAAGATTATTTGATGCCAATTATGATGTGTGTGTTTAATTAATATAAATGAGAGAACAGGGGAAAAGCAACCACGCTTTAAAATCATGAGCGTATTATTATTAGGTAATCTACCGGTTAAGGTAGGTTTTTGGATGGACACAACTATCAAATAAATATTTTGTAACTCCAAACAAAACCCAATCCAGCAACCTAATCTACATCAGGTCCCTCTTCATCTCCGTGTACCTCCTTCTTCCCTTCATCCCGTCCAACATCCCTATCCTATTCCTGCCCTTTCCTCGCTTGCCCAACATCCTCCCCTCTATTACCCTCTTCAACATTCCACTACCGCTCAATACGCCTTTCATCCATTTTTCCTGCCTCCATAGGATTTCTCTCAACAAACCCCTCTCCTCCCCCACCATTTCTAGTACTTCCTCATTTGTTTTCCTTCATGAGCGTATGATAATGTTTTTTAGACAATCGAAGAAAAACTTATTTTCTTGTTACTTCTTTGTCTATTCTTAATCAAGCGTGTGATTTTTAAGTTAAAACAAATTTTTCACTCTTTCGTTAAAAATTTTTTTTTTCTCATTCTATTCTCGATTTTCGCTCAAGCACTCGTGCCACCTTATGGCATTCTCGTTCTGCTCAACTCTCGCGAGTACGTTTTTTCGTCGCGTGATGTCAACCTACACCTGCCCCAGTATTACATGCACATACCGGCGTGGCTTTCTGGCAATATGAAAATTCGTAGGCAGGAGGGAACAGAGGGAGATCAACCCGAATGCGAAGTCTACCCACCAAGGTCTTTTCCATGGATACCACAATGCAGAGGTTGTTTGACAATATGAAAATCCGAGAATGGAGGGGCTCGGACGAACGGGGGTTGGAATCAACTCCGACTTGATAAAAATATCGTATTTTCATCAGGAATACCTAAGTACGTGAAGTTTCGAGTCGATATTGAACTTTGGAAAGTGGGTCAAAAATCGATCGCAAATTTTTGGGCTCACCGAAATAAGACTAAATAAAAAGAGTGTAATGACACAAAGAGGGGAGCTCAGAGTCGCGCTTTCGAAAATCGCCGCCATCCGATTGCTTTGCCGCAGCCGTCCGAGCGATACGATCACCGATCCCGCGGATCACGCACGCTCATCCTTCGACGATGGCTTCGACAATGCTCCCATCTCGGAGTGAATCCGCGGGGCAGATGTATGAGCCTACGCTGCTCTAAAGTTCAGAGAATATATCGTTACCATGGGCTCTTCGTGATTTCTGTGTCACTTCAGTTTCTGTGATCCCACGCAAAATAACAGGTGTCGATGGCACTTACGAAATACCACAGATTCTCAATCACAACGATGTCCCGGCGTTGAACCCTTTTAGGGCGTGGCATCAGTGCAATCGTTGTCAATAAGGTACGAATATCATACGATTTCATTTCATAAACTTTAACATCTGCGACTGATGCTTTGAACCTTAAAAAATGTGTTTGCGTTAGGGCATCGGTATTCAATTGTAATAGGCTGCGTGTATTGTCCGTCAAATGATTAGGGTTTTGGTGATCAACATGCCGACCATTGTCCAAAAAAGATTCGTGGTCACATCTCTGGGGAAAGGAAGGCGTAAACAGTCCAATTTGTTTATATTTCTTCCCTTCGATAACAGAAGTGGTCATTCGGAGGGTTATCTAAGGCCCCGTATTCCATTTGGAGCTATAGGCTCATTACCCACAGCATCCCCGCCAACGGTGGTAAGTTTTTATCTTTTTGGAAGTTGGAGAAGAAAGAACGGACTCGGATGCGTGCGGGTGAATGTGGTGTTTTTCGCTGGGAGCCGTAGGCGTCCAATCGTATCGAAATTCCCTCCGCTAATCCGCGTTTCTTTAATGATCCCCGCGATCGATGGTCCTGCCTCGCTATCGAACCGCCCTCGAAAGAGAAAGACACGAGAGGGAGGGAGGGAGAAAGGGAGGAAGGGACTGTGGGAAGGCTCAGGGTTATTCTCCTCTCGACCCCTCTCTCCTACCCCAAATCCCTCCGCCTCCTTTCTCCATTTTCGATTTGTAATTGCGTGGGCGGAAATTCAAGGGCCTTGCTCGCTCGCGCTCGCAATCCGGGTGTGAAATTGTTTTCGCCGCTCTCGTTTTTGATGCTCCGACCAGCCCGGGCGAACCTACGTGTTGAGTGAGTGCGTGTGGGTGTGTTCGGTCGTACGTGTGTGTGTCTCTGTGTTTTTAGGTCATTCTCTCTCATACAGTCCGTCCGCATTTATGTTCTTATTGGAATGATTTTATTTCTTTTATTCCTCTCTCAAATGGGAGCCGCCCCTACCGTGCTGTGCCCTCCTATCCCCCATTCGTTCCCCATTTGCGCAGTCCGATGAGGATAACTGACATTCGTTCGACCCCCGCATGGCACACAGACCATTCTACTCGGCGTGTTCCGTGCCTTTTATGCTCCACTCCGGGCCTCTGTACAGTGTTCGGAACCGTTAATTAGAGTTTGAATATTCGGGGTTCAGCGTGGGAGGCCGGCGATAAACATTATCATAATAAAAGTCTCCTCGGAGCACTCTTATACAATTTCTTTGTACTTCCAATCTTCAAGTGAGTTAACATTTTAATGGTTTTCACCAATTTCATCCGCAATCTCCGTTTGTTGCAGTTCTCACTATTTTGCTCTTATTCCTTTAGCAAAAAATGCTCCACGAATTTGATTTTTTTTCATGAATTATTATTTTTCGCTGAAAACTATTAAAACTCAAGTTAAATGTATGGTTGTGATGTGTACATTGAAAAAGTATTAGTTAATTTACTCTTCAAGGCAGAAGAGAGACAATTTAATTTCTCTAATAATTTAAAGTTTCTATTGCAAATGCATTTCCTACTTCTTTATTCAAAAACTAAACCTATTGGAGTGCTACGTGTAAATTATTAGGATTTCATTTGTCCCGAACAGTCAGAGTTGCTTCCAGGAAAAGCGATAATTAGTATATCGCGTAAGTGGCGGCTTTGAGTCGTTTACCTATAACATACGACAGTTTAACGTTGATGATGGGAAACGCATTAAGGAAAATTAAATGAATGCATTAAATAACATAGCACTTATAATCCGTATATTATAAATACCCTCTGTGAATATTTTATAAATCAAGTGTAAAATTTTTAATGTGGATAAGTATCATGTGATACTCTTTCAGTATCATATTAATGTTTTTTTCTTTTTGTTTTCAGGTGAGAGCATTTTCATTTCATTAGAGTAAGAGTGCTTTCCACGATGGAATAGTAAGGCTGTTTTCCTTGTTTGATGTCGAGTCCTGAATTATGCTTGGTAAGTGCCTTTATAACATGTCCTTTTGCACATCCAGTGATTTCAATTATGCTCAAAACCACCTCTCTTTTTAGCATTTTACCATTTCTGTGCTGGATACCCTTATGCGCCCAATAATTTAATGGATGATAAGTTTTTACTGAAGTAGGTGAAAACCTTTCAGTATCATAAACATTTTAACATGAAAAACCCACCCATAGGCTCTGAGATAGACCCTGAATTCTTAGTTGCTTTGAATATTGAGTGAAAAAGTCGTCATAAATATACCTGTGTTGACTAAAACAGTCTATAAATAGCATCAAATCTAGAGAGTTAAAGTCAGAAGATTTTCTATCTATATTGTAAATTTACGTTAATACGGGTATATCGACTTGTTCTGACTAGGAAGCCCGACCCTCGCACACCTTACCCTGCTTTACTGCCCCTCGGAAATTGGTTATAATGTCGTCTTAACTAAAAGAAAATGCCGCTGGCACAACGTATCTCTAAGGCGGAAATCCTAAGGTGTTTTAATGCAGTGCTAATAAATTGAATGTATTCGTTTGCAGGTACTCGTAGAAACACATACAACTTGGACGAGGGGCCCATGAACATTGGCTTCCTATGATCCGAACACAGACAATTAGAAAAAAGTTTTTAAATCTTCAGAAGATGATTTCATGTGCGTGATCGAATATTCTCAGGAAACAATCTACATCCTGTATTTTTGCAACACGGTCTAATATTCGATCAAAAAACCGTCAATCTCGATAAAAGAGGAAGGGGAGAAATATGCATGGGATCGATATCTTCCCATGCAGCCTTTTCGCAAGCACGTGCTCGAACTTCGGGGTCCGCGTCCGCGAGCTAGGTCCCGAGGTGTATTTGAGACCTCGTTCCATTTCAAGTGACGTGACATCCTGGATGCATAGATTTTCGGAGATCCCTTCTCGAACTTATATGCAAGGGACATTCCTCCACTCTTGCCGCCTCCCCAATTCCGCTCCGTCAGCTCCTATCGGCACTTGGCCTGCGGAGTGACAAAAAACAAGGCGAGCTCTGTCGACGGGAGGGAGGAAGAGGCGGCGGAGGGAGGGGTGACCAAAGTGCAAACGAGGACAACGGCGGCCGTGTGATGATTGGATTTGATCGCGCCAAAATCCCCTTTCCTCCTCCGCAATCCCAGCCCACATCGTATCCGACGGGCCCCAGAGTGGAGTGACTCCCTCGGGCGGGAGGAGACTTGTAAGACCGCCGCCATCGTGCGGAACTCGAGGCGAAGAAAGTTCTGCGGGTTTCTGATCATGCGTCTGCGAAGCAGCCCTGTATAGTATTCCCCTGTGGCCATCCTTTCAGTAGTTGGCGTCATTAAGTGTGACAGCGTGACTACCTCCTTAAATTATTCCTTCGGTCGTCCCATTCTCAATCGAGACGAGCTTACCATACGTAGTCCATTAAAAATATAATTATGGTATTGACAGCAAAGTAAGCATCCGTTTTAATGAAATATAAGTTAAAGAACCCTTGCTATTTTTTACATGTTTGGTGTTGATAGTCGACTACTGTGCATCCTCTGTCATTTTCCCATTACTTGCCACTAACAACAAGTCCAAAGCCATGATTTTATATTCAATATCAGTTGGAAATTTTTCACTTAAATCATTTCAATTTCAATGATACGATTTTCTTCAAATGACGCTGGAGAGTTTTTCTTGGAAAAGTCACCATAAACCCTTTACCTATAATGGTATATGGTCAGCGAAGCTTATTGTCTCTCTTTGTACATTCTCCCAGAATGTACTTGTTTTTTAAATTTTTATTTTTGGGTTTTTCTCTATAAATACCGCAGTATTTAATGCACACAGCTAAAGCAAATCCATCTCGTCCTCCATTCTTCGCTGTCGCTTCATCAGTACATGTTTCACAATTGTTTGCTGTCATCTATTATTCCTAGTCCAAAAATGTTTTTTCGTGGTCGCTTATTCTTTCCTTGTTTTGGTTGGTGAGCATTCTATTCCCGTCAACCTTATCAGATGTTTTCTCCAAATGAGGGGAGGCAAAACGTTGACTGGCCGCTGAGCCACTCTTCGCTCTTTTGGGTATTTACGTATTTCTCCACCCACTTCACCTAGGAAATATGAACCGGTCACGTTCTTCTTAGATTCTAATGCTATTTTCCATTTGCACAAATGGCCCTGATTAGTACGTGTATCATAATTATATTTGCCGTTTTGAATTATATCGTAAATTTTTGGATATTACATCGTTTCCTTGACCCTTGCATCCCAAAAATACCTCGGATCATTATGTTCCTGTTGCAGCACAGTACTCGTCTCTTCCTTCGACGGATTCGATTTCATATTTCAGTATTGATTTTTTCATTACTTTACTATTGGAATGATTTTTCTGTCCTATTCTGTTCATTTTTTTCTCCCTCTTTCCCTCTCTTTGTTAGCTTTCTTTATGAATTTTTCTCTAATCATTCCACGTGCATGTATATATATATATACTATATATCATTTCACATGGTGGTTTTTTGAAAGGAATCCTTATCAGATTTATTCTTTGTTTCAGCATCTCACCTTGAAAGGTTACCGTGCATTATTTTACCGAAGCTAAGAATCCATTCTTTTCTGTCTTTTCCCATTTTCAACGAAATTCCAAAATTTGCTATAAATTCCATTTGTAATCATTTTATCTCTGCTTTCCTTTCTCGGGTCTTATATTTTCTTCTTTCCTCTATTGAATCCGATGCCTCCACTGTGATCCACGGATCCTCTCGTCGGAATTTTTTATCTTTTTTACACTTTCCCTCCTGCGGTTTTCAGATAAGGTTTATTTATTACTTCCCGACTCCTCTCGGGTGATCCTCTATCGTTTCCATATCCTAAAATGTAGTCTAGTATCCTTAGAAAGGCCAACCTCTGTTTTCCTTCCTTATTTTTTCCACTTGCAAGTTATTCTTCATTTCTCTTCTCATATTCTTCTTGTTTTCTCTCACGTTAGCACGTTTTCATTACCACCGTGATCAATACAGAATCACATGCTATGACGAAGTAAATTCATCGAAGGATGTTTTTTTCCGATAAAGGTCGACCGTTCGTTAGAAGTATTTTTTTCCGGAATCAAGCATCTCTTCAATCGATCCAGACTCATTATAAATTTTAACCGTCCCCTTACATACCCCGCATCTGCCTTAAAGTAAAAAGCAGCCATCATTGTCGATGTCCGCACACAGATAACGCTTGCAATCTTCTAGGTGGTTTCGAATTATATATTTCCCAAGAAATATAATCAGCTTGTGGGAGCATGCGCACAAGGTTACCGATGCATGTAAAATATATGTTTCGAGTCCCTACTTAATTATACTCAAGTCGCCCTAGACGGGTGTCCAGGGCGACATCCAACGCGAGGATTCTTTTCCTTCTGGAATGCTTAGTGTATCCGATGGAGGATGATTTTTTTCAGGGTTAAGGAAGACGGTTTTGCGAGGAGGGAGGCGAGAGGGTATCCTCGCATCCTTTTCGCCCGTTCAAATCATGCTCTCGGTCCACACAGTTCGTCACTACCCTCCCGCCGCATAAGTGTACGTTACCGCGGGCCCAGAATTAACGTGTGTGGCGCAATTACTTATCTTCCGCCGCTCTCCCCCACTCATCCCGCGGCCGCGATAATGACACCGGCCGCTCTCCGAGATGCCCCGTAATTACTGGTTTAGCCGAGGTGGGTGCGAGCTCGCGCCGGAGAGCAATGGCTGCGCTTTTCGCACGTCAGATGTTTTCCGGTCTGATCTCTCCCCCCGCGCCACTCGAGTGCAACTGGATCGCGTGCTGGGGTTAATTGCTGCAGCCGGTTTAAACTCGGGTTTTATTAATGGCATTACCTCGTCCCCTCGATAAACACCGGATTCCTCAGCGTTCGGCTCCCGGGGTATTTTACGGGTTCCATATTTCTTCGTTTGATCCGTCTCTTTGAATCACTCGTCGCTTATTTCAATGCGGAGTTTTGAATATGAATTTATCTCTCCACTTTTCCTGGCGTCTGGCTATCAAGTACCTACATGTATATCTAACTCGTATTCCAACTTCTTTTGAGTATAAGCTCTAGGAACATCAATCCGCAAATCCGGCCTCGATTGCTTTTAGTACGTATCCATCACTGAGCAGGTGCTCTCAGTGGTCAGTTCATAAATATAGATCGAAGAGAGCAGGTTTAGAGTATTTTGTTTTTCATTCAGCACCATTTGTTTCGATTTTATCTAATGACAGTTTATTTGTGGCTTTTATGAATTTGGGATTTTTTTTAGATTTTGTGGCTTTTGCACGAAATTAAATCCGACATTGTTTAAAAGTTTTATACGTTATCGGTTGTCTTAAGGAGAGAACAGCATGCTTTACGGAGACAAAAGAAGTGTGCAAGGTGTGGGCAGAATGGGAAAAATTAGAATAGGGGGTAAAGTTCCTAAATACCTCAAAATTAGCACTTTTCAATTGAACCTACCCCGAAAGGGAATGGACGGGATGGAAAGCATGTTAGTATTTACGGTCTAGTGATATCCTTTGTTTCTCAGAACTTTAAATTTTTGACCCCTCTATTGAAAGCATACCCTTAACCCTGTTTAATGATGCACTTAAATAACTCTAAAAACCTCTTGAAAACATTCCTATTGTCAGTCTTAAAATCTGTTAAAATCACTGAAAGGCAGTTGTGTATATAATTATAATAATACACTCCATGTCGTGACATATATTAGCTTATAAACTGAATTCCATCCGTCGAAGTAGTCGTGGACTCCTTGAAGCACGCGTAATCTTTTCTCTGAAGTTGCTGAGCATTTTCTTTTGCCTACGGTTCTGTGCCAAATCAAATAAAGGTTTGAAATTGGTATGCGTCATAAAATTGCTTTTCTTGCCGATGGCGTTTTAATACAGCTTGGACAGTTGCTGTGAGCAACATAGTCACCCATAAATTAGTTGGCATTTTTCCTGGTAGTTCGTTACTCCCCTTGGCACAATGAATTCCCTCCGAGCGAATAAAATGTCTGCACTCGCGAGGAAAATACGGTAATTGACTTAAATAAATGGCCAACTTCCATAAATTTTCTGCCCGCCAGGTGCATTGAACGAATGTTAATGGCAACCTCAAATGAAGTGAAAGTACTTTGTTTTCAAGACGAAGATTATCGTGTTACCATATCGTGAGAACCGAACCCAAGGAACACTTTATTGCAGTGATGATTAACTATCACCGATGAGAACACAACCTGTATGCTAATATCATTACGCTCTTGCGCGTCTGAAATCGAGACCTGCCTGCGGGATTTATTTCCTCATTTGCATCGACATTTAAATCTCATTTTCTTTTTATTTATTTATTTTTCTCGCCCGCGGAAAAGCCGGCCGCTTTCTTTCACAAGTGCGGAAAAAAGCCGTCGGGTGACGAAAGGTCTCAACTTCGCAAAAACCACGAAACCCACGCGCTTCTTCAGTCGTTTTCGATAACGTCGGCGCCGTTGCTGTAATTTTTCTTGATGCGGCGGAATAAGCGCGTAATGAAATGTCAAAAGCGTGATCGATTTACCCGCGCGGCCCACGTTTCGAGCGTGCATCATTTTTTTTCCGGGCACAGCGCTGTCGTTTCGAGTTATTGAACCATCCATGCCTCGAAATGGATCGTACGCACATTGGTTTTCGACCAAAGCATTTAATCGTTTGGCTTTGAGTCTTCGACCCCGCACATTGATTTCGTCAAGAGAAATGTTTCAGGAGATGATAGGGGATGGGGAGTCTCGTCGAGTGGAATGAAAACCGAAGTGATTCAATTAACCATTCGTGCGGTGGATCAAATCCCCTTGATCCCGTTAAACGAATCCAAATTCTCCATCGATGTTTGCCTGACGCTGTCCGCGTTCCAACGAACGGATTCTCCCGGGTTTCATCCCGCGGCATTGTCCTTTGTTTTCTTAATGGGCCCATTCAGGATTGATCGGAACACGATGTCGTTTACGCACTGTGCGACTCCGTCGTCAAAGTTGCCCGTGCCGCGAGGAGGCATCGTGGGTGGGCGCTGGAAAATTGCGGGGGTTCATCGGACACGGATGGAGTTAACGAGTTTGGCGTTTGATGGTGTTTTTTTGTGACAATAAGGCAGCAGCGACAAAGAATAATTACAACGAACGAACAATTAACGAGTATTCCTCTCATCAAACCTAGGATTTTGAACCTTCAGCCTCCTCGCCAAACTCATCTGTCTCGTACCGGTCACTTGTGGTCTGTTTTCGTCCATCCGTAGGTCAAATAATCGTCTTTCCCTCTTTATTTCCGAAATATCTCCTAGACAGTTTACCTTCCGTTAATGGCCATTAGCTGTTAACTCCTGAGAGTGATTTTTTTGCAGCTCTTTTCCATTCTGCAAGAATTTTAATGTTTTTCTACGTCCCTCTGTTCATATCTCTAATTATCTCCTCCAGTGACATCTTTTTCTGATTTTTAATATATTCCCAAGAATTCATCCTCCATTATGGTCCTCATGAGAGTATTTCCTTAGGATTTTACTTTGACTTTGTCTCTTTATCACCTACTATCAGTGTAGTCAACGCAAATAGTCAAGGTTATTAATCTTGGGCGCCATTGTGTTGGCAGTAATTAAGCCAATGAAAAACATGAGGTCTTCGGTTGTGTCCCTCAAATACTACAGGAATCGGTCTGAGCTCGACTCGAACGAAGCCCAGCGGCACGCTGAGGAGAATGTTTTCATTCCGAATGCCATTTCATTCCAGATTTCGGAAATTTCTGGTATCCGAAACGGTGCATAGCTGGGATTTTAGTCGGTCCAAATTCATTCCCCTGGATCGGACCCCGAATTATCCAGTACATTATACCGCCCTACCAATTGACCACCACGGAGTACGGACAGCATTTTTTATCACTTGTTGGTTTAGCTCCAATTGCTTGCTATAAATAAGACATATCGTCTACTTTTCATAAAACTCGTTCCATGATTTTGACCTCCAGTCCATTCGACCTTCATAGTCCGCCGTCACCAACCGTTGAGGACCAATGGAAGATCGAACATTAGATGCAAAATTTAAATTATTAGATGAAAACAAATCTCAGGATTACAGCTGAGACATGGAAAAAATATTAGCCCCAAAGGACATTCGTATGCAAAGCCACAACTAAGAAAGGAAGTTAACGACGAAACAGCTATTTGAAGAATTTCATTTTCCCTCGCACATTTCGTGAGCACTGTGTTTGGAATCCACACATATCGTAATTCGAACTTTCCGAAAATCAAAACTGTTCCGAACCAAATAAATTTCCATTTATTCTCATTTCTAATGGTACTACAGCACCCTGCCACACGACGCAGTGGCGGTTTACAGGGTAAGACGCAGATGCGAGTACGCTGCCTCCAGCAAACTTCTTTTCCGGTGCATTGACTCGCTCACGTCGGTAGAAGAGTCGCACGGCCCCGCGGCGACTGCCTTCCTGCTCCCCTCACTTTTCTCGAACTACGCGCACGTCTCTCCCGAGGCACGAGGGGATGAAGAAGCATCCTTTCCCCCTTTTCCTTTTTCCATCCTCGCTCTTCATCTCGATAGCGCCGCTTGAACAAAGCATCTCCACGGAGGAGGATTGACCTCCTACCGGCGTATGAGAGAGGAGTCGCCGAGGGGGAAAAGTCACTTGCGAAGCCTCCGGTTGTACTAGGCGCATCGCGAGAATATTCCGTGGGACGGTGAGGACGGGGACAGTGAGAGGGTAGAGCAGACTCGCACTGTTCTGTGTGGCATGACGATGTGTTCATATTAAGTTTACAGTTTTTTTGGCCAAGTCGACAATTCGGTGTAGTCGATGTTGATGATATAACTCGATGTGGTCTAGATGGTGGATATAATCTGATATCCCCGATAATGTCGATATTTTTATGGTAGTCGACCGTTTAAGGTTGCACTACCAGCCTTCAGCCTTCCCATTCTTTTCCGCCCACTACCTCTGCTGCCTAATTCTCCTCTCTGTCACATCCTTCAGCATTAAAACGCCAATCAAAACGCTGTACAGTCAATTTTTTGGCTTTTTTGGATTGCTAACATCAGTAATAATTTTTTTGTGTGTTAAACCTAATACATATTCGTCTTTAGGCAATCGAAAATTATCGTGATTTCGATATATCGTCCCTTCCTGGAGAAAATAATTTAATTTCGACTGTTCTGTGCTGGAAAGAAATGGATAGAAAAGAAAATTGACGTAGAACGAGGAAAATAATAGGCACGTTAGACGAAAAGAAGGGCGGCAGGAATTTTGTGGGGGAATATTTTATTGTAGTGCTAATTTGCAGCATGAATGCAACTCCTAGTCCCCATATCCATCAAAAATTTATCTCGACCTACTGCTACGGTTAATAATGATGCTGGAAAATGAGTTCTAAGCATACGTATTCTTCCGTTGCCGGAGACGTGAATACGGGGTCCGTTCTGCGATACTCTCACCCGACTTCCCAGCAGACGTCCCTTCCCTCCCAGCGCTCCCATTACCGTCGCTACCCTTCCCCGCTCGCCGCGACTGCAACCAGTCGCCATCAATTCTTCCTCGCGCTCGCGACCGGGGTGTCTCCCCTCCAAGCCCTCACCCTCTTCAGGGATTTCGGTTCCGATGCGAGAGCACAAAAGGACAATCCATCAATGATTGAAATCTCGTTCCGCCGCCGACGCCGCTTCTCGGTTGTTGCTATTTCACCGCCAATAGGGGGCGAGACGGGGGGGTGGTTTGAGGAGAGCTTTTAGAATTTTCCCTCTCGTTATCCGATTGGTTTGAAAACTCGTGGGGCCCGAGCGAGGAGTCTCCTCCGTCGCCCGTTGTCAAGGCGGGAGTCGGAGCGTGATTGCCTGCCTTCCGCAAAGTGGGAGAAAGTCTAATCTTTTGGACGATCCACTTCGGAGAGAGTTGAATGTGAACGGTCGTCGCTGAAGGATTATGGGGATCGGATCAGGAGGGGAGAGAGGGCTCCCGTGTCGTATCCAAAGAATCGCGTGGGTTTATTTTCGGTCTTTGGCTAATGCATGTATTCTGCAACACTTATATTTGAAATAGTTGCTCCGGAAGTAAATACATTGGATACAAAGTTTGATAAGATTCACAAGTTAGATGATGAAAAATATCATCCAACAATTTGCTTATGAAGATATTCGCATTTTTTAAGATTTTTGAAAGCAGGATCAATAAGTGTTTGGTCCGATTTGATATTCTACGAGAAGTTATTACCCTTTCCACTCAATAGTACCCTACTTGAACGCTACTATAGCTAGTGCATCAATTTGGCTGCAATTTACTCGTAGTTACATTATTGAAGAATTTATTTTAATTAAATTTCCATTACTTTGCTCAGCTATCGTCCATTGAATAGCTTCTCGTTAACTTTTGAGAATATCATTACTGTTTTAGTTGTTAAGTCTCACATGTTATCTTCATTCCTTGACCTAGAAGGATCTTACGATTGTATTTATTCTAATGGTGCAATCATTTTGCTGTCTTATTTTCAATGGAAATCTATAGGTGTCCACCTATACATACATTTTGAATATACTACCTTAAGAGTTCATGTTTAAAATACGTACCAAAGGGGTGACAAGGGGAAAATACACTGCTTCATGTTTTCAAACCAGTCTGATAGATGCTTGTCTCCGAGGTCAACTACTGGAGGAGATTTCCACGGCCTTACTCTTTATCATAGGTGCAAGAAAATATTAGTACAAGAACAGGAGCGTGAGTTAATTCGAGCTGAATCGTTCCAACGAGAACACAAGCCAAGAAAAAACGAAAACGTAAGTCATTGCCGGGCTCTTTGAGCGGGGATAAAGGAGCTGAGGAAGTGTTGCGTTGAATAGAATAAGTGCGTCTCCTCTGTGCGCCTTCCTTTTTCCACGAGCGTTAATGATTTTGTCTTTTGACCCGTCTTCCGTGGGGCGGAGTCGGCGGCAAAGGCGCGGGTGTTAAATCTTGAGAAGGTGCTTCCTAGGCCTGCGTCGTATCTTCATTAAAAAAGGTAATCCCCTGCACTAATTCTCGCGAAAATCATGGGAAAAATATAATCCGGTCTCGACTTAGTGAAGATTCAACCGTGCTCAGGAGTATCACTCAGCAGCAAGGGAGCGTTCTCTTTAAAAACTTACTCTGCCGTTCTACGTAAATGATTTTAGGCTTATAGTTGCTATCAGCATTTCTCATTCGTTTCCATTTAATGTTTCAATTCCTTTTGCCATCGCCTTTTAGTAGGGAATTGACGCCGTAGTTCGTTTTGAAAATCATAAGGATTCCAATGCGTGCAGTGGCGGAATACATGTCCAGTTAAACCTTATCTAAATGGTAGACTTTCATTAATGAGCAAAAATATAATTTCAATCCAAAGATGTGGTTGCTGTGGGCATCCATTCTTCCCTTCTGCTGACTTCCTCACTCCTTTTCGTCTTTTGATCAATGTACATATTTTTCTCTAATGCTTCTGCGTGTGGGCTCCTTTTTAATTGTGTTTATGGCAAATCTAATAATATATCTCAAGGTATATCTCATATCCATCTGTTTCTTCATCTCCTTGTTCATAATGCCTGCTTCTTTCATGGAATGTTCTGATTGTGCCTGAAGTTAATTTTGCCATTTAGATACAGGTATTTCGTAAATCTGTTTACGTATTGTAAAGTTTTATTTAATCCGAAAAGTTAAGCATTGCAGTATAAATACTAGTCAGAGAAGTGTCTAACCAGGAGGCCTCGGAATTGGTGCACCATCTTTAGGTAATGCACATTTTGACCAGGGAAAACGCGTAGAGCCTCTGAGTGCATCACTGAAATTGAATCAACTTTAGCTCTTCTGTAAGAAGTGGACTTGAATACTGAACCGTCGTTATATATTACTGAAAAATAAAGCTAACAATTAATGCTGCACAATCATAAATTTTTTTTATTTAATACAGAGAATTTTTAATTCGGACCCACTCCATGGAATTCGACTAATCATTTGATAGTGTAGCTTGAATGACTATATGTGCAAACGAACTCAGTTGTTGAGGCACCCTAAGTAATAAATTATTGCAAAAAATTTGATGGCTATAGATTTGCAAGATGCACGTGGTGAAGGTTATTCTACCTACCTCTAGTAAAGGTGAATTTAAATCAGTATCCACATGATTTATTTAATAATTTTTGCTTAGAAAAGTGTAGAATTATCAATATTTACATTAGTCGGACTTGGAAACTTGAGGAGGAAAATAATTAATGGACATAATTTAATCTGTCATTTTTATGTGACCCAGATAGGCTATTCCATATGTTATGGTATATGAGTGACTTTCACAGAAATTGTAATTTTTATCAACTATTACTTGCAATTTTGAGGGATTCGCATTATAAATTGTGTAACAAATAGCGGATTCCATATTTTAATGGGTGTGTATCAGGCTTTTATGTCACGTAGGAAATCATTTACAGTTGTGTCTTAGCGTTAGTCATGTAGCATTAAATAACGTGAAATCAAGAAATCGCTGATACCTTCGATTCGCCTGTTGGATGAAGATCTGCTGCAATATTGCATCTATGTAAACGTAGAGTCACGTTAGGCAGCATGTTAAAAATTACTGAGGATTCTATGTGGATCAACATTGATATGACTTTTCATTAATTGAACCTAAAAGGAATATTTCTCGCGCACTCGAGGCAAACATATCCGTTCTCTGTGACATTCTATGATGTGATTATATTTACTTGGAATACCTTTTGTTTATTTGATAAAGTAAACGGCTTTACCTAGAATTTCATGTCGTAAATATTTGGTACAAGTGAACACATGAGCTCCATTTCGTTATGGCTGCACACGGACTTGGATAAGTGGTACTTGAAAGCTTGTTCAATTCAGATAACAGTTTTAACATTCGTAAAACCTACTGGTTCTGAAGTTGGAGTGAGTACAACTCAAGTGAGTACTCAACTCTGCGTGCACAAAGTTACTTTTCGTTTGGAGTCGACCTGATGGTTTCAGAACTTTTCGATGTTTAAGTTCCAAAATATTCACTGCATCTAACCGAACGGCAAGCGACAGGCTTAGCTCTCTTATTCCATGTGTAATATTCACGGCATATAATATTTTTTGAATCCCCGCAAAATTTAATTGAATTGAATCGGTCTGTTTGGCCTTTTTAGACCTCGCCACTTCCTGTGTTCCCTGGACGCTTCTGCATGAGGAATACGTACCACCTCCAAGTGTAGACAACGTTGATGCCGGCGTTACTTTTGTGTGGCTGTTTATTATTTTAGCTATTACTATTGGACCTGCAGTTTTAGATATATTCCTCCGAGTCTCCGGTAAAACGTCGTGGTCATATTGGCCGGAGACCATGGAGAGAAGAAGCGCTAGGGTAGCCGCTGCGTCTGCCGCCGCTGGGTAGCAGGGCTCATGCTGTCGGGTCGTGCACACTGAGCAGACGAAGGCCATCTGCATACCCGCTGCAATTGGATCAGCCTCCGCCCTGCAGGCTGGGATAAACTTAATACTATTCGTTAGCGAGTCTTTCACTCCACCGAGCATACCCACGACGAGAACAATTAACTTCACGTAGTCGATCGGGCCCGTTTGCCTCAGTTCGCTCAGCAGATCTTAATATTTCATCTGTTTTTTCATCAAGGGAGCGTCCACGTTCGTTTCACCGCCAAGAAGCCAAAAAAACTCAATAATGAGCATGGAATGTGCGAGTTGGCAGAGGAGAACGATTTCAGGCTTAGTCGCAGGGTTCAGGCTCGGGGAGGGGTATGAGTTTGTTGCACCAGATGCTACATTTACCATTTCTCCTTGGCAGATTTAGGTTCTACAAGTTCATAGGGCAGAACAGGTGTCGCGGTGGCGCCACAATGGTATCTAAGTTGGAGTTATAAAACACTCTGTGCTTGTAGGTGGATCCTGCCATGGCTCAATAGCTACAGCCAGACGAAATTTGGCTCATCATTATTATTTTTTCAGTCACAGTCAGGTCCTCTTCCATCCCAACGAGAATGGGACCTTCTCTCCCTCCCGGGAGGCCCGCTCCTGCTTCCTGTCCCCAGGAAAAGGAGTCGGGACGCACGGGAAGAGAGGGAGGGGAGTTAAAAGGGGAATCGGGCGTGGAGTGTGGGCGTTCCTGTGGGAGTTACTCGGGGGATTGGTAAAGGGTTCGAGGGAGGGGGATGAGAGTAAAGCTCCTAATGTCCCCCCCTCCGCCCCTCCCGGCCTGTAGCCGTCGCCCGCATTGAAATATCCCTTCGTATCATTAGGCAGGGGCTTAATGGAACGCGCCGCGGAGAGAGATTTCCTCTTGCCTCCGCCTCCACCCGATTTTTTTTAAATTTACGCGCGTATTTTATGAATTTTCACGGGCGTTGTGGCTTTTAATGTTACAGCATTTCGGCCCCAAAACTTCTCCTTTTGTGCTTTTCCAGTTCGTGGTGTTCATTATGTGAACAGAATCGTCAGCTCAGGAGTTGCCTTGTCCGAGTTGATTGATTTTCATTCGGGTGCACAAAGTGCCACTTTTTTCACAGTTAATGTTGAAATGTAACGCAATTTTGTTTCGCATGATACCGTTTATTTGGTTTTAGATGGACACAAACTCAACACTTGTTCTGTTCTTGACCGCGCCCTGAAGAAAACTGCACACATTGAGATTTGCACGCATAATACAATCAATAAACAATATTGCAATACATTACATTTTTCCTTAATTAATTATGGGATTAAAAAATTGTGATTTCCTTATGTTAAAACAACTCATTTGTATGAGATAAATAAATATGTGTATGTATTTTTTCTTAATAACGGGTGGTGCCCTAACACCACACGCCATTGCGCCGGCTTGCGGGTTACTAAGTAGATTAAGGTATCATTTCACCTTCTCCATTCTTCTCCACCCCCACATTTCAAAAGCCTCCAATCTGCGTCTATACTCCTGCTTCAGCGACCACGTTTCCGCGCCGTACATAGCTACGCTCCATATCAGAGTTTTTACGAGTCTTTTCTTAACCTCCCTACTCATATATGTATATACAGTTAGTGTATGTTATGGCTGTCCTTTTCTCTGTGTATATGTATTGTGTTTTTCCTTTCCCGTTTAATATGCCTATACAATCGTATATTTGTCTGTTTTTAATATTTGTCTTCTCTTCTGCCCCCTCGCTGATTCAAATCTTTCCTTTTGTGTTAAGCCTCTTTCTGTTTCACTTATCCCCAGCGCAGAGTGAAGAAAACCCGAGGCTGTGCATTCATAAATATTAATAGTTGTGTCAACACAGTCTCTTTTGGTGATATTTCCCTTCCATTAAACGTCAATGAACATTCATTCAATCGTATTCGATATATCGACGCTGTAGGAATTGTAATCAGTCTCGACTTGAAATATTTGTTATGGTTAAACACCCACTCGAGGTAACCTGACCAGGGCCGTGTGTTTATTTGAATGCGATTCGTTTAAATTAAGAAAAAGAACAAGGTGCTGTTGTCTGTTGCAGAATCTGTTGTGGAGTAATAGAATTATCTGTCACTTTTTTCGCTCCCACCACCCCTGTGTTGATTTTCGTCGATGTAATGGTGCCTATACAATTTTCATGGCATGGGGAATTGCCAATACTATCCGTTTCTTTTGGCGTTCGCTCATGTGTGCTATTTTTCACCAAAGGGTGCACCACGCAGAACTTGTATTGTGATACACGCTTTGGTATTCAGTTTGATGTAGCTTCAGCGCTGAGTTATAATTCTTGGGCTGTGGAAATACGATACCTTTGTCCTGCGTGGGTAATGAACTGGATTTTACATTGTTAATTGTCCAAAATCTAGCACCAGTGGCGTTGCATCGTTGAGTACTGCGTCAAGTTGTTCCTGTTCCACCGAAGCGCATTGCGGAGCTTGTTTTTCGGGCCTGGGTTGGGTGTTGACGCATTGTGTTGCACAGTTTCAGGGAAAATATTCCCTTTCAAAAGCTTGATTGATATTTATCGGCACATCTCTCTGTGTGTAGATGCATCTTGACCTAATGAAAGTTTTTTTTTAGGTGCGGCACTCACAGTGTGACTGCTTGACGCAACGTTGGGGGAAACTGGGTGTACTCTGAAATTACATGCATTAAACATCCGAAGAGTTCGCGAGAAATTTCCATCTTTAGCCATAGTTGTATAATGGGTACTTCGCATACTGAAGTTGTGATTAGGCCGTCGTTGGTGCTGGGGACGTAGATTAAATTGCTGCTTCTCTATACTATGTACCCTACTGTAGGGTACTGCTAACGTTATTGTGTTAGTAATCATCAGATCACTTCCTTCTTTTTTTCCAGAAAATGCTTCTCCTCAAAACTTATATTCGGTCAAGGAGGCAGGAATATTGAAAAAGAAATTTTTTTACTGTGAAAGTAGTATTAATTTAATGGTGTTGTTTTGGCGTGTAATTTATACAAAAGGATGCTCTTTAAATCCGGTAGAGATTTCTCACTTGAAATAATCAATTTTGTGTAGTTATTGCTGAATAGCTGGTATTAAAAAAAACATTTGTAATCTATTTGAGCAATTACTATAAATGTTGATTAAATTTTCGATAAACCTGGTGCCGTGAAAACTCGTTAATGGACACTAGTATGATTTTATTGCTTAATCGGGCTCTCGAAATATATATGTTCTTGTTCGCGGTAGTGGAGGAAACAGAAAATTCCTCTCTAGACTTGTAAATTCATCTTCTTATGGCCATTTCCCAATTCTCAATAATTATTCAAAATTGCGGCTCGAAAAATGATTATTCCCGTGTCCGCAAGACGGCAAATTCCGGAATTCTCTGCCCTTAACTGTCAAAGCATGGTTTACGTAAAGTGGTCGCGGAAGTGGAACACTACAATGCAGTTATTTCATACGCCACCATCGGAAATTTCTCTCGGCTTGATGTGGACATGATTCCAATTTTGGTTGATATGGGCGTTGCAGCAAGGCGTGGTAAGCCCGGAGCAGTCACCCGATTGTTAGCACACGTAACTTGACCAGGTTTAGATAAAATAAAGTATTCTGGTCGATTAAAAATTGCAAGGCTTATACGTAGAGGTATTCTGTGGTGGAATTCAACACTCCTGTGGAATAGTTACCTCCGCTTTCTTCTTTTAATCTGTTTTTCCTACCTTTTCGGAATTCGGTGGCTGGGCGTCATTTATGATGATGCACCACGAATGAACGCCTCCATGGACATCCTATGTTCATACTGCGATAGACATCCTAGGCGGGAGTATTACACTAATGGATTTTATCAAAACGGCCATATCTAATTTTAAATCTTTTTCTAATTTTCAAGAACTTCCTGCGGCTGAGTTTTCCATTTAGTTTCAGCTTGAATTACTCTTGGCGTGATCTTTATACATAAGACTTCTTTCTCGTACAGTGTGCTCTTATCGCTAGGTTGATGATAATGAATATTAGTTCGTTGTTAATATTTTGCTGCCAATTCGTAAATGATTTTGGCCAGTAAAATTCTCTTGGAGTAAAATTCCTTCGCTATTAGTTTTGAGAATGGTCGTCTCAATAGATCAGTATGAATTAAAATAAAAAAGAATCTGCTCAAATTCTGAACTTTCGTAAGATTAATTATGTGGGTCCTCGAAAATCAATCTTGCTTCAGTCTTGATCGTCTAAGTCGACGCTCTTATGGAATGCGCTCATTGCTCCTGGAAAAACTCGTTCAATGAGTTAACGCTCGCGTAATGAAGACGCATAACTGAGGTCGGGGTTAGGTCCGCTGCTCGTGGATCAATGAGTTTCTCCACCTTCCGCATGGGCAATGTGACAGAGTCCGAGTGTGGGATAAGGTGGGGGCGAACAACCATAGCCACATGTGTAAGGTCTTGGCCCTTCTTCACATGCTCAATTCAGGAAGTACATTTGCAGTATATCCAGGTTTGTGTAAATCTTAGAAAAAAAATTTTAGAGAATACATATGGGTATCAATTCATGCTAAGAATATCATTGGACCCATTATTGTTATCCACAATTTGCTATTATAAATTTGATCGTGGTATCTTAGAAATCATTCTGCTCGGACAACAAATGCATAATTATGCCAGCTAAACACTAATTCCATTATCGTGATTACACGCCATCGACTATTTAATCGTAACTCCAAACACGTATCAGCATCCGCGAAAGGCTCTGTTGCTTTGGGGCAGTAATTAAATTTAAAAATTCTCGTTCACGCAGAGTCTGAATGTATAATCAATTTGGCTTTGATTACCCGTGTAGTGTACAAAATGATGCAGTGAGATCTCAGCCTTGTTGACCAAATGTTTGTTGACAGCGAAAATGCTTAAAATTTGGACGACGAATTAACGACGAAGCTGAAAGTCAACGTGCGCTAAAGGCGACCGTGCAGTACGCGGGGAAGGATCTATCGCCCTTAATGCGTTTTACGTGCCGCAGTGTTCAATAAGAGGTAAACTCAAATCTCTTTCTTGAAAAAATGCTTACCTTATGTGAAGTATGACATGAATGCGCAGTAAAATCGTTTCAGTAAACGTCTGCAATCCTCATCAGAATAGTGAGTATTGCGGGAAAGACTAGACGTGAAATAATGTTTTGAAACTCAAATTTACGGTAGGAGGGTCAGACCTATCTGCTGTGCCGTCTGATGTTTCCACCAAAATACTCAATGGGAATTCAGCAAGGGGTGCCATGTTTATGATTTGAACACTGTGTCTCAATTTCCGTGTCTGAAATGTTTATGCTCCAATATGGCCGACAAGGTTTAGAATATAATGTCGTATGTGCATTACCGACTCCTTACTATTTACATCTGAGCATGCAAACCAATCATAGGGCGTGTGGAAGAGGGGATTAGGCCACCAAGCCGTTAGAATACTTCGAGATCATCAGTATGTTGTATCAGTTTATTTTCAGGAAGTTCAAAAGATCATGATCATTTCTTCATACTGCCATGCGAAAATGCGGAATGTGTCCTACGTTAGCCAGGAAAACTGACGTATTTCCTTGGAACTGTCATTAATTTATTTGTTTTATTTGACAAAGTATCGAAGATGGTGGCTTGTACAAACAAAAATTCACAGTAGTAATACCAGTATGTTTATTATGAGAAATCATATGTTTAAGGTCCAATCACATGAATTGGATTGGAATACTCATATTTGGTTAGCATAATGTGTACTTTCTACACGCAAAACCTATTGGTACTTCCGCCTTATTTAGAAATAATGAGATATCTTTATGTATGTAAAATTTCTTTAAGTATGGCACAATTCGTTTAAATAATAATATGGATATTCTTTTTCTTATTCATATCATACTTCTCCCCCTGCACAACTACTGTGTGTGTGTGTATGCCAGGATTTATTTTGTTTTCACTCAATCTAGAAAATATTCGTTTATATGGAGCATTTCTCGAATTAAACGAGGCTCACGCGGCACCAGAACTACGGCTACTAAGCGGGCAAACAACGTAACTTAATTACGGGAGAAATTTACGTGGTGGTCAGCGCCCGCTAGTTTCGCATCGCCAACTTTTTACGACTGTAAAGGATGACGCGCGCGTAAGAACTCGGGAAACGATAAGAAGCCGGGCAAAAAGTAAACTCGTGAGACGGAGGGAGTGGGAAGGAGGCGCGAAGTGTTGGTTATAGTGGGCGGGTGGGTGTTTTGGGTACGGTTTTCCCCTCGCAAAACCTCGCACCACACCTCATCCCCCACACTCCCGTCCCGGAATCGATACCGAGTTTTCGCGCGGGAGGTGGGGTGGAGTGGCAGTCGTAGTCAGAGGCTGGAGAAGAGAGAGAGTGAGAGTGACGAAGAGGAGCGGGAAGGGAGGGTCGAGTCCCTCGGGGGAGATGAGGGGTGTGGGCCGAAGTCGGGAGTCGAGCCCAGAGGGTCGCGGGTGGATCAGGGAGTTGGCATGGGAGAGGGCGTGGAGGTCGGGACTGACTGTGTAGGGCATGTGTGTGTGTGGTTGTGCTAACGGTAGGAGTGATGTGGGATGGGGGAGGGGATGCCATGGAAAGGTGGCCAGTGGGTCATTTGTCCCACTTCCCTCCGCGGGAATCTCCCTTGAAATTAATTGGGAAGGACGATTTTCTACCTTAACTCCATCCGCGCCATTTGTCTCGTCTCCCCTCCGTCGGCTATCCCTCGCTCATCTCTTCCATGTGTGGAAGGGGAAGCATTATTGCGTTGCTCCCGTCTAGGGTGACGGCCACGGGATCAACCCCTTCTGCGGGGAAAGGAATACGGCCAGGTTTATGGACTGGCTGCAGTTCATTGCGACGAGTAGGTTCGCCGATGACCCAAAAAGGCATTAAGGGTTTCCGTTGGAAGGTATTGACGTTTGAGCACAGTATGGGCATTTGTTTTTAATCGAGAGTAGAGTGATAGTCTTCTAATTTCTTCCTCCGCGCCAGTTACTCAGTTTTTACTGCTGCCTCGGGGTGTCTTTTACTCGGTTAATCCATCCTTCGTAAACCTATTTAGGAGTCATTGTTACATTCCGTCCATGAACAGGCCCTAGGGAAAATTAGGTTTTTCACGAAATTACTTATACAATGGCTTTTAACATGTCTAATACTCCTGTTTTTCTTCATTTTTTATTTTGAATATTTAGGATTCGTGCACGATAAAATACGGAAATACTTGCTTTCTTGTGTTGAATTGATTGTGATTAGAGAGACCGTTCCTATTTTAAGAAATCGTCCTGCGTCAAATTTTTGTTCCCTGTTAGTTTTTATAAGAAAGGCTAAAAAATTTCTTCCCCTGCGTGACTTTCTGCAGAAGTTCCTATTATTTTTATTATTAAGGGTAGACTATTGAACAAGATAGTATTTTATGTACGCAGAGATACAACTACCACAAATCATTTTTAAACTCTTTATTATCAACATGCCTAATCTTTTCTTCCCTCGCCTCGCTTACCCAATATTCCCCGGTCTAATACAGACTTCAACATTCCTTTACCACTCAATGTGCAGTGCCTTCATTTTTCTAAATAAAACGATGAATTCGAATTCAAGTATAATATTTTCGGATTTTTAATTCAGTATTTTGGAAAGTACTCGAAAAGAAGCAATATGTGGTTTTTAAAATTAATGTTTTGTACTTTATTTGTTTTGAAATATAAATCTTCAAGTAACTACTGAAAGGTTTTAACAATTGAAATTGCGCTGAGCTAGTTAGAAAATAATCAAAATTGTCCCTGAAGCATGTAATACGTAAATGATTTTTGCATGCCTGTTAACCGAATTAATATTGGTGTTGTTATCATATCATAACTTACTCGCACGTTATCAAATAACATTGATTCCAATCCATAAATTGAAACTCTCCGATTCTTTTTTCGTGAAATGGCGTTTAGTCAATTTCATCCAGCTTCTCAGACACACATTGAAACGTCGTGTGTTTCTCTCTTCCATGCTCTAAATACACTCTGTTGCATCTTTGTTATTCTATTGAGACATCCCCTCTAGGTTGACGTTATGGGTAGGGATGACGAAGGCATGCCAGGGTTCCCCAGTAAATATTAATGTCACTTTCTCTCACCCTCTTCCCCAGGAATGTCATTTCTTTCTTTGCATAGTCTTGATCGGGTACTTAAAGGAGTTTGCAATGTTTTCATGAGGCAAGGATGGATATATATGTATAAAATGCAGCAATTCCACATTTCTGCCTGATGATGCCACAGTGAAAACATCGTTGTGGTTCTTCTCCTTCAAAATGGTACCCTGCAAGCTACTGCTGGAATATATTGCCAGGGCAGATTCCACACTAGGCGTGCATCATCAATAATAATGGTTGCATAGTTACCATTTGAGAAGGTATATTAATGAAACATGAGCTGTTTGTAAGGATTACAGTAAAACAATTAGGATGACTAAGAAAGCTAAATACATTTGCTATACAGCGTAGATAATATTTTCCATGGCCCAGTCATTTACACCTAATCTGATCCGTTATCATTCCCGATAAAATGTCATTTGAAACATCTCTTGTTCCCCGTTTAACTGTCATATTATTTTTAGAATCTTATTTTGCCTTATTATGAAATTATAACGTGTGGTTAACGAAGTCCGAATACAGATTTGCTGTGCTTTCCGTGTCCCTCTTGTGTATTCGTATATCCTTTGAAGTTTTGATGGTTTGGTTTAGCAGAGTAAAAACTTGGTTTATTTTGAGCTTTATGAGGCCACCCATTATTGAATTTTACTCTTTTCCATCATCCTATGCCGTGGTCCGGTAATGTTCTAGAGAGAAATCCTTCACCACAACCACCTCCATGCGATGTACCCTACTTCCTGCAATTTTCAGTGATCGATAACCGTTGTGGTTGTAGTAGCGAGAGATCTTTGGTGTTATATTTAGTTCTTTTCGTTCTCTGGCCACTATTCCTTTATTTCAAATCTTATCTTAAATTCAGATTGCGACATCCGGTCGGTCGTACTCGACGCAGTACCTGTCTTCTCCGTGGAACTCGTCTCATCGCCACAATCCATTACTTCCCTGAAGCTTTTGATTCATTGTCAGCTCTCCCGTTTTCAGGCCCTTCGTCAACATATTTGTCTTTACCCTGCAACTTGCCTCGGGGTCGTATAGCAGAGTGTGTTAAGTCGTATTCCATTAGGATGATTAGCGATGGGTAACATTTTATTTTCGGGAAGTCAGTCAGTAGCAGAACGATCACCCATTTACAGGACTACTTAGCCATTTTAATCTCAAAAGTAAGTGAAATTCATACTTTCAGGGTATACTCATTATAACCAACTAGCTGCCAACGGGGCATGCGGTAGTTGGTGTTAGCTCACCAGTTATTAGAATGATTGGTGATATTTAGCTCGAGTATCGTTTTCCTAAAGTTGCAGTCACGAAATATGTTAGGGAAAAATGATTTCTCTAATCAATTTGATCGGATATCAATTTCTTTAGCTTTCTCGTAGTGGTCTCTCTTTCCTGTGTGATTCGGGGATAAAGTTCTGTGTCAGTTTTACGAACTTAATACGTGTATTTATTCATCTAGTAATTCAGTTGGTGCTTCTAACTTTCAGGCTTCTATTGGCTCCCAATCCAGGATATTGAATACTAATGCGACCTTTCCTGTTCCTAACGCGTCTTTATGAATCGTAATGGACGTCCATTAACCCATACTAGCCGGACGTTGGAAGGTCGTCATATACCCCGCGTCAAAAATTGTCTCTGGAGAAAATTACGAGTGTAACTGTCGGGATACCGGAGAAACTGCGGAGACGGTCTTTCCCTCCAAGCACTAGGAGAATGGGCGAGACCAACCACTGGGGGAGGTTAATGACGTTCATTGGAAGTTCGGATCATCCTTTACCTTGGTAATGTAACAACGTTACAATTAAATTCTTCTTGCATCTTAATTGATATTTTATTAGTCATTACAATGATTGTTAGTAGTGGTAGTTTTTGGGAGGCGACCGACAGATAAGGTTATTTGCGCCATAAGGGATGGTTGGGAAAGGAGGAAGGGTGGAGAGAAACCCGGCGTCGGCATTTGCCTGCTCTTGACGAAAAACCTCAAGGGGTTTTCAGTTGAGCGTCCTATCCGACAGACGGCGTACTCACTCAAAGTGCTCTCCTCAGAGCACCTCAAGTAGGGATCGGGATACCACTGAAAAATATCTGATATCTCCATGATTCGAACCCGAGCCTGTCGGTGGGAAGCCAGTAAGTTAGGCACCGTACCATTCTGATCCCCTTTAAGATTTATTTATTTTCATTTATTCAAATACTCTACCTAATACAAGCTAAAGTTTTGGCTGTCTCAAACAACTTCCTTAATCTTTGTCCTACGTTATCTCTTTCTTCATTTCCTCGTAACTTCTGCTTCCCTTCATGCTGTCTATAAAGCCTACTATTTTCCTTCCTCCAACCCCATCCCACTTATCCAAAATTTTACTTTCTATCACGGCCTTCAACATCTCTTTACATTTTACTATTTCCTCCATCCACTTTCTCTGAATTTTTCGGATCTCCTCCAGTAACTCTCTCGCCTAATCTCAAAAGCCTTCAGCTAACTCTCATTCTCTATTCTCGCATCCATAGAACACTACGCCCCATCTCCAAGTCTTTACCAACATTTTCTTCCTGCTTAAAATTTCAATAACTTCTGATCAAATTAATTCATACATTGTATTTGATCCGTAGAGCACAAAAGGGTGACATTGAGTTCCAATAAAACGGTATCATTGCTTAAAATTATGTATCGGCAAAAATTGCAGTCGGCTACACAAATACAATCTTTAATCAAATACAAAGCTGACAAAATGTTTTAAATTCGAAAATTGAAGTGTGACCTAACACCCCATGCCACATATCCGTGGTGGGTGTCAGGGTATATAATGTAGATGTAGATGAGTAGCGTGACTGAAAAACCCCGTTAGTCCTCTCACTACATCCCTCTCACTTCTCCTCACCCCTGTAGCAAATCTCCCTGGCCATGATGGATGCCAGTAATGAGCCCAGAGGTGGAGTCGAAACGGAGATTGTGGGGGGACTCAATCGCCTTCGCTCCGAAGGATTTTTATGGCCCTAGTCTCCGCCGGTGTTAGTGAGCAAGCATGGCTCCTTTCTTCCGGGCCGCTTACATACCACGTGATCTTACGACCTGCTTCATCGTGGCGTTATTAATAATTGTTCCCGGTTATCCCTCGCTGTCGCCCCTCTTTTTCGCGTTGAATTATGGTTGGGTTGGCTTTGGCCTGGGATATTCGTGAGTGATGTGATGTCAGCGTGTCTTCCGATGGGGCGGGTCATATATATTCGTCGCCCTCTCTCTCCCGTTTGATTGGCGCTGTGTGCGAAAAAACTTGGTGTGCTAAATACATGCGGCCATAACTCTTTTGTTGAGTTGGAAGCTGGTAGCATGCATCGCTCCGCTTAAGAGATATGCCAAGGGGAATCAAATACGTATACTATGGACCGGAAAGGCGATGAAGATATACATTTTACTGTTTTATTTTGAATCAGCCTTGGTAAAGTATGTTAAAATGACAAAGGAAAACGGAATGAAGAAGGTTGGATTTTATGTGGAATTAAGGGCTCGTATAGTTGTGTCGGGAATCTGGTTACGCTATCACGCAATTACAAAATTACGAGATCCTAAGATCATGTGGCGGTGTTCAGTCAGTGTTCATCCAAAAGCATAACTTTAATAGTAGGCTACCAAATAATAATAATAGGAATAACTTATTTCCTGAATAAATTAAGTTATTCAGGAAATATTTTATACGAAAATTGCGGACTATAGTTTGGGGATTCAGAAAACAATTGAGGTAGAGAAACTTTTAAAGAGAGAAAGGAACCCTAAGAACCCCACAAACGATACCCTTAGAGAATATGTGAATGGGATATTAATGAAAGATTTTATGTAGATCGTATTTTAGTATGGGTTGGAGGTTTGGCATTCAGAAAATAGGAGAAGATTTTGAGATGTGTGGGTGGAGAAGAAAGGAAACATTAAGGGAACGAAGTGGAAAACAAACCAGGAAGTGCTGGACGTGGTCAGGGTAGGGAGAGTTTTTTGGGGGAAATTCGAGTGTGGTGGCACATTGATTGGAAAGTTTACACTGATAGGAAGGAAAGTTATCGAGGGAAAGTTAGGTAAGGAATAGGTTCTTTGAATGGTTGGAGTGGAGATAGTAGTATATAATCATAATATTTAGAGTTGAGTAATTGTTTATTGTTATGCAGGGTATCCTACTTTTATGGCCACGTTAGGTGGGGCTAAGAAAAAATACTAATGCTTAGTCTCCGTGTTCATAAATTAATTCTGCCTTGACTGTTCACTATTGCTAATGAAACAATTATTTTTTTTCTTTTTCTGAATATCCATTCATATTTCCACTTTTCTAGGTTTGTGCGTTTGTTAAATATTTGCTAGTAAATATGATTATGAATCACAATAGCCAATACGATCATAATGCCGAGGCTATTCCGTTGTTATTTGAACCACTGGAGTTATAACTGGGAATCCACCGTAGTGAATCTCATGATTCGATAACAACGGCGGTGAAGGATGAATTCAATTGTTCTATCGGCAACTGCATCATTTAGCTGTTAATTTCAGACGGTGATGATAGTTTCCATCTCCAAAATTTGCAGAACAGTGGAAATCAGGAATGCAAATCTGATCGATCGGCACTGCATTATTTACGCTCGGTAATTTCTCCGCACTCTTTTAAAATGATGTCGAATGTCTGTTTGAAATATATTGATCCTCCGGTTGGGAAAATAACCTTGGGAGTGGGTGAAAGAGAGAGGGAGAGAGAATAGTATTATTTTTTTGATATTACGTGTTTTCGTTGAGTGAAGAATGGCGCCATGAAAACCATCAAGAAAGCGTTGTCAACCGACTTTCGTAACTCGGGGCCTTTAAATCCATCATCGGTCGGCCATGAGAAATACACACTCTCACTCACTTTTGAGCGTGAGAGATTACATTCACCCCCGCCCAAAAGCCCGTCGTCCCTCCCTTTCCCCGCTCTCACCTTCCTCTACCACCACCACCCTCCTCACACTCCGGAAAATGCATGAAAACGGAATAGAAAAGTGCCGATAGAATTTTCTGGCCTACTACATTCTTCCATCTGGCGACTCTATCCCATTTTTCCGTTTCCATAGAGACCAGTCATCAATCACCCCTCCCGTCACCCTCCACCGCTTCACCTGCCCCGCCAGCCCACACGCTCCACCCCATTCACGGGGGTATCCTTTTCACGCTTTCCCACTCTCGGGGGAAAGGGGAAGGGATGGAGGCGTTATTCTTTCTTCCATATTTTTTTTGGTCCGAGGGCCGAGCGCGTAGGTGGGTGCAAAGTGTATGGATGCGTGAGGTAGGGGAATGAGCATCAAAGTATGAAGTCTTCGGCCGGGACAGCTTGGGCCATGTTCGGTTCAAACGCGAGATGGGGCACGTAGTGTTTGTGGGGATGTGACGGGGGCGGGGGATCAGCGGGAGGTGGGTTTTCTGCCGAAGGTTATTTCGGTCGATCCGTGGGAAGGAGAAGCATCCCCGGGAGACAAACGGCAAAATTACGCCGTGCCTTTCCCTCTTCGGCGCGGAAAAGGCGAGCGGGAGAGACTTGGGTTTGAGAAGGTGGAGGAAAAAGTAGAGGTATTCCCGAGTTCAGGCTCACCAAAATAGTTCGTCCGTCTGTCATCGATCGAGATCGCTATCTAGCATGGAAGTACTTCAGTAATTAGACTCGTCCTGAGGTCTCGTCGGTTCGATTAATTAATGGGGCCATGGAAGCACTTCATCGTATATGTGCAAATGGACGGGTAGGATTAGATATTTCCAAGTAACACTCGCGAAATTTGATTCAATATCAAGCTAGAATAGCGTCTAAAGATTTACCTGCTTTGCGAATTTGGTCGGGAGTTCACTTCGAGGCGGATACAGGTGTTTCATTCAGGTCCCTTAACTTGCCATGCATCGCATTTTTTTTGTGGAGCAGTTAAAACGTTATGAAAAAAAGAACGAAGAAATCGGTGTAAATTTCGATGCACTGTTATTACATGTCGATGTTCAAATAATACAGTGTACCTTTTATTATTATTATTTATTTATTTTACATGTGCAGATGGACAATGTCAGGTGGCACACAAGTCCCAAGTGTTATAATCAAACTTGCCTTGGAAAAAAACATTACATCACATGACATGAATCAATATTACAAAAGATATAAATAAAATCAGTTGGTAAAAAATGCTTAAAGAAAACTTCCAAATGCAAAACTTCAACACAAAAAAAATAAAATCCCCGTCTCATTAACATCGGTTTCGCAAACAACAAGAAAGAAAGAAAAATAAATAAAAAATTAAGCTGACACATACAATTTTACACAACACATCAATCAAATTATTACATAAATTGTTTAAATATTTTCTTAAAAGTATTCACTCTGTTAGGAAAGGACTCGAATAGTTTTGCAGGTAAGGTTTATCAATCAACATTGTTTTATTAAGAAAATAATTTTTTTTTAATTCGTTCTTTGTGCCTGACATTTTAACTTGAATTTGTGATCATTTCTTTGACTTAGGTAATGCATCATCTTGAATTTGTAGTGTCTGGAACTTAGCGTGGAAAGTCCTAATAATACAGAGAAAAGCTCATTTCTTAGAGAACAAGCGTTTGGAACAGACGGGGAGCGTCCACGCAGTTTTTCCTTGGGTTGGGTACCACTGGTTGGTCACATGTATATATCGTGAACGATTGGTAACATTTTTACTATTCAGCAGCTCCTTGTTAAGCTTAGGGTAGATGCTACTTTAGGTATGTATTAAATATATTCAAATATAAATCGTATTGTGTGTAACAGTAATGAAGAAAGAGTCATTTTGTTTCCAGGACACACTGGTAGGCGATACCACAATGATGTTGAGGGAAATTAACTGCCGAAGCGATGAATGGAATTGTTTCTCTGGAACAAATTGAAATCACAACGGTAGGAAGTATCATATTCGACAATTAGATTTTCCCGAAAATGATGCAGAAAAAAAACACGTAGCCAACGACTTAGCAGCGTAAGACAAAACGCAGCCCGTATGAAAACCCCTAAAATATTTCTTATATGTATCGCAGGGATTTGTAATTCGTAAAAAATTAGGATATATAAGTAGTTGATCTCATAAATATTTTCACGCCAAGTCTTTGAATATGCACCCTACCTTTTCTTTGATGTTTCCTAGTGTGAAAAATCCCAAGAAGTAGTAAAGTTTTCGTTTCTTCTCGTCTCGAAAATGGTTTGGATTTCAAAAATATGTGCATAACATTTTTTGCTCCATTTTGATTTTTTTGCCTTCATAGTAGCCGTAATTTAAGGTGAAATTTCTTCGTATTTTGGAAGGTCAAATGCAGTCAATTTGTCCGTCGAAGAAGTTTTTTACCTGCGTTTATATTTTTGAATCATTATTTATTTTTGCTAAAAATGCCATGTCAGGGTATAACTTAAGTTTCCTCAGCGGATAGTATTAGCGGCAGTAATAAAAGTTCTCGCTACAGAGAAGCAACATTGTTGGAGACCGAATGGAGTAATCTTTGTTTGGAAACTCAGTAACGCCTAGGTGAACCGCAAGCAGCATCGTTTGAAAATGCAAGGCCATGGGTTAAGAACACGTGCTGGAGCAGGGAAAACTTTGGAAATCAAGGAAAATATCCCGTAAGACCCTGGACCACCATGCTCCCTTAATCCAGTTCCGCCAGCAAAACCACCTCTGGCGCTTTTTTCTTTCTTCCCTTTCCGCAATCTCATTATCGGCGCATTAAATCCCTAAAACCGCCATTACACTCCCCTGCACTCTCGTTACATCTCGGTTGCAAGATGTGCCGCGAGGGTGGAGCGGGGAGGGGAGGGAAGTAATGGGATAATAAGGATTTGTTCTGCCGGCGGCTCTTCAATGTTGGTGGTGAAAAATGGGAGCGGAGAGGCGTGTACCCATTTGGCGCGCTCTGTACTTCTGGACTGGCCGACACGGCCTCGTCGTTTTGTCCCTCTGCCGTTGTGTGCCCGCTTAATTGGAATGTAACTGACGACTTCGAATGTAATCATGCGATGAAATTGCTTCTCTTGGATGATGCGGTATATCACGGAATAGATTCAGGGGTGTGGGGAGACCCCACTATGATTTAGCGGTGTCGCCCCATTTTCTACGTCCGAGTGTTTTTGTCGGGTTCACGAGATAATGCACGTTATTTTCAGGCCGTTTAGAAGTTTAATTTTATTCTTTGCCACCAAAAATGAGAAAAAGTACGTAAAGTAAAAAGAGATAAGATACGCGTCAGACTTCTGAATTGACTTAAGTTTTCTCAGCCGCCCTGACGCGAGTTCACGACTTGGCTGTCGGAGCACCGACTGGCTCCATCACCGGCCGGCGCGCTACTCAATTGAATTGACCGGACTTATTTGGTATTCAAATTGCGAATTCCACTTTTCTTTTGTTTCATCATGCTACTCATAGCACTGCCAAATCACACAATGAGCATCATGCAATTAGGTCACCCATGTGCCAATATTTTAGCCAGAGCAGTCGTCTGAACCGTTTTCTCTTTCACTGTTCTGTTCTTCTGGTAAACAGATAATGGTGTATCCACGTAGATATGACGTAATCAATTACGTTTTATCGTACTAAGTTTGGGGAAGTAGCTGGGAATGTTTTATTGCAATAGGTGTGAGTAATTGGGTGTACCAAAGTTTCATTTACCGTTGAAATCAACACGAAAGGTTGATTTTGGTATTCCATAAGATTTAGTTGAAGTGTTTGCAAACGATTTCCATAAAAACTGGTACATGTGCTATAAGTAATGCCAGCCATTTAGCCTAAGTAATATGTGCCAAAATTAACTCATGAATGATAGTGTTAAGGTCTATTGAATTAATTGGACTTAAGGAATTCTTTAAATTGTTTGAATATTTTTAGCGTATGGTTTGAGTTAGAATTTTTGAAAATTCAGATACTCATATTAAATCAGTAAAAGTGTTGCTCGCCCATGAAGTTCGATAATACAATTGCTGCCTCATCGATGCTATGAATGTTTTTTTCTTAATGCTCATTCACTTCGATGAATAAATGCTCTCGTATCTTTACTGACGATAATGATTTGCACTCGTAATGCACTGCTACAAATTGAGGATCTTGACTTGCTACAATATCGAGAACTAAAAGGGGTCCTTAACCACTCCTAAGATGCAATCAATGAAATTTCACTTGAAACGCATTTGGGTGATATTCAATTAGATGAATTGAGGAAACGTGCTGAGCTGATCGACGGCAGGTGTTACTGATATGAATGCGTCGGGTCTTTCTCCTATTTCCCAAATGCCCCATCCTTGGAAGTCTGTCCCGTGATTTGTCAACATCAAGTGGCTCCCCCAAGCTCTTGCAAGAAGGTTCGTTATCACGACTGGAATTTTTAATGCCCGAAGAAAGCGGTCTCCCATCTGGAGGAACCGCAATTAGTGTATTTTTACGAGCACCCATTCATTCCCTCCCCGACGGCCATTACCTTCAAATTCAATCAGCCAACGCCTCGTTCGTGTGGACCCGGGCGTTTAAAGTCGTCATCCTCCTTCGCTCAAGGAATCTCCCGATGGCCACTTGAGAGCAATTCGATGAGAAAACACACATCTCTCCCCTTCCTTTCCTTCCACATCCCTCCCCTCGTGTATATCAATCTCTCCCCCTTACTCTCTCATAGAAACTAGACCCAAAGATCATTCCCAACACTTCTCTGCTCCACCCCTGCCCTTTCAAGCCTCTTCTGCCCCCCTTGTTTCCACAGATTGCCCTGCGATACGGCAACGCCGCCTGCGCGTACGGGGAAGGACTTCCCAAGAGGGTTGAAGGTGGTTGGGGGATGGAATTGCGGGGGTGGTGGAGGCGGTGGTAGGGAGATCGAAAGAAAGGCTCAAGTGGTTTCGAGGCAAGGGAGGGACCTGCTGAAGTAGGGGATGGTAGTTGGAGGGGATGGTGGTTGGGGGGATGGTGGTTGGACGAGATCTCTTGAAAATAAAAAGTTAATTGTGCTTAGGGAGGACCTTACTCTCTCTAATGCCCTAATTTCTAGACAGTTGGTGCTCGTTTTCATTGAGTGGGCGTACGCGCGTTAGCATCTACTGAATGTTGAATAAAAATCTCAGTAACGTTTCTTTTGTCTGTCCCTCTTTGCCGGAAATATTATGTGGAACTTTTGTTTTTATATAGTTCATCGGATCCCGAGCAGTTCATCAGATTTTTTTTGGTCTAATGAAGAATGGCCTGTTGTTTTGACGTTCAATCCGGCAATTAACGAGATAATGATGATCGGTATATCGATTGGCTGTTTTCGAATCAGTTTGTCGTGGTGGTGGCTGGTACTTGTATACTTACTTCATTTTATTAAAGACATTAATTAAAGTCTATCGGAACAGGTGTACTTTGGATGGACCCAGGGCTAAATATTTCTACACTTATAACGTCTACCGCGACACCAAAGAATCGTCTACCGACACCAATTTTAACTTCAAATATTTTCTGTCTCCCTTAGTTCAGTCTAACATCGCTAACTATTCTCTTCCCTCCTCCTCACTCGCTTAGGCAAACATTATCTCCTGTATCACAGCCTTTCACATGCCATGGTTCCTGTTAAAATCACTTGCATCCACTTTTCCTGTCCTAGAATTTCCCTCAACTACCTTCTGTCTTCCCGTACCATTCATTCTCTGTACATCCGTTCTTAACACAAAATTTATTTTTTCGTATCTATTAGGGATGACAACGTCGATAGGTTTCTGCCTCTGAAGCCGCTATTATTCAAAGGGGTTAGCTCGTTTGGAGTCCATGTGGAAGGTGGAATATAGTTTCATGTCCAATTCGATAAGAGTTCAAACTTCGAGTATCGAAGTAAAGTACCGAACACAATTGAGGTTGACGCTTAGATATAGCAGCCAACGACCAAGTGAACATCCAAATGAGTTGGAGGGTTTCGACCAAATATTTTGGATGAAAACAATTACTTACGAGGGTCATCCGGAAAGTAGTACCCGTTCGTGCCGCATGAAGTGCTGACGACGCGAGTAGCCGCTGGACGAGGTCAGATAGCTTCAGTGGCTTGTCTGCCTTCTCTGAGCCAAGTTGCGTGACGCTAGCATTGCCTGTGTTGTTTCTGTGATTGTTTACAATGTTTAAAAAAATTGAGAACGCCGCCAGTTGTGAAGTGAGGGCAGTGATTAAATTCCTCAATGCAAGAAACGTTCGCCCATGTGATATTCATCGCCAATTAAAGGAGGTGTATGGAGACAATGTAATGGACGAGTCGTCTGTTCGGCGGTGGTGTCGCAACTTCAACATGGGGAGGGGGAACACACACGACGATGAGCGTTCGGGGAGACCGTCTGTCATTACAGACCAACTGGTGAGCTCAGTTGACGAATTCGTGAGGAACGATCGGCGCGTCACAATTGATGACATCTGTGAGCATTTTCCCAATGTTTCTCGAACAATTGTTCATGAAATTGTTAAACACCATCTGCATTATGCAAAAATTTGTGCAAGATGGGTCCCTCGCATGCTTACAGATGAGCACAAAACCAAGCGTATGGCTGCAGCACTGACGTTTTTGGGACGTTATTCTGATGAAGGAGACTCTTTCTTGACTCGCATAATTACTGGTGACGAAACATGGGTTTGTTATGCATCACCTGAGAGTAAACGACAGTCAATGGAGTGGCATCATGCTCATTCACCAAACAAACCAAAAAAATTCAAGACAGTTCTGTCCACCAGGAAACTCATGGCAACCATTTTCTGGGATCGACGAGGTGTATTGCTTATTGATTTTATGGCCCGTGGAGACACTATTAATGCCAATGCGTATTGTGAAACATTAAAGAAATTACGGCGGGCAATACAAAATCGGCGGCGAGGTCTATTGTCTACTGGTGTCATTCTCGTTCATGACAATGCCAGGCCTCATGCAGCTGGGATAACACAAAAACTTTTGCAGCAATTCAAATGGGAAACTTTCGACCATCCACCGTATAGCCCGGACTTGGCCCCTTCAGATTTTCATCTCTTTACAAAGCTTAAAGACTTTTTGGCAGGAAAAAGATTTGACAGCGATGAAGAACTTAAAGAAGGAGTGACCCTGTATCTCAATGAGCTGGCGGCGAAGGACTATGCAGCAGGAATACAGAAACTTGTCACACGTTATGACAAATGCCTTAATTTGCTTGGAGATTATGTTGAGAAGTAGTTTAAAGTATCCTCTTTCAAATAAAATTTTTTATGTTTGTTAATATTTACTTTTGTGTCTTTATTTCACGAACGGGTACTACTTTCCGGATGACCCTCGTACGTCGGTTGAATTTAGTATTTATTTATGTAGAACGTACGTCTCCTTACACTCCAATAAATGAGTATGAGAACTAACGTACAATACTAGTATACGCATGCGAGACGGGCGATAGTAAAAGTTAAAACAAAATTGTTGTGGAGGAGGTCTTGGCTCCGGGGGCGGGCATAGATACGAGGTTCCCG
The DNA here is from genome assembly GCA_037158775.1 of Hetaerina titia. Classification (NCBI taxonomy): domain Eukaryota; kingdom Metazoa; phylum Arthropoda; class Insecta; order Odonata; family Calopterygidae; genus Hetaerina; species Hetaerina titia. Next base: position 63,701,071 of record CM073775.1, on the reverse strand, counting down.
ATTCTCCAGAGAAGACCGGCCGACCCACAGTGCAGCTGCGAGGGAAGACAAACAAGTGAATCTATGCCTGCGTGGTATGAGGAGGGGATAGGGACTAGATGGCCACCTCGCCTAGCGTCCGTCTACGGGGTGTTTTCTGTGTGGGACGGGGAGGGGGTTGTGGACCGGCGGAGGAAAGGGTGGAAGAACTAGAGAGTGGGGGGGAGGGGGTGCCTTTAAGAAGGGATGGTGTTCGTCCGAGGCAGGTGAAAGATGAGGGTTTGGTTTTTGGTAGCGGGTGCGGTGAGGACGAGGGAGGCGGGGAAGGAAATGGGCTTGCCTGGGATACCTTTTGTCTTCCTGCCCTCTTTATCTCCCTCTCCTCCTCTCCTTTTTACCTGGGCCGGCGGCTCTTTTTTTTCGGGAAGGTGTGATGCTCTGTTATCGCCATCATCATTCCCCCGCCTTCGGGTCTCCTCTCCTCTTTCTCACTAATCTCTCTCATCCTTCCCCCTTCCCATCTAGACCCTTAGTGCGTGCTTATACGTCATGCCTCCCTCCTCGTCTTCCTTAGTCGGGGATTTTTTTTTAGATTAGCTGCCAAAGATTTTTGGATCTAGACGGATGCCTTGTGGAACTCCATTTAGAGAAAAGGCCCCGTGGTGTCTCGGCAGGGGTTTGCTTTGAGAGGAGATGTAAGGACAAAGGATACTCGTGATGGGACGTCGTCCATTTCCAAGGGGCATCCACTGCAATCAGTGGCAGGCAGGAAAATAATACATTCAGAGCCAGGTTTCTTGATCAATTAACTTAACGGTGTGGCCTTTGAAGTCTTGAGCTTTAGCCTGTGTACAGATTTTTCATTCATAGTCGTTGCTGATGCTGATGATATTTTTAGCACGTAATTATTCTGGAGAAATATTAACAGATATGCATTTCGTGATGTTTTGGCTTCATTTCACGCAAAAAAATAATAGTTTAGTATGTAAATTGATAGATTTGGAAGCAGTTTGATATAGGTTTCCTTATTTGATCAGTACAATAAAAATAAACAAAAGTGATTTGTTCATAAGATTGAAGGATATTTCAGAAATGTTTAAAATCTAAACACATGATACGTAATCATTTTAATTGGTCGATTCTGGGACACTTCTATTTTTAGACCATTTTGTTTTAATTTAATTGTTTATCATTGATAATATCAGCACTTTTGAAGCCAAGCAAATTTTTTGGTAGTTGAGATCATTTTTAGATACATTTGATGATTGCGTTCATTCAGAAAACATTTTTCCAAAATTACTCTTGTGTTGTGCAAAATTACATAGTTGTACCTCGAATAAGATTTTTTCCCTCTTGTTTATTTCCTTTATTTCTTCAAAATTTCCCACTTTCATGTCTGGATTTTATTTCTTCGCTCCTATAATATTTCCCCACTCACAGCGCTACTCCCCCCAGTTTCCCTGCTTCGCGTTCGCCTAATTTCCGTTTCTCTGCCCCTTTCCTTTCCTCACCCGTTTCGCTTTTCCCCTCCATTCGTCTTATCCATTTTAAGCTCCTTCCCGATCCCCGTCCTCTCGTCCCCCTGCGCCTTTCCCTCCGAAATGTGCCCTTGGAAAGTTTTGGCATATCATTTAATGCCCTCGAAGTATACCTCCCACGAACTCTCCCTATCCCCCTGCTTTCGTTTTTCGTCGCTCTTCTTTTTTTTATTTAAACTTTTCCATTCTCTTGTGAGATGGGAGTAGGGTGGATCCACTCACTCCCCCGCCCACCCCCCTCTCTCTCTGTTTTGTACTTTCTCTCTTCTCCTCCTCCTCCTCCGTCTCCACCCTCCCATATACTCTCATTCCTTTTATACACACCTTTCCGCGACCCATTTTTTTCCTCTGGGATCATTTCTCAACAAGTCTCTCCTTTCTTTCCGCACCGGCTGGGCGGTTTATTTTCCTTTATTTTCCATTTTATGCTCTGAGATAACCTCCCCCACCCGTTTCTCTATTCTTTTACCACTTCACTCCACCCCCACTCCTTCCCACCCTTCCCCCCAACCTTCTCCTCTCTTTCCTCCTCCCCGTACCCGCCCCCGGGGACATTCCCTTTCCTTCTCGAGATCCGGTAGATTTTCTATCCCATTTCCCAAATTGGATCGATTTTTTCATCGCGTTCTTATTTCCGGTGCGCGCTGCATCAACCGCTCGCTGTGTGGCGGTAACGATCGATTGCTATTATGCGGACGGCAGGGAGCGATCTCCTCCAGGTTGACGCGGCAATGCCCCAGGACATTCGGCCATTTCGCGGAAGAAGGGCGCGCGCTTCCTCTCCGCCTCAACCGACAACCTTGGGTTTTCGTCGCGGGTCGCCGCGCTTGTGTCGTCTCATTTTCCGCCTGTGTCTCATAGCCTCCCACTCCCTTTTGAGGGCGGACCGTGTGTTTTTCGCGGAGGAGGCCTTTACCGGGGGAGCGCTGGAGGCAACACTTACTTACTAGACGGGGATTTTTGTTTTGACGTTTCTATTTGCCGTGTATTGCGTCGCCTCGCCGTCCTGTCGCGGGAACGTACCTATCCCTCAAGCGGACTGATAAATAAATTATGGAGTTTTATAAAAATGAGACATTCGCGCTTACCTTGGGGATGTCAGAGGAACTTGTTATTTTTCCGGCGTTCAAAGAAATAAATGTTTCCCCCAACCAATTTCCTCGCGACATGATTTTTTTCTTCTTGCCGTTTTTCTCTCCTTGGTGAATTTCAAGACTGTATGTGGATGGCTCTTTAAGTCATTATCATTGTATTGGGGAGTTTTCTTTTAATATCCTGCAAGTATATCCAACTCTAGTTTCACAGACGCGTCTGTCGAACATCATTGTTATAATTGTATTATTGCGAAATACTAGTTGCCGAAAAATAATTGTTTTCGAGTACTTCTCTTTAAATACCTGTATAGTGTTTTTTTAATTGGTCACCTGAATTTTGCTTCCTCTTCCGAACGATACATTTTGTAACTCCGCGCTAAAATCGTGTTTTTCAAATGCTTTTTATTTATATCGTGTTTATGATGTAGTATTTCAATCTAAATCTTTTAAGTTTATGCCAAATTACGGTTTATTTTCGGTAAAAATAATCTACTCTTGTGAATATGTTTAAACCTAAGTATAGCGGCTTTCGTCTAATCTTTGGGATTTAAAAAAAGATAATACCTCAACCACAGAGTTTGGGCGTAGGATGCTTGTTAGAGGCACTAAATCGTGCCACGAACAATTACAAGTCTTGTAAGTCTGTAGAATATTTGGCCCTGCTAAATTTATTTCGGTTTCTTGGTAATCATTATTACTATCAAGCGTATCATTAATTTGTAATGAGAACATTTCCCTTTTTGTACCACGTGTTACTACTGTCAATTCACCCGATTAACGCATGTGCATTTGCACGTATTTTCAGTGTGGTGGGCATTTCCCACAATACGTTTCCCGAAACATAAACGCCCGCCCACAGTTAACGCCTAGCCATCGCACAATTTTCGGATACGGTCAAGCGCCCTCGTCTCCCCTGGATTGGATTACCGCATCACTTAGAAGGGGGTCGATTTCGGTCCGCCTCGTCCTCCACTTCTCTTTTCCACGGTCAACGAATCCACCCTCCCTCTGCCCACCTCCACCCGCCTCCCTTCCGATCTCCTGGGCCCATTTGCTTCCCTGTCGCCCTCCTCTCGCCCCCTCCACCTCCTCACACCCATTTCCTGTTAAGACCATGTGGACCCACGGACACAGCCTCCGAGAGAAGGAAAGAAGCTTCCAAGATGACGACCGCCACATGTTGCCATAGGATATCCCCCCCGCCCCCAGGTCGTCCCCGCTTCATCTTCCATGGGTAAGGCATCCCCCTGAGCCTTCCCGCCCGGTGTCCCCTCCATCCCTCGCACCCCTGTCGCCCTTCCGCCCCCCAACCCATCCTGTACTCTCTCCTCTGCCCTTCACCTCGTCCCTCGAATCGTTCCTTCCATTCTCGCTCGCCGCTTTGCCGGTCTCTGGCGTAGGGAAGTGATGGCTTTAAGGGGATCACACCACTTCTCGTTGCGGATTGAGGTGAAGGATTCTCGATATTTTTTTTCGTGCAGTAAGTCATATGGTTCGATAATCGGTTTGCGATCCTCATAGTGTTAAGTGCGTGAAAAAATGAAGAAAAAAATTCTCCCGACTAAATGTTTGAGAAGGACATGAATTTTCATAATTTTTCTCGGAGCTGAAAGTGTTAAAGATATTTAAAAAATTAATATTCCCGCGAGAAATAGCTTAAATATTATCACACATAATTGTAACATTTCCAAATATATTTTAAATTATCAACGCAGAGCGAATACTGAAGGCGATGGAAGGAAAAGTGCAGGGAAAGCAGACTGGGGCTTGTACAAGTGTACCTGCATCCTAAGGTGCAATTATTTGTTAGATGATGGCATATGTAATTGCATGCGTGTAAAATGAAAGGATGTAGATATGTATTTGCATGCTCGTAAAAGATAGGATTTTTGCATGAATGTATGCAGCACTGTGGGTATGGATTTGCATTGCAACGTATGTGTTAGTTTTGAATGCGGTTGTTTTCCCTTTAACGGGTGGTGACCTAACACCCCCCGCCACACGCTCTTGAGGCGGCTTGCTGGGTATTATGTAAATGTAAATGAGTGCAATTATTTAGGATGGAATTAAAGAATGTAGGGAGTATACAGAGCTAACAATGCGCCGCGCTGATATTAAGGACGGGATTTGAGGAAATTGCGTGTCACGTGATTCAAGGTTTGGGAATGTAATAGTTCGTAGCGCCAAAATCCATCAAAAATCTATCCTAATCCTAGTCAACTACAGCTAATAATGGTGTATAGTTGATCGTTAGAAATGTGTAATATTCTTGTTTTCAACGCAGTTAGGATAGCATTTTCACATCGGTTGCAGTTTACGTATATTACAATTGAAACGTTAGTCGATATGATTATTCAAATCTGATCCCTTTTAACACAGATTCAAAAAAATAATCGTTACCATATGTTATCTGCAATCGCTTGTTTTCCCTATGATTTTAGAAAGTGAACGAAAGTTGGTGTATTATGTTTACTGTTTACTATCTCTTTCTTGTGTTCGAGGGAGTTTATTTTGTCAGCCCGAGGGCAATTGATCAACGTTTTCATAAAACTTTCTTTGTCGTGTTCTTTTTTTTCATATCTTCCACGTTCCCCGCCTTTATTTCGTCCAATACATTTTGGATTTCTCATTTTTGTTTGCATATGGATTTCCTGTCGGATGTTTCCGTTCCGAGCGCAAAAACATTTTATTTTCAATGTAGAGTTATCACTCGGTTGGTCACATGGTTGCAGAAACGTTTATATCCTTTTTAAAAAAAGTTTTCGATATGTTTTTTCCATTGTTGACCGTTAAGGACCATACCGTACTTTCGATTTCTTTTATCAAAAGTCGATGTATCGGAAGTTTAGGTAATTGATTTGCGGAGCCCCTAAAAAAAATCATCTTTGGTCGGTAAACTAATAATGACCCGCATCAATAGTTGAAGCTTTGCGTTATTAAATGCAAATTCTTTGCATTCAAAATATTCGAACTTCGAGTTAACAATCCTAATCTACTCTCTTAGCAAATCCAAATCCATATTATGCATGCACTGAATTGCTTTTCGATGTCTTATGAATTTGCATAGACGAGGTACTTTGTTTTCAAAGCTATTAATTTTGCTATGAAGTACGTTATGAGCATTCAACAGGAAGGATCCAATGGATTTTGTTTTTCTATAAGGCCGGGAAACTTAAGTAATGCAGAGGTAATAGTTTCCCAGTGGAATCGTGTGCTCCATAGCGAAATTGTTCCAGAAACTCCTACCCCCCTTTTTTTAATTTTTCCAATCCCGAAACGTCTACATTACATTATCCATTACATTACCCATTTCTGGGAAAATATCTATTTCATTTTGTGTAACGTCATTTGAAAATATTTTATAAAATAGAGTTTAGTTGTGCCAGTTCATACATGAAATTCCGTTTCTGTCCTACTGTCTGCGTGGTTTCTCTCTCCCACTACCTATGGATTTTCCCGTTTTTCAACTAAACTGGTTAGGCCTTTGACTCTTTCTTCATCATTTTCCATTCTTCCCTCGTCGTTAACCTTCATATTGCCTCCCATTCATCTCTAAGTCTATAGATTCTTATCTTAAACCCTACTGTCAATATTCTTTTATACACGCGCATTGATTTGTGAAAAAGCAGTGGTATTTTCTCAATCAGTGAAGGCATTTCTCATCCTTCCCATTTTTTTATATCTCCTTCCATCTACCTACCCCTATTTCTTTGTTTCCGTCCAACTTCCTTCCCCCCTCTCTTCCTCGCCCCGCCCATATTTCATTCTCACTCCTCGTATCCCCTCGTTCGTTTTCTTCCCTTTTAGTTCCATTACGCCCACGCCTTGTCACTTGTCTTCCCTTCGTTCCTCTTTCTCGTACCCTTTTGTCCTAGCCCCTTATTTCATCTCGCGCTCTTCTCTTTTTTTTTACCTTTCTCCGACATAATTCCTTTCCCTCTGCGTGCGTATTTTCGGTGTGTAGGTTTTTCGGTCGAATGATCGCCCCCAGGCTTTCTTTTATTTTGGAGATTTATTTTTCTGCGTCTTCTCGTAATCAGTAAGGTCAGTTCTAGCACATTTTGCAGCGCAGTTCCTCACGCAAGCTATCCAATGGTTCGGGGCACTGTTTCTGGAGCCGGCTGGAGGATTTACTCCTTGAAGAAAAAAACGCACCACTTTGTTGTTCCACGAAATTTAATATTACTGTGGCATCCAGGTTTCGCTAGCGTGCTGCACCTGAAGATATTGCAACTCAACGCTGCCTGAGTCGTGGATGTGCTGCATATTGAGTGATATTTCATTTCTTTAATCAAGAAAGTGGGGTACCTGGCTATACTAATTTAAAAATCAAAAAGTTTCCGATTAAAGTATGAAAAATACAGAATAGTCTTGTATAATATGGCGCCTTGTGTCTTCCAAAAGAGGTTGATCATAGGCTTTTGGGAGATTGTATTAGGGTTGAGGCCGTAGGCACTCGATCTTGTGGAGATCCTACCTCATAGAAAGTTATTGAACATGAACCAACATTCTTCCATGGATATAGATACGGAAAATAATGACAAAGAATTAATTTTTTGCCAATTTTCATTCTCTGTTATTTTCATTTACCCTAGGCTTTCTCTACTCTATAGAAAACATGTTTCTGATTACGATAACACACCTGACGGTTACGCAATCCTCCCGTAACGGTTTATGTTTTTGAATAATGAATTGAAATATAATATTTTATTAGTTAATGAATATTTTCCCCTCGCTATTGTGCTCATAGTTCCCTCTGGCACTCAACTATGAAATTCCATTTTCTCAACCTTATCTAATTTCATTCCTCAACTTCAACTTCAATCAACTTCGTTATTCTCCCCGCTTTCCGAATTCCGGCCAAGAAGAATCTTTGGGACCCCACGCATTCTAGAAATATTCCTTCAAGAAGGTTTGGAGAGAGGGCAAGCATTTTTAATTTGTCATCTGACGATTTTTTCATTTTGGCAAATGAAAGGCTTGAGAGAGGATCCCTGTGTCTTTAATTTTTCCTACGACGGTTGGCCACCCGGCTCTCGCACTCCATTCTCTTTGTTTCCCTTACAATCTCCTTCCTCCCCAACGTAATTTTTTACGGTGCACAGAATGATGGCTGGTCCCCAGTATAACTCCCTGTACAAAGTAAATCTCAGTATTCAGGGGTGATGGAGGTGTGAGCTGAATATAGTGAATTTCGTTAAAATCACGATATTATTGTTGGCAGATGATACCCTTTTGTTTGAGCTCCAAATGATTGCAAAATAATACTCTTTCCACTAAGGCGGTAAATGTTTCTTTACTATTTCTTATTTTCCCCTTACCTTCCGATCCCTGACTTGCCTGATCACCGGCGATGGAATTACTTTCCCCTTTATTCATCACGCCAAGTTAAATTTTTTTCCACTTCCTTTTCGTTATACAGTGGAGTAAAAAAACACTTTACGGCGAAAGGAAAATATTTTCATATAGCCATTCTAAAAAACGCTCAATTTTGAAAGAAGCTCAATTTCTCCATTCCCCTACCTTCAGTCGTGATTTTTTAAAATTTAGGTAATTAAAAATAGTAACTGAGGGAAGCAGCAATGTATGCGGTTCTAATGTTTCATGTAAAATTATAATGGTGGAAATGCATTTCTTATTGGAATTTAAGAACACAAACGAAGAAGGTCTAGGTGTTGTTGGGGAAGGAAGAATATTGGGAGACATTCAAAGACGGCGGGAAAAGAGTATTCAGGAGAGTAAACGGGGAAAAGTACAGAGAGTAAATCAGGGTGAGGATGTAGGTATAGGGTAAGAATGTATCAGATTAGAGAGTTGGTTAGGAAGTTCTGCAGAAGAAATGGAGGCATAAAATATGCAGGTGGAGTTTAAAAATTGTTTATTGTAATGTAGAAAGTTTCTTTGTATAGTGTAGGGTTGTCCATTAAAAATATTTTCGGTATAGTGTTACTTATGATAATAATGTTCATCTACATCTACACCATACCCAAAAAGCCGCCTCAAGGATTTGTGGCGGGGGATGTTAGGTCACCACCTGTAAAAGAAAGCAAAACTAAATGGAAAATCAACACATCCATGCAAAACTACGCCCACGATTTCGATTTGCGAAACGATTTCTCCTTAGAATATAGTAAATATTTGTCCAATGACGTGCAAGCTAGAATTTGACTAGCAAGAAGGCAAAATTCCACTACCACATGGAGTGTCAACGCTGCAGGATCTCTCCCCCTCACAAAATTCCTGTGCCTTGTCGTGGTGCGCAGATTGGGCATATAGTGGCACCATTCATGAGTTCTAGTTCTAAGTTCTCGATCGACGATTGACATTGAACGGTGCTAAATTTAGATCGCACAACCAGAGCCCTCAACTCAAGATTTTCCCTGCCATTCGCCTCCCCCCCCCCACCAATTGATGTCTTCGTCCGCGGTCTCGTTTTGCCCTTGCCCGCGACTATTCCCACTCTCCGCCAGGGTTTTCATAAAGGGAGACAGAATGACGCTCGAAATTCGGTTGGGCGTCCCAACCATCCTTTTGCCATGTCCCCGCCCGTCCTCCTCTTTCGCTTCCCGTCCTGCTCTTCCCTATGCGCCTCATCCCTCCCTTCCCGACATCCACCTCCCCCCAAAACCCCTTCGGAGCCCACTCTCGGGAGTCCCTCCCGCTCCGGCCCCCGGGGAAGCCACCATCGGCCCCACCACCTCACCCGTCCCTCGTTCCGTGACTAATAAATGGCAGGGATAATGAGGAGGGATGGAGGGATGTTAAGGAGATGGATGTTTTAGGAAGGAAAAGGCATACCTTTTAAAGGCAGAGGAGGACGAGGGGGGATGGACCGAAAACTGAGGGTTGGGGAGGAGGTTCCCTCTCGGAGAAATACGGGCCACTGCCTTCCTTTGCGGACTGCAGCCCCAGAACCCTAGGGGGAGCGGAGGAAAGATGAAGGTGGGGAGGATGTCACCTTTCCCCCTTCGCATGATACCCCGAAGTTTTCAAGTTTTCTTCTACCAAACGGTTTTCAAGTTTTGTCCGGGTGTCGTTTCTCTCCCCACCTCGCCAATGCTATAAATTAGGCATGCGGAAATTTTAACTTTGGTGGTCCTCGGTAAAAATCGTGTGATCCTTGATAAAATTTTACCCTAACAGTCCATTAACAGCATTTGTTCGATGATGGATTCATCCGTTTGTCTTTTAAATTGATCCAAGAAGGCTGACGCCTCGTGATAAATTACCTTTTAAAGTTTTCGTGGAATTAAAGCCATCAGGAAATATCAATTTCACCAACTATTTCATTCGTGACGCCGGAGTACCTCGTTATGGAAATCCATTGCATCGTCCAGGATTTTGCGTGCGAACCCTCCTCCGCTGGGACGTGAGGCAGTAAGGGATATGGTTCAGGAAGCGTAAGTAACAATCAAGTAGCATTTTTTTTACGTGTAAATGTTGTCTTAAAGTGCCTGCACAGCACTCCGGATTAGTGTCGGCAAGCAAATTGCCCTCCTCATAACCCGTTGCTCGACATGATTAAAATAGCGTTTTGGTTAAGTTGTTCCTCGAACGGGTCTCATTTCAACGGAAACTTCGGTTTGACCTCGGGGCGGAGCTGACCTGGGGGATTCGGATTGGAGCCTGAGAAGACGGCGACCCCCGGCATGCTGTTCAGAGGAATGGGAGCGAAATGCGTGGCGAATGGAAGGGATGAGCCGAGATACGTGGACGGAGGGTAGGACTGCTTGGAGAGCGGGCCATTATCCCTCGGCTGAGGCGTATGAGTGAGCGCCTCGGTGAGAAATATGGAGGCAACATAATTCCTCTTACACAAAGGATAAGGCAGCCGCCTCCGGGCCTGCTGTCGCAGGAGCCGGGGAATGCACAATTCGTGAAAGCTAAGATTTTAAAAACTTTGCGGCCAGCTTAAGACAGAAAGGTCTCTCATAGTCCGCGGAAAGAAGTCCGATAAAGATATGTAAAACCTGCGTCCGGCTGGCATATCTCCTCCTAGAAGTTGTGGTCCAGAATTTCCTAAACTTTGTTTTAAGTCTATGAAAGTGAAATAATTGCACTGTCCATGAGGAAGAAATCGCACCCAGAGATGTCTTAATCGTATGATGGCAGGCACTAATTTCCGAAAGTCTGTTGGAATTCTCAGTCAAGCCGATAATCGTGATGAAGTGAAAATAATCCACTTTTTGTCGGTCTGTGGCTGTCAGGCACTTGTACTGCAATGGTTTTAGATCGATATGAGAGGCCAGTATCGTCTGCCAGTCAAAGAATGCAACATAATGAAAATTTTCTACTTTACTCAATTCCCGTCACGCTGTTGATTACCTGTAGACTTTTTTTTAAAATGAAAGTTCGATTGTGCATTTCCTCTTTTATTTTATAAGTGTCTACATGATAGCGTGTCTTCATTTTACAGGGTCATGGGGTTGGTGCTCAGCCTTGAATTTATATTGTGTCGTATCAACGTTTTTGTTAGTTTGACCGTCCCCCTGTGGGCAAACCTATGGTGTTCTCCGCAATTTTAATAGCCGCAGTTTAAGAAGTAACTCCTCTGCGTTGATGGCGTATTGGGAGACGCATTGCCTCATGGCATCCAGTTTTACTCTCAATAAAATTTATTTCATGAGCCACCTCGGCTGGAGCAATAGTCTTTTCCCAAAATTAATAATAAATATATCTGTAAGTCTAGGCAGTTCATCTACAATGTATTAACTATGCTAACTGCAATAAGCTTTCCTACTTTAAGCTGCAGATTTCCGTGTGGTATTTCCTGGGATTTTTTTAACGGTCAAATAAATAAATTACCAAATGAAATCCGAAAAAGAAACCGTGTGAACTCTTTTCAAAAGTAAAATAATGGGTTTGAATGCATTCATTCTGTTAATTTTAGTTTCTATATGAGATTTCGCAAGCCTAGAGACAGGGTAAAGAATGAAATTTTAGGCGGAATGATTGGAAAACGAATGTAAATGGGTTCCCACAAGATCCAATTCCTTGAAATTCATGGGTCCATGCCCGTTCGAAGATACACCCTGGGGGATAACCCTTACCTCCCACAACCTGGAACCAACCCTGACAGGGATTTAAAGCGTGCTGGCTACCCTGGGATGTAAAGCAGAGCGTGGGAAAGGATGGTGAATAGGATGGTGATTGATTGATTGGTTATGGGCTGCATTAAAGCGAGTTGAGATTGGGTCCATAATGTCTTCCCTTCCGCTTTAAAACCAGGTCGAAGAAACGAGATGAAGTGGCGGTTGTCAAAATTGTGGAAAAAACGAAAGGAATTAAAGAGAAAGATGGAGATGGGTAATAATTTGGAAATTAGTTTATTGTTCCCCAAAAGTATTTTTCCTCAAATGTATGTTGTTCTCTCTTCATGTCATAGTAATTGGGTACAAACTTGCATGCTGTTATTATGTTCGTCCAGATGGTTCTCCATGTTTACACCATCGATGGCGTGAATCCTAATTTCAAGATTAAAACATGCGCATAAATTCATGCAGTTTGTGAAATTGCGAAGGATTTGCATCGAGGATAAACTTTATTAATTGAAGCTTAACGTGAAAAAGAAACGCTTATGTGAATTTAATTAAAATGTCCAATCGCACACGCAATGTTTATCAATTCTCGGATTAGGTTTTTTCTGTGGCGTAGTAGTCGGCAGTAAATATTTTAATATAATTTATAAATAAATTTAGGATTGAGTATTTTCAACAAACACTGGATTTATGTATTTACTTTGAAATTCCCATTCATTTTTAATAGACTCTCAACCCTTCGAAAAGCGATCAACTCGTCTAATGCAGTGCTTCCCAACAGATGTGCCGCAAAAATTTTAACTGCGAAGTCCTGGTTATGGGGTGGCGGTTCCAGAGGGCTAAGCCGTCGAGTGGTTGTCGCTTTATTGCTGTTTCCTAGCTACGCACGTGTGAAGACGACCTCCCATGATGTTATAGGATCTATTCCTGGGTGGAGTGGTTGTAAACTATTTTCTCTGGGTCAATTACCTTTTTCCTATTATTATTGCCATCAGGTGTTCAAGCCAGGCCTTCTCACCCATCCTCTTTTTGCGTCTCCTTGGTAAGGAAGTTCGCGAAAACAATTCCCCCCTGCAATTCACCTTATCTTCATGTTCTCAAAATCATTGAACTCTTTTGGCGGACTCTCTTTGAGGGCGAATAATGTATCTTTCCTTTTTCTAGCTACATTTCTCAGTAATTTTCACGCTTTATGTCGCATTTAAAATGAGCACAAAGGTTGGAAAGCATTGGTCTAATGGGCACTGGAAAATGAATCCGTATCTGATAACGCTGTGGTTGATCATTAAGGCATAATCATCAAAACAACTTTGTTTCCTGTTTGGTTATCTTTTTTTGCTGTCCCCTCATTTGAAACTATTGGTTAGCTTAAATGTTTCCTGCGGCCGCGGTTCTGCAGCATTTTGAGATGGCGTTATCATCTTCCCGCCTTTCCTGCATGGGAAAGGGCCTTAAGGGAAAGGAGCGCGCTTAAAGGAGTTTGCGGGTAGCATGGTATAAGAAAGGGTTTATGCGAATGGCGATGAAGGAAATGGAATCGTGTAGGGTGACAGGCCGTGAAATGAGAGCGAGGGCCCGAAGGGGAAATGGTTTTTTTTTAAATATCATTATTTTCTCTTCCCTCTCATGAACGTGAATGATTACTTCCCCTTCGACGAAAGAAGCATCTTCCGGACCTTATTATTGCGGAGAGAGGGAGAATAGTCCTTGGAGTGAAGTGGAAGCTTTTCTCCTACGCGTAACGACAGGAGGAGACGGTGGGGGGCGTGAAGGGTCTGGAAGTTGACGGTTAGACCGAGTTTTCTATGGTGAGACAAAAAGCCGAGTTGTTTATCCGCAGGCGGAGATGAAAACGGTGACGACTGCGTAGAGGTGTCACATAATCGAAAGGACTGTTGAAAAACACTAAGGTCCCATAGATCTTTCCCCGATTGCCAAGGTTATACCCTCCACTGTTTTTACATCAATCCCCTTAACTCTGAAATTTACAAACTTTTTTGAGCATAGATTTGATATTCTTAAATTATCGATTTTCGTAACTTTTCAAAGAGAGGAAACATTTTTTCAAAAACTTAATTCGATTTCTGTGTTAATGCCTTCCAAGATATATTCACGTGAGCGCTCCGCTTATGCTCCTTAAGTTACTTAAAGATGAAAAAATACGCACTCGCTTTACGTTGGTTAAACGTGTTAACGTTAAAGTCCAAATGAAATTTCTGATGGTGTTATTTTTTGATAACTTGCCACATTTGGATTGATTTTTAAAATTTTACAATCGAGTGCTTATGTACTTATATCACAATTAATTTGCTCAATTCTTCGCTAAGTTGAAAGATTGCAATAAAAATTTTAAAAATCATTTTCATTCCATGTTTGTGTAATTGCAGTTTAAACTGACATTTTTTCTGTTATTTTTCAGGTAAGAAAGCTGGAATTATTACGAGAGTTGATTTGGTCGCGCGTTGTTAGTCGTGTTTCTTGGGCTGCTTTCTGACGGTGGTAAGTTTTCATAACTCCTAATTTAGCTGAAATGACTTTTTATCGACATTATTTTTAACTAATTCATCATATATTATTATTATCTATCGTGCCTATGATTCCTCCTGAAAAGAGTATTTAAATAAAATAAAAGTTGGCTAGCATACCGTACATCAGATCACTTCCCACGTGATTTCTGCGCAACAAATAAGTGGAAAGGGTATAAGTTTATAGTAAAGCTAATTTTGCTATCATTTTTCTTCAACCTATAAATGCGAAGGGCGCAAACTAATTCCCTTTTCCATCTTCCTGCACAAACTTGGACCATTGTGTTTTATAGGCGCATGAAGTCGGAACGTTTTAACTCAAGGGTTATGAAAGAAAGTGAATGAGTGAAGCACGGAAAGTTTAGAGACGGACAGCTGGCTTAAAACGGGTCAAATTTAGGTTCCATAATTTTTTAACGTATTTCGTTCCTACCTCGTCGGTAGTCATCACGAAAAGGGCCGTGGAAAATTAAAACTCGGAAGGAAAGAATGACCCGAGGAATAAACAAAGTTTTGGGGAATGGCGCGAGACACCCAAGTCGGTAGAAAGAATGTTATGGAGACGGCACCAAATGATTCAAAGAAGATGTGAAGCTGACGGGACCAGGGGGTAGTGGAGGGGGGGGCTGGAGTGACTCGAAGAAAAAGATGTAGGATGGTGGGGTTCTCTTATTGCGAGGGGTTCCCTGGAGTGGTGGCGAAAGGGGCATCGAAGTTGGGGGACTGTAAGAGGGGCGAGCGGGATTGAACCGGTCGGGGAGGGAAAAAGGGAAAGGACGGTAATGGGGGGATGCGTTTAGTGGTTATAGTGGGGGCGGACGAGGGGAAAGCGGGACGATCCGTGGAGGGCTCGGGAAGGATGGGAATGGAATCCAATGAGTGATTGCCCGGAGGGTGGGAAGAAAGATCTTTCAGAGGCGGTGCTTAATGACTGGTCTGTAGATGAGAAGCAATAGGAGGAGGAAGACGTGAAGAGTGCGTGAGTGCATGCAATAGAGTGATGGTGGCGACCGGGGATCGGGGCGAGGGGGGGAGAAGAGCTCGGTTTCCAGGATCATCCCTTGCGGCACTCTCGGCCGTCAGTGGTAGACGACGCCTTGGATTGAGTGATGCTGGAGAAGTATTCATAGTTGAAGAGTGCCGGCAGTTGTAAATTTATTAAAAAACACTTCTTGAGTATCTTTGGAGCAATAGCAAAAGGAAATAGATAAAATACGTTTCTAGTAGTTAGGGCTGAATCTCTTTGAGAAGAAATGTTGCTTAAAGCAGGAGCTTTGGCGTATTCTAATCTCGGCCGGTCGCAGTTTATTTGAATTTATTCGCCCTGACGATGCGAATTGTCTTGCATCTACATAATACCCCGCAACCCGCCGCAAGGGCGCATGGCAGGTGATGTTAAGTCACTACCCGTAAAAGAGAATAAAACCACGCGCAAAATCCACAAAAAGATGCCAATGCACACCCACAAAAGGTGTGTATCTTCATGCAAAAGCCTTTTTAACTTACACGCATACACTAATAAATACTCATGCATAGCGCGAAGAGGTTTTCCTGCAAAGATAACCAACATGAATATGTTCCCAGATAGCCGCCCCGGCGTTTCGGGGATGTCGATTGAAAATCGAGGGAACTTAACATTCAGCAATGTAGTTTCATTTGAATGATTACTAATATTTTCAATAAAATGAAAAATATTTTTTTCCCTTTGCGTATGATTTTGTTCAGTGTTCATTCGGCGAACATTCTTTAATAGAAGATTATGTATAATTTCAATTTAGTTATTAATAATAAAAAATAGCAGCAAATATTTGTTCCGAAATTGTAGCCGATTGAAAAACTGGTAACCAGAGTGTTTACGTTTGGACCATTCTGCAATGGTGCATATCAATAAATAATCATCAAAATGTTCAGCTGTTGATAGATAATTTCTCTAAAAGTGTGTCTTTCCCGTTTTTTCTATAAATATGCTTCAGCGATTTTAGTCGAAAATATTTCCACACTCAAAGGAAAAAAAACGTTATTGGACGCACCAGAATAATGCAGTTTTTCCGGTACCCAGCATTGCTCCTTCGTTCGTTGAAGAGATAGGCAGAAATGGAAGGTCAAGGTGAGCGAACGCAAAAGGGGAATTAACGGGGTGGAAGGAGGGAAAGAGAGAGAGAGCGGAACGCTCAGTGAGGATCTCATCCAATCTATCTTACTCTCCCCGGCCCTTCTTTCCGAAGGTTTTTTACGCGAAGTTCCAAGTTTTTTCCACCTCCCCCCCCCCCGCGAGCTCATTGCTTATGCTCATCCGCCCTCAACTACCGTGCAGAAGTCAAGTCTTTACCCCCTGATTCCTCATGGCTTCCGGGACAGTGATTGTCCGATCCATCAGCTGCATTGGATTTAGTAGATGTGTTTTTTTGTGTCAACTCGGCTGAAGTGTGCACGTTCGTCCTTTTTACAAATGGTATTTCTGAATTGAAGCGCTTTATAACTCCAGGGGAACCATTCGTTTCCCTTCCTTATTAAAAGAAGCCTTACCGTTACCTTCGCGGAGTATTTCCATCGGAATGCCTTTTGCGTGAACACATCGCTTTTGTCACACAGATCTCACTTTTTATGCCAGAGGATTCCCTGGAGTGTTTGGAAAAGGAAGGTTCTTGAGTTAATTCAATATTTCTTTGGCATTACGCATACGTCCCATCGCAATTAAAAGGAAATCATGAAATAGTTTCCACACCGCATCGCGTTCTTGGAAATTATTAGCGGAAACGTTTTGGAATTGGGAATTAATCCGAACATTTTCTCCGGCCGTCTTGAGTGAAAGATCATACAAGGACCCTGTTTAATAAGCACTTTTCTTGACAATGAAAAATTCCGGATATCTCCTGGAACGTTTCGAAAATGTCGTTATAATCACGCATGATAGCCCATTTTCTCCTCGCTTTGCCGAGTACTATGCTGGAATTTCCAATCTCACAGATTCCCTTTGATAGGTCCATCTCTCTCTTTTTTTTCTCGATTGTTCCGAAAGTACCGGACCACTTTCGACTATATCGAAATTGGTCGATCGTTCCTCTCCCCCATTTTTTTCGGATCCCACCGATGATATTCCAATCGGAACCGATACGGGGTGGGTACGGGGGAATCCTCGGCTCCTGCATTCGGGGCCACTCGATCAGGTTTTGATAACCCGATTAAATCTGATCGCTCATTTTCCTTTTTTTTCGATGCTCACTGCCGTATCTGGACCCTGGGATCTCTCTCTATCCCACCTCCTCCTCACTGGTCCGCGAACCATTCAGGCTCGGGACTCTTCGTTTTACGTGAATCGAATCCTTGGAATCGGCTCATCTGATAAATGCGCTTCTCCGGATCAATCATTTGCTCGAAATAGCAGCGGTGTATTTTCCCTCGGCCTCCTTTTCTTTATTGCCGCTGGTATAAAAAAAAAGAGAGCTACGCTTCCCCGCCGTGTCGAAGAAAAACGATATTCTTGTATATTATTGCTTGGAAAAAATAACGGCCAAGATGGAAGCGGAGGAATCTGGACTCATAATGGTGAATTTCTTTCGCTCAGTTCGAATGATATGACAAGCTTTCTTATTTAGAGTCTGGTTGCCTCTTCTCATTCGCAGCGAGCTTCAAGTTTTCTGATTCGAAGATATAATGGAAATTAATCAATAGTTTCCACCCTTTGACATATTCCCGCATTATGCTTTTTAAGTTTTGGTTGGATCGCACCACGATTTATTCAATTACTTTGTGACGGTATTATTAATTTTAAGATTGTACATTAGCAGCATTTTCATACCCGGTAGTATATTTTTTCAAGAGACGTACCTTATGCGTTGAAATGTTACCCAAGTTCTCAATAAAAGGTAATAGTACTCGTGGTTTTTCAGCATGTAAACGTACATGTATATGCACGCATGCCTATTTAAGGTTGTCTGCGTAATCATGATACCCATTAGGGGTATGTTTTCGACATATGCTGGAAATTGTATCGCCGTGATCTTCTGAAGCGCTTCCAGGATAATTCCGTTTGTCAGAATTATTTCCGTCTCCTTTCCTTCAAATTTCTACTCCCTTGATTCCTTTCATAAGGGTTCTTCCTTCCTCATCCCCGCTTGGCCAACATTCCCCTGCTCTCGCAGCCCTCGAAATTCCACTGCCTCTAATCCCCACCCCCACTTCCTTTTTTGCCCTTTTCGAATTTTCAAGCAAATCTTCCACTTTTCCTCTACCTTATATGACAGCTCTTTCTTCGTCCTCCTCAATTATAGTTTTGTTCTCGTTATTTTACATACTTACACATTTCATATGGGTTCATCCGTTGATCTCAATTACAAAAGCTTCTGAATCATATAGCACTCGACCAGGTATTTACTCGCTTAATCTTGCGTCTTTAATTAGCAGTCTCTATCATCACATTAATAAATTTTGTTAATTTTTCTTTCGGTGACTAATTATTCTCCTGGTGGTGTTACTAATGTGCCCATTTGGATCCTACAACCTATTCGGATACGTGATTTGTTATTTACATAGTAAATAACGCATCACGAGTTACGCGGTTTGATTTTATATTAGATTTTCTGCCACATAAGAATGTCATAACTTAATTCTGAGGAGATACTAGTACTACCAACCCAGATATCATTTTCCCCTAGAGTTTCTTCAATTCGAAATAAAGGTATTATTTATAGGTCAAATCTATTCTTGCTCATGTTACATTTCCATTAAATGCTAAGCTACCTGGATCAATCTCTTTTACATGAAAGTTCTTCCGTCCTTTCTCTCTACGTATCTGAATCTCTTTTGGGTTCCTTTTATAGCGTTTCCTTCTTATGTCTTATGATTTTACTTTTTTATATCCTGAAGATTGTTTCCTTCTTTTGAAAAGCGCGTCCACTTTATCCTGTCTCGGAAATCTGTCCGTGCCATCGCACTGCTCTTTCCACCTCGTCTCCCTCTTATTGGTTTCCGTTCTTCTATTTTTCTCTCATTTTCATTATTTCTCCTTTAATTTACGGTGTTCTCGTGCTAGTCGGTTGTAAAGTTTCTATTATTTTCTTAGCAATTCTTTTTAAGCCTTTTATTCTATTACCACCTGCGATTTCCCTACGGATTACATGCTCTATACTCATTCAATTTCATTAAGTTCTTCTTGCTAATCCTTCCTTTTCATTCCCGTTAAAGTTTCTGCTATCAACTTCCTCGAACTCTTATCTCTTTCAATCCAGATTTCAATTGCATTCACGCTAATTTCTTATCCCAAAATGCATTCGCCCCTGGGGAACTGTGTTGTTCCATTTTGTCGTTTTTAAATTATTTTTTAAAACTGTAACGTAATTTAAATCGTACTTTCTTGAGCCCTCGGGAATTTTCATGTGTACCTATGCCTGTGTTATCATTCGAACTAAGTGGTAGTCATTATCGAATCCCTGTCCTTTGAAAATTCGTTTGCTGTAAAATCGCTGTAATTTCTTATTCTTAAACCTTATATCTACCTCGCATCCAGCTCTCCATTCGTCTGCAACTAGGTTCACTATTAGGCGTTTTATTTCAGTTACGTCCCAAATTATTTTCTTTATTCAATGATTTACACTTTCTTCCGCCCTATGGATGCAAATCGGTATTATTTGGAGTAGCCTAACCAGGTTATCTGGATTTGTTTGATCTGTTTTCGTTTCTGTAATACTATTTTGTCTCACCTCACAACCCTTCACCTACACTAATTAGCATAGTTATTTTCCTCAGTAATGATTTTAAGGTGCCTCCACCACCTTTCCAGCCTCTTGTGATGTACAGCAGTTGAGCACACCCCGTGATCTGTTGTTTTTTTGTAATCAAAGAACGTTTGAAATTTCATATAGTCGTTTTCCTGTGATTTAAATAATTTTTGTTATTAAATAATTGAAAATGTATCGTTTCTTGTTTTTTAAGGTGTCAACTTTTAGTAAAATAAATGCAAGACACGAAGTGTTTGAGATATGTCTAATTTTGTCTAATAGCGCTCTCAAGCTGGGAAATTATCTGTTGTAGGAAAAGGTGGTGATTCATTGATGTACAGACACTGAAAGTGAAATACCTTTCATGTGACTTCCAGCCCTTCGATCTCTATAATATGTAGTAATCTACATCTACATCAATACTCTGCGAGCCACCAAAAAGGTGTGTGGCAGGGGATGCCGCATCAAAACATGCCTGGGCCATTAATCATTGCTCCAACCAGTAGAGCGCTCGGGTTCATCGAAACTTGTGAAGACTTCCACCACGTCAAAGTGTTCATCCTCGGGAATGGTTGCTCTATAATTATTTTAAATTTTATAAATAAGTAGCTTAATGTCCAAGAATCGTAGCTGTATAGGATTTTGTTATAATCTCGAGTTTCGTTTAATATCTTGATTCGCGCGGCTCTGGAAAAATTTTAAGTGCCCTCGTACCCAGGTAGTATCTCCTCTGATTTCGCTAAGTTATCCCATTAGCTAGAAAAAAATGTGATGAAAATTACTATAATCAAAATTTCAACCCATCATTAGTTCCTTTTAATAATAGACCGTGAAGACGTAATCCTCGTCCGAATCTGGACATTGGACCATTGCACCGCCCAAAGTCAGCCTTCCCGAAGAAGACCGACCGTTTGCCCTAATTATATTCTTCCCGGCTCACCTGCTTCTACAAAATGTCTCGACGGAAACGATTTCTTTGCCGTCCCTTGCCTCTCTTTTGTGTTCGCTCACTCGGAGCCCTCCCGCAGGACTACTTATTTCTCCACTCTCACCTCTCTTTCGTTCCGGGGCAACTACCCTCGTGTATGGAGGGGGAAAAAAGAAACAGGTTCCCTGCGCTGTCCGAAATACCAATCCCCTGCGTGCGTGAATGCATCCCGGCATCCCCCCCCCCCGATGCCTTTCCGGGAGCTCGCGGGATACCGTGTGTATCCGTGCTCGTTGCCCTCCCGAGCTTCGGGGGTGTGTTCAAGCTGAGTACTCCTTTGATCTGGTAACCGTGGTGCTAGAGGAGAATTCCCAAGACTTGCGTTGTCAGACCTTTTTTGGTGGCTCGCAGGGTATTTATGTAGATGTTGACAGACAAAGTGAGGAAGGAGAAAAGTATCGTAATTAGAAGAGCAGAGGAGGAAATGACCCTATGGAGAACTCTGCGGTAAAGAAGAACTAATGGGATTGGATATACCTTAAGACACAATGGGTTAGTTTTAAACACAATAGAAGAAGAAATTAATGGCGATCTCTTTTGAGGAAGACCAGGAGAAAATTACACAGGATTGATGAAGGATGACGTAAAACAGGGAAGCTATCAGGTAATGAGGGAATTAATGCTGAAAAAGGAATAATGGGAGGGCTGGAGTAAATCAATCTTCGGATTGAAATGCCGATGATGGTGGTAATGATTTCTATGATAATCGAGAAGGTTCCCCGGTCCGATATAATGTTCGATAAACTGTAAAATGGTAGTTGAAACATAATCGCCGTTATTTCCCCGTGATGATGCAAATGGAGCCATCATCACCCCACGTCGAGGTGTTAAAATAATATGTGAGTTTGAAAGATGGCCATCCACTTGTGGTAAAGCGTGGAATTGTCCCTGTCGATGCGCTCATTGGAATACATCCATGTTCAGATTTATTTCTCTAGGATTTGTATGTGATATTTTTTCCGTAATTTCTTCGTCGGGATATTTCTTTTCAAATTTCTATTGTAGCTCCCCGGGGAGACGTCAATTCGAAATTACCACTCTGGATAAACAGAGCTCATTTTTTTAACTCACTGCTCATTTTTCTCTGTTTTCCCGGTGGCGCTATTTCATTCGTCTACCGTCTCGTTCTCTTTGTTTTTCAATCCACTTGAAGAATTTTCCGCTTGTGAATAGAAAACAAAGGCGGGTCGGTATGCGGATTCCAATGCGGTTCCTCTGTAACTCTCTCTCTCTCTCTCCCGGCTGTTATTAATTGCTGGACTATGCTGTGGTTTTAAGTGACAAACATTAATTTCAGTTGCAAACGAATCAATTTTAGTCAAAGGATAAATACGTAAAATCCCCTATTCCCCGAGACAGGGGCCTTCAGGTTACATTTAATTTATTACCTACAATAAAGAGGAAAGTAGCCAGTCACATACTTATAATGGATAGAGAACTATCCATTTATATTTCATGGAACATTTAAGTCCTTTCCATATTTAGCCTAATGTGACCTCTGTCAAAAATGTCTGTCAGCTAGCTTCGTGACACGTGCGTAATGGAAGTCATGGTGACCCAGTGGTCGCTGGATCCCATGTGGTCATAAAACGTCATTTGCTAGATAGCAATAGATTTTGAAAATTAAAGAACGCCTGAGAAGGTAAAATGGCAAAACCACTACACTTTTAGAGATGGATTAGGAAGGAAGACGCATTTTTATTTGCACACGTTTTATTTACACAAGTCTATGTACACGCTCAAATTAATGAATTCCAGCTAGGTTCATGGGTTAATCGGTCATCTAAATCTACAGAAATACCTCGTGAGCCACCATAAAGGTGTGGAAGGGGGTGCAGGCACCAGGTGGGAAGGATAAGTGATAGTGAAGTGAGGATGGGAAAAGGGGAAAATATTTAGTATCTATCAAATAACTTGCAAATTTGTGTAAATGCTGGATTAAGACTCAATTCAAAATAAGTGTTCATTCACCTAATAAACTAAATATTTGTTATACGAAAAAAGGGCGTAAAAATGAACCACAATTACAATTTATACGAAAGACCTTCACCATAACAATACAGGCGATGCAGAACTGAGAATTAAGAAGGAGAAATTTCTAATTCATCATCGTTTTCATTCTTTTAGCTTTATTTTTGTTGTGATCGTGAATCTTACCATTGATTGAGGACTTCATTCATTCGTCTCAGCTCGTTTTTCTGTTACATTCATTGTTTCTATGTTTGTCGTTTAGAGATCTCATTGATTCACTTATAAATGAAATAGATTTTTTCACGACTAAATTACCTCCCGGTCCAACATCACCTCAACACATACAACAATTCTCCACCCAAAAAAACGTCGCCGGGTGGAAGGTGGGAGAACGAGGCGGAGAGGCCGAGAAACATTTTGACACCAAGCCTTGGGACATCTTCAGAACACATCTCAGGTAGCTCACGTCATTTTCCCCGGGAAGTCTCTCATTCCTGTGGATACGTGTGGGAGAGTTAGCTATCCAACCGACCGCAGCGACTAGGCGAACGTTGTGTACTACGTGTGCACCCACTCGTCCGCCACTCCCTCGCGTGGGTGTGGGCCAGGGGAGTCGAGAGGCGGGCGATGCCGGGGATAATGCCCCGTGGAAGGACCCCGAGGCGCGGGGGGAAGGGGACGAATCCTATCACCGTGATGGGATGATAGAGGCGGAGGGAGGGTGGGAGAGGAAGAATGGATCGGGAAGGGCAGGAGGCTTAACAGAGTGGGCGTCGGAAGAAATGGGCTGGACGTTTTTTATTTCGGCTGCACGAAATACCTCGGTCGCCTCCCCTCCACCGTGCTGCCCTTCTCCACGGCCGCCCCCGGCTCATCTCCAGGCATTCCTGTGCACCTTCTTCCTCACCCGCGGCCAAACCTATCCCCCCCCCACCCCACAAGACTCCTTCACCCCCTCCCACACACCATCGCGTCCTGAAGGGATTAATGGTTCCTCCTCTGATGTTCACGAGAGTTCAGTTCGGAGATGGTTTCCCTCGTCCATAAGGACGTCGCGGAGGGCTTTTAAATAGGTATATATTTTCCTCTCTCACTCTCTCCTCTCTGAAATTGAGAGCTCCCTTCCGCTCCCGTTTTGTTACCGGGTCGTTCTGTTTTGTTTATTCCGAGCGCCACCCCGAGCCCGCCTGCTGAGCTTCCCTCTCCCCACCCTTAAACCCGTTCTCCTCTATGTCTGCCTTCGGGATTGGTTTGTTAAATGACCGTTTTCCTCAATTTGCTCCGTGGATACGTTATCTTCCGAAATAATATTCGTAGCGTTAAGTTAATGTGGGTATGTTAGGATTTGTTTGACATTTTCCTTGATGGCTGTCATTATAGGTAAGTAATGCATATAGATTCGGTGTGCTTTTGCAGAGGACGTTGGGTTAAGATGATTGGCTGCTTCCTGCCGAGCTACGGTAGGCTTTTGGTTGAGATATGCTCCTCTTTAACCGCCGAAATACACCTGACCATATGATCCCAGTATTTGTTGGTTGCCAATTATTGGGAATCTAGAATAAGTAATGAACTATAGCGGAAGACTAAGTACAATTTCAGTTAAAATTGCATTCAATTCTAACCGAGTGTTACGGAGAAAATATGGTCGTAATTTCTTGGAATAAGTAGTCCCTGAAATTGTTTATCCATGTCAGTTGTGAAAATTATCGATCATTCGAATCGTTTCGTATATTTTACTAATTTAAGTGTTGAAAATACAAGCCTCTCTCTAATTTATTTAACAACACGTTTTTAAATTAGCAATTTCTCCTTTTAGGTGGCATTTCTTTGATACCTCAATGGTGTTAGTCGTGCGACAAGTCGTCTCTAGTTGGTTTTTATAATTAAAAAACTCATTTGTTTACAATCTGTTCTAAGCAAATGTCAGAATCGGTAGGGATACACATTCATTGGAACCTTTGAATCTTCTAATTGATAATTTGAAAAGAGCCTTCTGGATATATGTAATCTGGAATTAAGATGTTTATCCTATGCTGAACCCGAGATAAATGACGCTGGGTATTTTCATATTTTTTGAAGGAGTGATTATTTCTGCAATAATAATACATACTGGTGTCAATTGTATCGTATATTCCTACGTTAAATAATTATTAATAAATATTAATTAAAAACGATTATAATCGTTCCCCCTAGAAAGCAGTAGGAGGTTTGTGGACCCATGTTTAAATGTTTTAAGTGTCATTTTCGGGCTATTATAACACGATACATCTACTTTATTAATAGAAAGGTGGGGAGAGAGGAGGTTTGGTTAAAGAGGGTGGGCTATTTCGATACTCCTTCATGGATTAGGTAAAGAAAGTTATACAAACTTTCGACGATATGGGTGACTTTTATGGTGATTCCATGAATACGAAGCCGGATTCATTGAAAATATATGACGAGTAATACTTGTCTTTTTCAAGATTGTGTGATGAAACAGTTCTAATTGATAACTTGTTATGAATTAATAATTATTGATTCTTCTTTTGTATAGATATTGCAGGGAATGACAAGAAATTTGTAAATTTTACACTTAAAAAGTTCTTTTTAAACTAATTAATGTATGTGTTATGTATCAGTGTTTCTCTTTGATATGCTATCCCCCTAGATTACCACGTCTGGATAATATATAGATACCACAGATATATAATATATGGAGAAAGTTGGCAATGCGCTTGTCAGATCGAATTATTTTTTTCATCGATCAGTGTTCGTGTGAATTCATCCGAGTGTACAGTTCAACCTCATGATTTTCCATCCAGGTTTAGAAGTATTTGTTAAGTGTCGTTTTAGGCGGAACTTGGAAACTTAGTAGATAGGGTCTTTCAAGTATCTTCCTCGTCGGTTGACTTATCTTAATAATAATCTACATTTGACTACATCCATGCAGGCACATTGGCCCGTGCCATGTGGTGTTAGGTCGCCATCCAGGGTTGCGAAGAGCAAGAGAGCTACTTCGCTTCGCCGTGGAGTATCGATTCTTTCTCGGGTTTCATTCCGTCGCACGCAGTTTTAAAGCGGGTCGCCAACCTATTTTTTTTCCCTAAACTTTCGGCCCACCCACTCGCTCCCCTTATGAAATTTCATTCTTTCATTGGCGTTGGCACCCCTGAGGTGTGAGACGGCGGCGAGCGGTTTTGACGGAGCACATCCGCATCCTTCCCCCATACCCTCCCCCCACGGAAGACCCCTTTTGCGGAGGAAGGATGAAAAGGAGAGGGGGGGTGAAGATAGGGGGTGATGGGGAGGACCTTGGTCGTCTCGGGGCGAAAGACGACTACGATATCAATTTCCATTCGTTTCATCCGGAATGAAATTTTCTTACAAATCGAAGCCGATCTCTCCCTCCCACCAACCCCCTCCCCCACCCCACGCCCCGGGAACTCCCTCTCCCGCATTCAATCTGACAGGTGTTTCTTTCGCGGAGGTCGATCGATAGCGCACCATAATTTATGCTGTCGTCCTTTCTCCAAACCTCCCCTATTTCTCTCTCCCACCCTTTCCTTCTCCCTTTCCTTCCCCCCCCCCTTCTCCCTCCCCCGTCCATTCCCTGACCCCGATTTCATCTAATGGAAAGAGGCGCGGTGGCATTTCGCTATAAATCTCTCGCGAGGAGGGGATGGCGCCGGTTTATCTGACTCTTTAGATCTCTTTTATGCAATTTTTAAATTATTATTCGCGGCGTCTTTGTTTTGTGTTGCGGTCCGCTTTTCATTCTCTCCACATCTAGCTTTCTACCTTCCCAGCCGTTCCGTGTGCCACCGCATGAGGACGGGATGATGCCACGCCCCCTTCCTGTCTTACTCCATTCCCTCTTCTAAACAACCCGTGGGTATTATTTAGGTAATGATTTTTTTTTAACTCTTAAGCGATGGAAGGTTTGAGGTGATGCGGCATCACTTATGTGTGAAATATTTTTTGAAATAATGAAACCGAATTATTGAAAATGCTAGGGCACTTGCGTCCTAATAAATCATAGTGCGTCATGTTTCAGTAATCTGTTTGAGGAATGAACATGTGTCGTAAATAAAATTGTCGTATCAGAATTCCCGTAGTAATTTTCTCACCTGAAGATCTTACAATTTCCACTTACACTATGCACGAAAACTATTGCTGAGGCGTTTAGCAATGATTATTTAGGCGCAAGCCATGAGCAGCAGTTCATAATATCTGCCCAGCCATCTTTTGAGAGTATGGACTACTATTTTTGATGGAAAAAATCCTGGGGCAACACTTGAATTGAAGTCCAGAGCTCTCCAGTTAGCAGACGAATGCTCTGCTCACGTGAACACCACATTTTCAAGAATCTTTATAATCAAATTAATAATGACTTTAACTGGTACTCCATGGAAGGATACTTGTCAAGTAGCCATGATGTCGTGTATGGAAATTTAAGACAACTTTGCTCAGTTTTACCATAACGTATGCGGTCTAATTTCAAAGGGTGTCCGGTGAATATTGAGCAGGCTTAGCGTCGGTTGGTACTCGTAGAATGATCATACCTATCGTTCCGTATGGACATGTCTGGTAGTATTTAGACGATAAATTTGCTCCGCAAATTATAAGGTCTTCTTTCGGAGGGAGACGTAAAAAGCGCCATCTCCATGGTTAAATTGGTATTTTGACCGGATTGTATTATCTGAATGGAGATATTCAGAGGATGATGGAATTTGGATAAATAAGTGAGAATTCTGTGGCTGCAACTTTAAATTCTTCGTCTTCGGCCATCGTGGACATTTCTGAAACCGAGTGGAGTGTAATTTTGCGCTATAAAACAGTTATCCTTCACGATCCGTTTCCTCCGTGATGAAGCGGAAGGGCTCAGCTCGCCAGGAAAAATGCTTTTACTTGAAGAGTAAGAGCTTTTTACTCAGCTCGCCAAGAAAAGAGGTTGGAGTAATTTGCATAATTTTTTACAGCTCCTTGCGAGTGAGCTTGATCGTATAATGAGCATATGGAAGTTAACCGTGCGCGCGGCTGAATGGCGATGACCGCAGTGGAACTTAAATGATGATTGGATGATGGAGATGATCCGGTGGCTAAATTGTTTGGGGAAAAAATTTAATGGATTCAATCTCCAAGATTCCTGAGTTTCAGCGGTGCGCTGGATCTCCCACGCGGTCATTATCGTTTTCAGAATCATTCCGTGGTGGGTGGACATTCCGTGTTCTTTAGCGGCATGCTATGTTGAAATTACCTTCCGTTAAAAGCGGACGTCGCATTTCATATACGGTTAGAGCCATTTCGAGAGCAATGCTGTACGAATGAGACAACAGTGTGAGTGGGAGTGCCTTCATTGCCATGATATGGGAGGAGTAGAAAAAGCGAAGGACTGTGGGTCGATTCTTTATCGTCATACGCATATTATTTATTAAAGGTTGACTCCGTGAACAGGATTATGATTATGTATTTACTGCGAGATACTACTCGTACACATCGCGTGGACATCCTCTTTGTTTGTCTTATTTTATTTCCTAATTCAGTTCTCAAAAAAAAAGAATAGCGAAAGTTAATTCACCTCCAGTCATCTTGGAAAAGAAATACCGATAAAATTCGTGTCTGCGCGATGAATTCTTTTTGACTTATTGGATTGGCGAATAAAAGATCTGAAGATAAAATTAATGTTATTTATTTGCTCGGAAATTATAATACTCTTTTTTACAGGCTTGGTTCTAAAAGAGAGCAAAAGTAATCCATTCATTGATAGTAGGTCGCGCTAAAACTGAGGAGAGTCATGGGATTTACAGTAGATAATGCAGTTGTTTTATTCATAGGTAATATACGTGCTACGCAAGTGTGGGTTTTGGAAAGTCCGTAACTACTGCTGCTAATACTTTTCGTGTGGATCTCCTCGTATATTGTGTGCTTATATCATTTCATTCTTAATTTTTTCGCATTTTATACCTATCTTCATGTCCTCCCAAAAGCCCCTTGTCTTCCCTCATTGCATTTGTTTTTGTACACCACGATCAATTTTAATGAGAAAATCACTTTGCTTTGTTTCGTGAACAAATCAAAGGCCAAGTGCAGATGGAAAATTAACCACGTGCTTCGTGCTTTGCCACGTGGATTCCTCGTCGAAGGATTTCCCCACCCCTGTTCATGTAAGTCGGCCACCCACAAGCCCGCCCGCAACTATCACTTCTCGCGCGTTTGGGTCGCGGGCGGTCGGTGCGCGCCCCTCGTTCGGCCGCGGAGGGAGTGGAGGTCACGGCCGACCCTCCATATGGCCGCTTCCGGCGTCGTCGCAGTGACCTTATGCGACGGGCGATTCCGATTGAGACGACCCGGGACACCCACACCCCTCTCCTCCCGGTCCCACAACCGCAATCGATCGGACTCCCTGCCGCCGCCATCTCCCAACTCCCGAAATTTCCCCCTCCCGGGCCCATTCTTTCCCTGGCCGCCCCATTCGAACGCGACCTCTGTCGTTCCCGGATGGTCAGCGACGTGGACTTGGTCCGTTGTCCATAGCACCCCGGAAGAGCCCCTAGCGGGCTCCCTTTTCCACTCCCCCTACATACCCTTCCCCCCCCTGGCTTAACAGTCGCAGTAGTCATCTCTTACTACTCTCGTGTATGACCCTCATATACATCTACATGGTACCCTAAGAGCCACCGTTAAAGTGTGTGGAATTGGCTGATTTGACTCCTTGCATGAAACGTCAAAATACATTTGTAGTTGCTTTCGAAATTTTAAATAATTCAGTAACACAATAACTTTTATAACAAGTAGCATGCACTATAATATTATCTAAGTTCTGTGTACTTATTTCGAGACGAGCTGCTGTTATGGAGAAAAAATTAAGTTAAAATGCAGGATTTCCAGGGCGTTAACATCATTCTTCTTGACCGGGATTCAAACCCGGATCCATCAATGTCTGGTCGAGTGCTTTATCCTGTTCAGCTAACGAGGTGTCCTTTGACTCTCCGAAAGTGTGTGCTAGATAAATTAATAGAATAGTTAAGTGCTAGATAATATAATGGCTACACACACAGCGTCTTGGCATAACTAATTAACTAATAGCTAACGAACACCGTGGTTTGCTGTTTTCTATTCTGGTCCTTTATCACTTGTGGTCAAAATATTGAATGTTCTAAATCTGTTGGTTCTTCATTAGGTCTCTCGAATTTTATTTTTATGGACTCTCATACTTCAGTATGAAGTGGATGCCAGTATAGTTTTAATATAATCGCAAAAGAGACTTGTGTACGATTGATGTATGAGACTTCAATCTATGATTTAATCTTCTCTCTGATTCTTTCCATGACTTTTGATTGATTCCATCCTAGTTTCTCTCAGCTAGACGTGCTAATAAATATATCATAAAAATTATTTAACGCTTCACTGCGCCCGATCCAGTTCGGCAATCAAATCTACTTCGTGCGATTCCCATAATATTAATTATTTCTAATGACTGAAGAGTAGATGGGAACGCTCTTTTACTCTCTCGTCAATTTTTATCCAAGTTGTAGTAGTTTTATGGGAGACGACCGACAGCTAAGGTCATTTTCGCCGTTAGGAATGGGTGGGAAAGGAATGGTGGAGTAAACCCGGCGTCGGCATTAGCCTACTCTTGTCGAAAGGCGCCAAGGGGTCCGCAGTTTAACATCTCATCCGAGGGACGTCGTACTCACTCAAAGTGCACTCCAGAAAGCACCTCAAGTAGGGATCGGGATACCACTGAAAGTATTTGTTGTCTCCGGGATTCGAACCCGGGCTCTCTCCGTGAAAAACCTGTACGTTAGCCACCACACCATCCCGATCTCCATTTTAATCCAATACTTTTTTATTTTTCCATAATTTAGTTCTTTCTTCTCCATTTACTTTTTGTGTTTCCCACGAGAAAGATAGTAAGCAAGAGTAGCACCAAAGAGTGGGGTTATCGTGATAAGAAAGATGAAGGAAAACGAGTCTGCACGGGAGAGAGTGGAAAACTGGGAAAAATCTTTTGAATAAAGGTTGAGTTGACTGGATTAGCAGGAAAGTGAAATGGAAGGAAAGTTATGTTCCTGGAAGTTTTTTAGCCGGAGGTAAGGTAGGTTGCCCGTTGATAGATGTGATGTGTGGAAGGTTGCTGGCTCCGGTTTATAAAATAATTAAATGACTATTTAATCAGGACTCGGTGCCATAATTCAGTTGTTTAAGGCCAGAGGGATAGTCTGTTTCACAAATCAAATTATACTAAACTCATTCAGCTCGGCTCGGTAATTTCCTCATTCTTTGCATGTGGATATTGCCCTACTCCTGAACCAGGGCAATTAATGAGCGTTGTGCATGTGGAACTGCTCAGTGATCTAGGTATTTTCCATAGAAACAAAAGAACCTCGCCGAGCCTGTAAAGAATAATCGTGGGGTTTTTTAGTTTGAATTGGCGTGAAGTCAACTCAAGACGGTCGAGTATTGCCTGCTCACTTCGCACTCCTCTATAATCAGGTGCTCGGTCGATAAAATGTTTCGCATGAAAACGTGAATTTGATATTGAAAAAAAATCACTGAAAAAAATAATACATCTAAGCATATGCAGCACCATTATGTTTTTTAACACCTTAAAAGACTGCCAATTTCGAAAAATGCATTGCATTAATCGGATCTTTTAATAAGTATTAGCAATGTTATTCCATATTTGAAGCCATACTCATTCTCATATTGATCACATTTTAGGCAATTCATTAATTTGGATTTGTTTTTTTTTATATGAAGCAGTCCGCAAAGCTATGGAGAGAGATTATATTCAGGGTCAGAAGAATAACAGTTGAAAACTGGTTTTCTTAAACATGACAGTGTCAGGCTTAACGAGATGTAATTCCCTCATGATGAGGGTAAAGAAAAAAATATTTGCCTGATGATGATGCGCAGCATTGAAACCATGGTCCCGTAATACAGTTATATTAAACCTTTTTATGTGGAATGGCAAAGATGTTTTCACTACCCTCACTGGTTTTCTGGTTAAGAAACTTTTTTATTGGTGTATTAATGAACGGAATGCCGTTTCTTAGATAAGGATACATTCTAATAACCTTTTTTGATAACAGAGAGTTGGAATTTCTGAATTATTAGGTAAATATATACATAATTTGTTTCTAATGATGCTATTATGATACTTTCGTAGTTACTTTTTAATTACTTTCCGACTGTGAGAACTTCGATTGATTCTATACGTTGACATTTATTCCAAGTTAGATTTATTTTTTTCGAATTCTCAAATAATTTTTGATTGAATAAAATATTTTAAGGCTGGAACGTATGCATGACTGTAGGTTTAAGCGAGTTGAAGGAAGGCTAAAAAATATTCTTTTCAGGTGGCATGAAAAGAGATGGAAATATGATAAACTGGATAAAGCACGCAAGGTTAAGCAATATGATTAATTGTAAATATTTCCGAGACCCACTACGAAGTGTAATGTCTTTTCTAATAAAGTCAAAAAACCTACCTTTACAATACCGTAATGAGTATTAATACCTTAGTTTGAAATCTAAGTTTGACATCTCTGTGTTTTTAGTATATATTAAAGGCCTTGTAAAATTTGAATAACAAGCCAAACATTTATGAATTACGTTTTTACGGTCCTGTTTAACTAATGTAGAAGCGTCTATTAACTAATATTTTTATTCGCAATTAATTTCTTGTAAATCACGAAGAGATTGGGAGGGGAATAGGATATTTTGGAGAGCTTCTACGAATCAAACTTTGGATCGTTAATCCGTTTTGGTTAAAATTATTGTTTATTTTACTTTCCAACTTCATTTGTCTTCTTTATATGTCATACCAAATCTTACTATGTCATGTTTGAAAAATATATTCCGAACTATTTTAGTTTTCTTCGACTTACTTTCATAAATGATATAGGTTTTCTGTATGTGCTCTCTGTTTCACGAATTAACTCTCTCTCGACGGTAGGTCCCAATGACGGCTCCTTTATCATTATCGTCTATGGAAATCGTGTACGTTTTGCGGCACAGTTTCATTGCGAGGGAAAGCGCGGAGATTATTTCATATCCATGCATAAATTCATGTCCTCCGAAAGAATGCACACGAAGCGACGGCTGTTGTGCCGCACCCCGTCTCGTCTTTCATCCGTGAAACGCTCACTACCAGGGCTTCCTCTTGATTGGAGGAGGCCCATTCCGTGTTCTTACGTGTCGTTGTCCGTATGAAAAGACCCAGCAGTCGATCTTATTATGGGGTTTGTGCAACCAGAAAAGCGATTGGGAAAACAAATCCTCGTCACGGGATGTCTCTTCCGTCTCCAGGAAGGAAAGACGCAGCCGCTGTGAACCATCCCCTTAATGTTCTTCGCTTGCATCTTGAGAGGCGGGAAACACCTTAAAAAACCATTCCTCCACCGCGACGAAGTGCAGCTTTGCTTCAATACTCCTCGCTTTTGTCACATCCGGAGTGGAACCTCTGCCCTTCCCCTCGTGGGGGTCGAGGCTATGGGGAAGGTAGTGGATTGGGGAGGGGTTCGCCGCTTTCGTTAAAAATGGAACGCCTTCCATTTTGTATCATGACCGTCTTGGAGTTTCTTCCGCAGTGGTTCCCTCTTTCGAGGGGTCCGTGCGAATTAACACCGTTCCGGAAACTCCTTCCTCCTCTCTTTAACGCACGTCACCTTCTCCATCCCCCGTTGGTGCGCCGTGGTGATACGTGATGTTGACACTGACGTATGAATGTTTAAAAAGGACTCGCTCAAGGAGCTTCGGTGGATCTCTATTTTTGGGGGGATTTTATGGTGTGGTCCTAGCAAAGGGAGTGAGAGAGAGAGACGGAGGTCCTTCCCTCTCTAGGCTTCATCTCCGTATCCGCGCTCTCTTGATAGAATAAGCAATGCGGCAGCTCCAGTGATATTCATGCATTTTGTTTCCTCGAGAGCATTATGAAACGAGAAGAAAAAGTTTCGGTTAAAGTTTTGCTCCCTCTCCCTCGTTGTCATTGAGCCTGGCTTCGTATCCTCTGGTCCGGCAAGGATCTTCTTTTATCCTAACCATTCAATGTTTTTTTCCCTCTTCAAAACATCGTCTCGTGTGTATTCCAAGGATTATGCATCAAGTTATCCTTTGTTTTAACCTAGCTGATTTGAAATATCCCAGTAAACTGACTTAATTTTTTTCCATCGCATCGCAACATTTTTTCACTATCATTTCCCAGTTTCCTTCGCCGATTATTATTGCTTTTTTGTATCATGGTGTTCCGTTCACTGAATCGACACATTTCGAATGTTTGTTTAAGGGTTTCATTTTTTCCAGAAACATCTCGGAGCTTAACTGAATCTTTTCTTCTTAGACGATGATATTAACGTATCAATGGATGCATTAAAATTCTCCTCTCTCTCATTCCGACACCGGGGGCAAAAAATAGTCGTCCATCCTGGCGTCAGCTAATCCATCATGCGTATTCATCACTTTTTTCCATAGCGGGAGGGTATTTCAAACAGTCATTGTCTTGGGGCAAGTGCAGCGCGGTAGAGGTTGGGTAACTTGTTCCCGTTCACGGCTTAAACGACCGTCCGTGACCTCGAAAGTTTTTCACACGACTCCGCAAGAATTTTGGCTTTCGTCATAGGCTTCTCTTCATGCCCTATGCTTGCCCATTTTGTTGATCAATATAAATATTTCTTCTTAAAACTATTGATGTATCAGAAATGCATAAATCATTGGTCATCTTCTGGACATTGCTCTAATATCTGACATTTGACAACACCTTTTATTCTTCTATGTTCAGGAACTTTTTCCGTTGAATCTCTGGGTTGAGCCAACTGCCTAGCATTTTGAAATTGTTTCTTTGTAAGATAATACTGAAATCCCACTAATGGGTTAGTGATAAATTGTTGAGTTTTTATGACTCACAAATCCAATTGTAAATAATTAGCTCGTAGGTAAAAATTATCTTCGTTTAATGCACGTGTGTACGTTAACTGCGAGCGCTGTTAAACCAAATGGCCTCAACTTTAGTCCTGGTCGGATGTGTGTCATCACGAGAATTAGTCTGACGTGTGTGAAGTTTCTTCTGGCATTAGCAACAGCACGGGAAGTATTTATAATACAGGCGCAAAAACATTATTCAAATTGGGGAATTAACTCAAACTTTGTTCAAATCTCTGATAAAAGTTTGATAGTTTTTGTCTCAGTCCCTAATTTCCTTAAAATAAAAGGTCATTCAGCAGAGAACAACGGGGATGTGCGTTACTGCGTAGCTTTTAGGGACCTTTCAGGGAACGCAAGTACTCATGTCATTAGCTTCGATGATAGACGAGAGAGGAAATTAGCATAGGCCATCTTTCGAGGCAATCCACCGTGGATTAAATGCTCTCGAAAATATTTCCCTAATATCTTACAGTCGTAAATTTTACGTTTATTGCTTCAGTTCATTCAAGTTGTCCGGGGGTGGTGAATTTACTCCCAGCAGTGAATCGAAGCCTAGAATCTCTTCAACCACGTATAACAAACGCACGGCTAGGGAGTTAGGTACTTGAAACCCTATTTCCCGTGGTAGGCTACAGTTGGATGGGAACGAATGGGTTGGAAAGGCAATATAAATGGCTACTTATTACCCACTGGAAATCGCTGGCTTCACGTCATGGTTTATTGGAGGGAATCATTGTATATCACCATAACCTAGAACACTATTGTATAGCGTCGTGCTTTCATAGCTAATCATAGTCATGACCTCAATGGAGAAATAAACTAGGTACGTATTGAACGACTCTTTCTTGCTCGTTGTCACAAATAAAAGTTAATCCCGAAGCGGCGTTATAATCGTGGAATGCGTCGAAATGACATCATTGTTTGTAGTGACGAAGCTCGTTCTGTTGCTGAACGGAAATCATTGCAGTGACCTGGGCAATGGCGAAGCAGTGCAGATTTAAGTGGAATACAAATGTTACTTGTTCCCCAAGAATAAATTGCTCGTGACTTAGTGTGTCCGGGCTGTATACATCGATTATAAAATATTCATGTTAGGAGGTAAGTAATTCAACGATTAAAGATGGGCTTTCGGTTATCTCTATAAACTTATAAGCCGTATCGTAGACTTTCGCCATCCCGCGCAGCAGAAGCTCCTTTCGCCTCACAGAAATTTGGTGTTGAAATTCTCATTCTACCTTATTTGATGATTTTCAGAACGCCTGTTCTTAACTTCTCTTTACTTGTTTGCATTAGGATTTGTGTTTTATCAAAGCCTTCGACGAGATAATGCCAGTCAGGATCTCATCCGACCACTTATTTAGCTTTCTTCGGATTTATCCCAGAGATTTTCTCCCTCCGTTACCGTTCCAAAAGTTTCCAGTCTTTTTCCAGCTACTTTTTCTTTCTCTCCCTTCCTTTCTCAGCTCCCACATTCCAACTAGCTTCCTCTTATTTTCTCTCGTTCTATCCGAGACATTTGACCTAAACAACGCTGCGCGACACTTGTCAGTCTTAGCAATTTTTCGCTCGGCTAAGTTTTTGTCGTCGTTTTCTTATTCTTTGTCATATTTCTTTGCTAAAAGAATTAATTACTCAGATTCCTCATTTTTTTACCCATTTCTCGTCCTAAATACCAGCCAATTACGTGAACTGTTTATCGACCCTAATTTACGTCGTCATGTTGGAAGTTTAACTTGCTTTCAGATCTCATGAGAATTCCATTGCCTTCGTTTTATGATCTGTGCTCTTCTCATGCTGACTTATTTATCATGTATTAGGTTAAAAAAAGTGTAGTTCGTTCATTTTAAGCTTAATAATTCCCAAATTGAACAGACTTGATTCTTACTCCGCATTAAGTTCCTCCTGTGCTTCAATTAACATTTCTCGAATTGAGTACATATATACATCACTGGCACTACGGAAACTGCAGTCACTCGTTTGTCTATCTCTTCCCATCCTCTATCTGCCATCCTTACCAGAGTGGTTTCATTCGCATAAATGGGTTATTTTCAACCAGTGGTTCGACTACCGCCAGCGGTGTGTGAGGTGTTTTTTGATGCACGACAAAGAGGATAGGAAAGAGTTTAAAACATAAGATGGCAAGGTCCATTTATGTTAAAACCAGTAAAAGGGGTAGAGTGTTGGACTGCTGACCAAAGGACCCGGATTCGATTCCTGGCCATCTTCATCTCCACCCAAGCTATGTGATTTCTCTGGTACCAGGTCTTCCTGGGAAACCATAACCGGCACAGGAAAAGGAATGATGTGTGAATTCACATGCCGTCGGTCTTAGTACTGGGTGACCTCTATCATCACCTATTAAACCGACCTTACGGTTGACTACTGTGTTTATGGTTACTTATCTTATGATGCGTAAAACTATAGCATACTAAGCGCTATTAAATCGTTTTTCGCTATATTTGTAATTCAACACTTTTTTACTAACCTGGTGAATCGTCCTAAATTTTAGTCATCGGTGGCACATAATACATAAGTGGGGCAACGTGTTGCCCAATCTTCATGAGAGAAGAATGGGAACCCCGGTATTGAGGGTATTAACTCCCAACGCCAGTCTTCACCTAAATATTGCAGTTTACAGCCCCATTATCTCCTAACTGAGAAGCAGTCCTGCAACGGACAAGGCTGTCTCGCAGGGTACACCTGACCCGAACCTCCTCACCGAACTTCGTGGGGGCAAAATATTCCTCCGCTTCCCACAAGCTTTCTTCCGGGCAAATCGATTTTTTCCCCTCGAGGCAACAACGGGCAACGTTCCCGGGAGACTTTGGATTTCGCCACCCTCTCCACCAATCCCTCCCCCACCTCCACACTGCCTCGTCCCTTCCCACTGGTTAACTCGCTGGATTATGCAAGGCTCGTGGGGCGCGCAGAAGGCACGTCGCGGAGCCGCGTTCATCTCTCGGGCTGCGGTCGCGGCGCCAGCGTCCCGCCCGGCGCCCACTGTCCCCTCTCCCTACCCGCGTCCTTGCGCGACCTCACGGCCTACGCTAATGGAATGACCCTCGCTGACCCAGGAATGCTATCTCGACCCTCCCCCTCTCCTCGCAACCTTTCCGCTTCGGTCCCTCTCCCACCCCTCTCCCTTCCCCGTGCGACCCCAGCTGTATGTATCTGCGCTCTCTCGCCGTTCCCCTTAACATTTTATGCGTCGGCGGAATATGGGTTACTCGGACACCTTGGTTCCTCGGCCATTTTCGCGCTCCGTACCCCCACTCCCGAATCCCCTCACCCCGATTATCAACGAAAAGAATCGGAAGGGTCCGCGGAGCATCGGAAAGGGGTGGAATTGCGCTGCTGTTTGCTGCTAGCACCAGTCAACAGTCAAGGTAGGACTTACTATATGTATCAGGGATTAAACTCTCCCTCATTTCTATGCTCCAAATAACGCGATCCTGAAACATTATGTCCTATATTACAATGAGCCATTTTTCAAATACTCTGCCTCCATTCAGTTTGTCCTAAATGCGTCCTCTTTTCCTAACTCTACCTCGCTTGTCCAAAATGCATCCTCTCAATCACGGTATTTTGCACTCAGTATTCACTACTGCCGGCCCCGGTGGCGTCGGGGTTACGTCCTCGCCTGTCAAACTAGAGGGTGCGGTTTCAATTCCCACATAGGGGGATAATAGGCGGGTTTTCCTCATGGATGTTTGTCATTGCCTTAATTGTAATCTACAGGGGTTAGGCGGAAGAAGGGACTATGGAGTCCCAATCTCGCGCAAAAAAGACCATTAAATAAATAAAATAAAACAAATATTCCTTTATCCAGTTTTCCTGAATTCTTCGAATTTCATGATCTTCTTTCCTTTTGTGCGGTGCCTAGGACCTTTCCTTTTGTATTTCTGACTGCTCAGTTCACCTTTTGTGTCCATATGGTGAGCGAGGAGAGGGGTTTGTTGGGAGAAATCCTATGGAGGCAGGAAAAATGGATGAAGGGCGTATTGATTGGCAGTGGGATGTTGAAGACGGTAATAGATGAGAGAATGTTAGGCATGCGAGGAAAGGACATGAACAGGATAGGGATGTTGGACGGGATAAAGGGGAAGGACGTACATAGAGATGAAAAGGGACCTGATGTAGAGTAGATGGCTGGATTTTGTTTTGATAAGAGTCACAAAATATTTATTTAATTATTGTGTCAATTCAAAAGCCTACCTTAACCGGTAGATCTCCTTATAATAATAATAATTTCACCTTTTCTCTCCTTGTACAAGCACGTATCTCAAAAGTTTCCTATATTTGTTTAACTTCTTGTTTCAGTAGAAGTAAATCATTTCATCATTTCCTTTGCGCTCATGAAGCAGCTGAATGTAA
This sequence comes from Hetaerina titia, assembly GCA_037158775.1. Taxonomy (NCBI): domain Eukaryota; kingdom Metazoa; phylum Arthropoda; class Insecta; order Odonata; family Calopterygidae; genus Hetaerina; species Hetaerina titia. Next base: position 63,661,943 of record CM073775.1, on the reverse strand, counting down.
TAAATGCGGTGAATATATTACCTGAACATATTTCATCTTAATTGTTCTCTCCGTGTTGTCCGTTCATGTGCTGCTTTCTTCAATATGCTCACTCTGGTCATTAGATCCGATATCAAATGATGAGAAGGAAGCCAATATTTCCTCTCCTTCTTCTTCTCCCACACTTTCCCTTAAATGTTCGTTATAATATTCCATTCTGCAGATTATCCTTTCTTCAAATGTGCTCTTTCCAATTTGTTTTCTTAACATTGTAACTTGGATGGAATTTCTCCCTTATGCCCTCTTCTCCCCATCTTCAAATTTGAATTTTTCTATTGATATAATCTTTTCTGTTTACCGCTATAGTCATGCTTCAAAGTTTTTAAAATGTAAACCACATTGTTTTTGATCGGTACATTGCTACGCTTCAAATAAAGTATTTCACATATCTTCACCTCAGTTTTACATTAACTATTTTATCCGTTACTCGTTTTGTTAAGTTCTGTTTCTAAAGCATACGATGGAAAAACAACAAGATACGATGGTAAATTGTACGACAATTATTTCTGCACATTTTTTTCCTGTCCAATTTACCTTATTGACGTTTTCTTTTGCTTTCTGATTTTAGAACATTGGGCATTGTATGCATAGTATTAGTTAAAGTTGCATCGATCGCGAAAAGAATAAGTTCAAATGGATCCATAAATTTTCTACGTTAAGATGTTTTATCGCTATACGATGGTTGTATATACTGGAAACGTAATCCAAAAACTTCGATGCAACTCAAAATCTCGGTGCATCGGGCCAGAAAGTAGCTACGTGCCACAATTACCAGGCGGTGGGATGCGACGTGACTCGGTCCTGAGGCCACCCTATTTGGTTCCAGGACGACGGCACACCGATGTCGTTGCACGTCGCCCAAGTGGGTTTGCCACAAAAAGAAGATATATTCGAAGAGCGACCAGGATGGAGGTCAGCGGCTGCTGGGGGCACCGTATTGTATCTCTTGCTGCTTTCCCCGCGCACACTTCCAGTCTGCAGCGGCCAAATCTGCTTGAGAATGTTAGCTCCTCCGCGCTTTAATTAGGGGATCTCGGCAAAAAAAAGAACGCCACGTTATTCCGACGCTCTTGAGGAAGAGGGTGAACCCGGAAAATTTGCAATTTTCGGGCGTTGTGATTGGCCTCGAGGCTCGCTCGCCTTCCGCTTAGTGTAATGCTGCCCCTAACATGATACGTGTGTATGTTCAGTATCCAATGTTTTGCCGCGCTGATTGTCCGTCGTTTGTTTTAATTTTGTTTATTTATCGCTCTTCCCCGTAATCATCGGAAAATGATCGATTGCAAAGCATTAGCCGCGAATCGGGAACGGATTGTGCACGTGGTCCAAACTGATTTCCCCATACCAGTAACTCACTCATCGACCACAATTGTTTACTCGGATCCGTTGTTTTTCTTGGCGTCTCATTGTCGAGATCTTCGTTAATGACTCGTTTCGGAGAATGCTAATTTTGATGCTCCAATTCTGATGCATTCAGGAAACTTTTTTAGGAAGTAGTTTGGTCTTAAGTGAAAACTGAAGTATGTATTACGGTGGCTATAAATACAACTAAAGTACTAACGCCATCTCTTGGCCAAATAATCGGGACACTTGGTTGCTTAAAAAATCGCAGATCTCAGTGTAAATTACGTTTCCTCGACAGCTCAAGTGGTTAGAGTATAGGCCCGGCAAGTCGATAGATCCGGTGTTCAAGTCCCGATCAAGGAAATATTTTTGCGCTTGTGATCTTACTATATATGTAAGATCACAAATTAAACTATGTGTAAACATGAACGCATTAATCAACCCAAAGGTCAGTTTGGTAGGTGATGGCAGAGTTCACTCAGTACTAAGCCCGACGGTGAGTGAAATTCACACATCAGGGTAGGGGGGCCAGTTCCTTTCCGTATGCTGGCTATGGTTTCCCTGGAATATCTGGTACTCCAAAAATCATATAGTTTGGGTGGAGCTCAAGTGCCTAGAGAGGCTTGCCCGGGAATCGAACCCTGGCCTTTCGGTCAGTAGCCCAACGCTCTACCCCTGGGCACACACACACATATAAATATATATAATTGTGGGTAATCAATTATTTAATGTAAGTTTTGGATGGAGACAACTACCATGTGAATATCTTTTCTCTCCTAACAAAACACTGCTCAACAACCTACTCCACAACAGGCCCCTATTCATCCTCGTATTCCTTCTTTCTCCCCTCATTCCGTCCAATATTTATAAAGTTAAAGTTTAAAACTCATTTAAAACTTGCTCTTATGATAACACGTATCTTGATATCGCAGTCGTTTTTCGCTTTCGCAATAAATAATACGGTCTAACTATTGGATATGAGCTTCGATTTCAGCTGACAAACTCATTTTTCGTACTCCTGCATGTATGGAAAAATGCCTTCATTTATAGCACTTCCCAAAGTCAATTTATCGAGCCTTGGTAACGATTTATTATACTTGAACGTATTTCTTAAGCGTTCCTCCGTCCTTCATAATTCTTATTGCGTTAAGCTGCAACACACGTAAAATAATTTCCCCAGTTTTGGTTAAGAGTAGCGTTGTTGGCAAGGTTTACGAGTTTTACCGCTGTTCTTATTCGTGTCTTGTATATGTTGTTCGAATATTTCTGTAAATCTGCGCGAGAGTTCCTCGAATGGTAACATTTTTGATTCATTTTCCGTTCGCAAATATTTCATTCCGGCCTCGGAACCGTGAGCAGTGATACCAACCTATTTGCTATCCATTCTTCTGCTAATACTAGTATACCGGCATTGCAGCATTGGATCCCGGGCCCCTTAAGGATTGGAAGAAAAATAGAAACTCTTTTCCTCGGGGGGTACAAAACTGCAACTTCGGCGAAGCTCAGCTAATCGAAGCAAACGGCATCGCGTTGTTTGCCCTGGAAAAATGGGAGTCAATTGGTATTGCTTCCGTGATCCGCGTCCGTTGGCGAGTTATGGCGTTGCTCTCTTGTTCCTTATCTTCTTCAATGTGGCGCTATATATCCCATCGCCCTCGGTCTGAAACCATGCCCTGGTGTGCGCGCGTGTCAATTTTTTTACCTTTCTCTCGCTGCCCGTGAGGTTCTTCGTTCTGCCTCGCGTGGCGCCGTGTGCTCGTTCTCCCAGTGACCCGTGGCAGTTTGGGCAGTACGATAAACTAGACGACGTATTTCTAGTCGCAACCCAATATGGAAATGATCCTCCTCCTTTCATATTTCCGCTTTCGGTGGCTACGTATTCCACCGCGCGGGCCTTTTCTAATTACACCTGAGAGCGAGGCGATGTGAGTGAAAATTTTATTTCATAAACCAGAGGAGTGTAAAGGAATATCCATCAAAATAAGCGGAGTGATGGGGGGAGGAGAGTGATTAGGACATCGCGGTGAACATCCTAGGTTTCCCTTTTGCTATTCTACCTCTTTCAAAAAAAAAGAACCCTCGTTCTGGTTCTCCATTGTAATACTCCCCCCACCTCTCCCTCTTACGATCCTTTTTTTTAGGCGTTTATTGTCGTTTCGTGTGCATCGGAGGCCGAACGCTTTACTTTTTTTTATCATTTTTCCATTAGTTTCCCAAACCTATCTTTTCCTTTTTCGGGTCAGCTGCATATTTTTTTTTGCTTCCTTCGATTTGGACATTTTCCAGCGCGGTCCCCTCCCTCTCTTCCATCCTTCCGCTGCCTTCCGTGCAGCATTATGGGCTCCTTCCCTCCCGAGCCGGGAATATAACCCCCCTCTCTACCCTTCTCTCTTCCTCTCATAGGCCCTCCCTCCTTCGCCTACATATTTTTTGTGTTCGTGGTGAATATTTCCATTTTTTCCCTCCCTCCCATCACTCCCCATTCACTCCTCGTGGGTTTTGTTTGCCCTCGTGATATTGGAATCCGCGCGATTGTTGTGTTTTTTTTAATTAAACATTTATATTTTTTTATTCGTTAATCCACACGAAATCTTGGTTTTTACTCCTCTATTCATTCCCGGCTCTCTTGCGTCCCACTCCGGTGAGGTTGGATGATATGAGGTGCTTGTCATCGTCATACCCGGCTCACTTGTCTCCGTTTCCTTCTGTCTCTCCCGATCCGTCCCTCGACATCTCCGTCCCGCGCCAGGTGCATCGTTTCCCGTCCCTGTTTGCTTTCGCATGGCGATGCGGATTTTGTTTGAATTTCCTCCGGTTTCCGTTTATGGGTGTTTAAGGGGGGGGGGAAGTGAGTGGGGAGGTGTTTTCTTCTCTTTCCCTCCATCGGCCATCACCCGAGAGAGAATGGGCGCCTCATCCTGCGCTTTGTTGCATCAGTTCGTCTCCCTTTCCCTTTGAGCCTGGAGGAGGTAGCTCAGCGATTTCCGTAAGTATGCACACCGCGGCCACATTTCGTGTTTTTTTGCCCATTTAAATTCCGCGTACATTCCTCCTCCGTTTCCAGCTGAAGGTGCGTGATGTAAAAAGAAAAAATTCAAGTTCAGATCGTGATGAGATGCTTGGAATAATTTCGCTAAGATTACCGAAATCTGGGTTGAAGTACGAAGTAGAAATCGGTGAGTTTAGGTAACTTCGGGCAAATGGTACATCTGTAATGTAATTAAATCGTAATATTCCAAGACGTATGGGGAATACCTCGACCGAGTTAAGTGTAATTATCACGTATTACCCAGGAGGTAATTGAGTCCAGAGTTTGAAAAAGTTTTGAAAATGTGAATTGAAAAATCTCTAGCAAAATCAAAACCTCTGGTGAACGCCAAAATATTCCAATCAAAAGCCTTTCCTTGACTTGTCTTGGCCTTGCACATCCATGTCTCCACAAGTTTTACCGACCTGCGCAAGATTTACTCTTAAGCATTTATAACTCTGCTTTTTTCCATCTCCAGTAGCTCGTATATTTATTTCTTTCTATAATGTAAATGCACGACGTGTGGAATCACACTCTATATGTAAGGGTGATCTGAAAAATTTTCGGCCTGATGATAAAAATGACAATATATAAACCATAGTAAACACAGAAATCAACCCTAAGGTCGGATTGGTAGGTGATGATACTAAGCCCTACGGCGTGTGAAATTCGCACATCAGGGTAGGGGGGCAAGTTCCTTTCCCTTTCATGTGCCGCTTATGGTTTCCCAGGAATATCTGGTACCCAAACAATCACATAGCTTGGGTTGAGCTGCAGGTGCCCAGAGAGGCTTCCCCGGGAATACGAACCCGGGCCCTCCGGTCAGTCGTCCAAACGTTCTACCTTGGACTACCGTGACCCACATACACACACATATATACATAATATATGCACGTATAAACTTATTTTTGAACATAAATTGATGTCCTAACACTTCCTCACCATACGCCCTTACGATAGCTTTCAGGATATTGTATGGATCTAGATATGTTTACCAAACCAAAGAGACTCCGTACCGAGGTATTTTTATTTGGGTAGTAAATTGGATCGCATTCGGTCTATACGTTGGGATTATATCTCCGTCACGTATCGTTGAATTCAATCAAGACCATACTGCCAACGATACTCTTGCTTTTTCATTCGATATCAGTTCACGCTGGAGAACCAAAAATATCGGGGTCAGGTGTAGAATACCATACGTATAGGATACCTATTACAGGGAGTTTGTTTACAGCGCAAAATATTTCTTATTGTTTCTAATGTTAAAAACCGTATGTTTGGTGTGACTAGGAAATTATTTAATGTGTGCATAAAAAATAATCCCTTGGGTAATCGCTGTCACCGGTAATGTTCCAATTTATTTATTTATTTTTGTTATGGCCCGAAAACAGCACTTTTTGGCCTTTTCACCGGACAACAAGAACAACATAATAGTAACAATAACACAAACACCCAAGCCGTAGGTGGAAAAAATCCCACCCTGGCGGGAATCGAACCCGCGACCCTTTGATTGGCAGACGAGGTCATTACCTTGCCGCCACCTTTATAAGATATGTTATAGTTTTATAGCCAGGGATACATGATAATAATGTGATTAACATTTACTATAAGTGATGGTTGATATTCACATCATTTTCCAGCTGTTTAATAGGAATCTTATGCGATAAAACCTCGGAGTATCTTAAAATTCCAATTATTGATAATGTAATCAAATTGAAAATTAAAATCACTTAAAGTTCGCTTGCATAATTTTCCGTTAAAATCCTCCTAAAATTTTCGCTCGGGGAACCTCCTTAATTTATCTTTCGCGTCAGTTGCGGACCAATTTGGCAAAATTATGACTAACGTCAATATGATCTCAGATGGGAGCAGTTTCTTCCTTTTAAGGAGGTGGGGTGGGGCGAGATTTTCAACGACACAACAATATTATTTTGAGGATGGGGAGGTGGGAAGAAGTGCGGTGACGTGTGTTGGGGGGACGGGAGTCGGCGGAGCGCGCCGCCGCTGTCAATTTCCTGAGTGACGGGGGTCGCAACCATGGAAACCGCCACCGCAGTCGGCTGTATCCGTCCTCGCCCCCATTTCCTGCCATTCTCTCTCTCCCCACCAGCACCCTCCTAACCTCCACCAGGCCCCTCCCTCCCCAACCCTCTGCCCCCACCCCTTAGGCCCATATTAGCAATTGATTCGTGCGCCCTCCCTCAAGTCTCCTCCTCCGAACCCCTCCTCCTCATTCGACCCCCTCCTCCTCATTCGACCCCCTCCTCCTCATTCGACCCCCCTTCGGAACTAAATAAAAAACAGAGTCCCGGGGCCGCATCCGTTGCATTTCTGTCGCTCTGGGCGTGGAGGACGAAGCTTCCTGGACCGTTGCCACGGCATCCGAGGGAGGTCGAGGGCACCGCATGCTTTCTCCCCCTCCCAAAATCTTTCCTAAACTCTCTCGCTCTTTCCCCGACCCCTTCGATTTCTTCGTCAGTTCTCCTCTCCTCTTCCTCCGCCTCGTTCGTACTTTCTCTTAATGCATGTGTCGCGACGCGGCAGTCTCCAGACGCCATTGTTACAACCGTCATTGTCGTTTATGCACGTAGTCGCCTTTATTTACTCTCTCGGAAGAATCTCTCCCCTCCTCTCCCCACCCTCGTCTGTTACCAGGAGCGTTTTTAATTTTCTCGAGGGGTCAACGCATAAGCCTCCTTCATTTTTGAGTTGGAGTTTGATTGACTCTAGGGCGCGCCAAGGAACCAGTCGAGTGTTGACATTTCCCGCCGGCTCCCTCGCTTGGACTGCGAACACAGGCCGATGGTCTCATAATTCCCCGGTACCTCTCACAGCCTCCCTCACATTCGTCTGTCCATCGTGCGCCTACATTGCGCTCTCCCCGGTGCCATCGCATGATCGAGAATCGTTCGCGAGTTTAACCGTGGACCAAAATGAACAGTATGGTTTGTGGAAGGTTGCGTAGGCCACGCTAGGATGCTTATCGGGATAGGTAGAGCATACCCTGTGGCCAACCAAGAGTCCTGTTTTTACTAGTATTGCTTTTTGATAGGTGACTGATGAATGAACATGAGATGCGTTAGGATTCGAAAGTCGTGTGGTGTGCAGTATAGTTTTAAAGGTGGTATAATGCTTAAGATGATTTTGGATGGATGCACACATTAACCATTGCTATGTTTCTAAGCATCGCCAATGAAGACAACCTCACATGTAACACATACAATAAACCCTTCTAAAATCCGCAAACTTCCTTTCTCCCTTCATCCCGTCTTGCATGATTTCTCTTTTGCTTAAAATTAACATCTGATGCAGGTCTCTGCGGGATTGCTAGCCTGTCTGCGCCCTTATTATGGGGTGCGGGAACACATTTTATTTGGTCGAAGGAAGTCCTCTCGACCAGCTCCTCCCGGATAATCATGTAACTCTGTCGTGATCTAAAAAACTCGTACCCGTAACCATGGCTGCCTGAAAAGTGAAGGGAATATCAATGAATATTCTGACTGACATTCCAGGTTGCTCTTTAACTGTGTCTATTCTTCTTAATTATGACCGTTTGGTGAATTGGCTCTCAAACGATTTTGTGTGCTGTCTTCGATTCTTCAAATATTTGAAATCGAAGGCCAAGGGAGATCATAATTAACTTTCAAAATTCTGGAATAACCTGAATAAAGTAGGTTAGGCAAGATTGTGAAGTAGGGTGAGGATTAGAAATAATTCAGTTCACTATTTTCCTAATCCCCCTTTCCTCAAAGCCCTTACGAACCTGTTCATTTTCATGGATTGAGTCAGGGTGATAACGTCGAGCGTGATGTTTCCTTTCTTTATACAGTTTTCCAGATTCAATTAAATGTACGTCATGCACAGCAGACTACCACGCCTCGCTTGGCACGAAATTCCAGAACGTTTCTTAGTTAAAAATAACGTGAATTTTTCGATGAAACATTGGTAGGTGAGTGGAAAATTTTATTTCCTTGTCGGATGATTGCATTTATTTTCTTTCGCAATCACAAAGTATGAGAGGGAGACAAGAGAATTTGAATGTAATGAGCATTAAGTCTTACATCCTCGATTTAATCAGTTCATGTGATTTTATTCGCGTCCAATAGTCTAATGCGAGGAAACTTTTTGAGGCAAGAAGATGAGCGTTCATTAAAAACCTTTCGAATGAGGCTATGGAGATGTGGATAATGTAATTTGAACAGGAGAAGACTCCTAAAGGGCGAAGTTTTAACTGTGGCAATAAAGGAAGGAAATTGCCAAATGAAATCCGAGAAAGGCTAAATAATTGCCTGGTAGAGGTATTTACGGGTTGCGGAATGCTGAAGGGTCTGATAGAAGTGAGCATTTATGGTAAACGAGGAACAGAAAGGAGAACAGGGTTTTCTTGACGGCATGGCACCAGGCAGAATGTACGAAGAACTGAATGGAATTTTGCACGGCAATAAAAAGAGAATCTGAACTCTACTAAAAAAATTTATTATTTATTATAAGTTAATCTACCGGTTGGTTTTTGAATGGACACAACTATTAAATAAATATTTTGTGACTCCAAACAAAACACAATCCAGCAAACTATTCTTCATCAGGTCCCTCCACATCTCTGTGCACGTCCTTCCTCCCTTCATCCCGTCCAACATCCCTATCCTGTTCCTGTCCTTTCCTCGTTTGCCTAACATTCTCCCCTCTATTACAGTCTTCAACATCCCACTGCCGCTCAATACGCCTTTCATCCATTTTTCCTGCCTCCATAGGATTTCTCCCAACAAACCCCTCTCCTTGCTCACCGTACGTAGTACTCCCTCATTTTTTTCCTTTCGGTCCATTTCACCCTTATTTTTCCTCACACCCACATTTCAAAAACCTCCAATCTACTTCTAATATCCTGCTTCAGTGACCACGTTTCCGCGCCGTACAAAACTACATTCCTAATCATAATTTTC